>OY293305.1:30457144-31057144 GCA_958502075.1 Orchestes rusci
GAACAGTGTACTTTCTTAAACAGTTTATTGTTTGCATTTATATTAGTACATCACTTTATACTAAGCTGGTACTTAAAATCGTTATATTATTTTTAAAATAAAGACATTGGAAACCCTCGACAGCGGTACTTTTTACAAGGTCTAGTGTATTTCATCCTGTTTCCCAAATTATATCTTGGCTTTATGTGTAGTTGTCGAAATATAGACAAAAATACATTTCAGCCCTTAATATTTTTAACGCAAAGGCACGGACGCCCATGACATGGGTGCTTATGATTAGATATAATTTGTTTCATCCTATTTCCTGAATTTTATCTTGGCTTTATGTGTAGTTGCCGAAATATAGACAAAAATACATTTCAACCCTTAATATTTTTAACGCAAAGGCACGGACGCTCATGACAGGGGTGCTCATGATCTCATGATAAGATTTAAATTATTTTATCTTATTTATCAAATTCTACCTTAACTTTATGTGCAAAAATAAATTCAAATTGATAGTGCATGTAAAATGCAAGCCGACACCACTGGGCATTCGGCCGTCATCGGCTAACTTACTGCTGAAAAGTTACTGCTAACTTGACGCAAATTCAAATACCTAACTGAAAAATGGTTTAGTGCCCTATATCCACGTTCAAAAAAAGGACACTTTTCAAATCTATTTATGTGCACTTTTTGATAAAAATGGCTAGCACCATTCGTAAAGGAGCAAAGGATCGAGCAAAAGTTATGTAAGTACCTCTGACCCATTTTTCATGATTTCTTGAAAAATGGGTTATTTTTGCCAAGTTAACGATTTTGACCTCGATCTAAACTATCCTTTTGAAAAGTGTCTTTTTTTTTAAACGTGAAAAAAGGGCACTAAACGAGGCACTAAACAATTTTTTTGATATTTTCAGATTTCTTTAATAAAAATACATCAAGTTTTGAAATTGCTGGTTTTTAGAATAATATCAAGAATAAAAATAGACGCTGTTATAGCAAACAACGTTTTCAGTTTTAATATAAGAGAAAAGAGGAACAAAGTCTAGTTCTGGAGCAAATTTTCTGATTTTATGTAAATTTACAATTTCAAACGGTAAATGTATCTTTTTTCGGTATGTATTTTATTTTATTTCAATAGATTATTTCGACAAACGCCAAATTCTACATAACATCGGCAAACATAATATGAATAAGTACTAAAACTACAACTTGAAGACAAAAATAAAAATATGTTCACTTGGATTAATATAAAAATTCCGCCATATAGGATTTTTATCTCGGGTTATGTTTATTTTATTGAATAGGACAATGGAAAACCCCATATTATTGGTCTACAGGGTTATTCCCGTTATTCGACACGAAACATCATGGCTGAAGCATCTGATTTTAAAATAGTTTTTTTTCCTGGATGGATAGGGACCCTTTAAGGCTACATTTTAAAAATATTTTTACGTTATACAGGGTGTCCCAACGATAGAGTAAAGTAGGTTTTATCATAAAGGATATGAAAAATATCAATATCAATATGCGTCACAGGTTAGGGGTGTAAATAGCGCACATTCTGAAAATATTTGGAAACATACAGGGTGCATCACAAAAGTATGGCACGAAAAAGTATGATTTTTTTAAATGGAAGCCCCTGTACTTTAATTGATATTTCAATTCTTTCTTCAATTTGGATCAAAAATTGTCATATAACTAATGTTCCTAGATTCAACCGTTATCGAGATATCGCGTCTTAAAAATGGCATTCTTGCCCCTTTGACATGCTATAAAACTCAAACTATTCAAGTTAGAGAAGAATGGTTTGCACTTTCCTATCTTTACTTTCCAAGAGCTATTCAAGGAGATTAAATCAATTCTTGTGTAAAAATGTCAAAATGTGTCAAAAAAAGTTGACAGTTAACGTTACCTTCTATCCAAATGACAGAAGAGCTCTAGAAAAGCTGAGACAGGAAAGTGCAAACCATTTTTCTCTAACTTGAATAGTTTGAGTTTTATAGCATGTCAAAGGTGCAAAAATGCTATTTTTAAGACGCGATATCTCGATAACGGTTGGATCTAGGAACATTAGTTGTATGTATGTATGTTCGTGCCATACTTTTGTGACGCACCCTGTATGTTTCCAAATATTTTCAGAATGTGCGCTATTTACACCCCTAACCTGTGACGCATATTGATATTGATATTTTTCATATCCTATATGATTAAACCTACTTTACTCTATCGTTGGGACACCCTGTACAGGGTGTCACCAAAACCCGAAACGCATCAAAATTGTGATACCACTAATGTTCCTAAATTCAACCGTTATCGAGATATCGCGGTTCAAAAATGTCATTTTTGCACCTTTGACATGCTATAAAACTCAAACTATTCAAGTTAGAGAAAGATGGTCTGCACTTTCTTATCTTAACTTTCAAAGAGCTATTCGGTCACTGTCACTGTCAACTTTTTTCGACACATTTTGACATTTTTTTACAAGAATAAATTTAATATGCTTGAAAAGCTACTGAAAAGTCAAGACAGGAAACTGCAAACCACTTTTCTCTAACTTGAATAGTTTGAGTTTTATGTCATGTCAAAGGTGCAAAAATGCCATATTTATGACGCGTACCTTGATAACGGTTGAGTTTAGGAACATTATTTGAATCACAATTTTTGTTCCAAATTGAAGAAAGAATTGAAATATCAATAATTCGTCCCCTTAGTGCAACAACTAGATAACTCGAAATTTACGTATTCTGAGTTATCCAGCTAAATCTGACCTATACAGTATGCTCTTTTTAATGCAGCAACTAGATATCTCGTACGAGCAACCAAACTCATTTAAAGAGTGATCACAAATAGACAACTTTCAAGATGTACATTCTATTACTGGACATCTTGAGATATCTAGTTGTAGCACTGGTACTTTTTTTTGGTTTTTATATGAGATATCTAGTAGTGTTCTCGAAACAACAGGTACATTTCTGTGTTGCTAAATTGTTTTACGGTGCTTTTCAAACAGTGTTGATATAAAAATGTCGTATATCCCCTAGAAACAATAACCTACAGTCTGTATCAACTACCTCTTATAAAAGAAAAATATGACGACCTTATTTTCCAGCTTTTCCATAGTACCTATGTATAAGGCATTTTTTGAAAATCTCCCACTTCAAAGGGATCAATGTAAAAAGTCTCAAAACATGGAGATTTCCGAAAATTACATCAGTGTTACTGACATTCAAGTGGTCTTGAGTGAGCAATCTTCTAGGTTTTATTTAAACTTCCTAATGTGTGTTAATTTTTCATTCCAAATAAAGTTGTATTTAGTAGGTGATTTGGGTTTAATTGGGAGTGGTTATAAATACATAACTTTATTTCTAAGACTAGATTTCCAACAACAACTAGATATATCTCAAGTTTTTGACCAAAGATATAAAACCTAATGGGTCCAAAATTAACAAATCTTCAATTGATATGAAACATATGTATTGTATAGATATCAAGTCTGTTTGATCAGTCCACGAGTGTATTTTTTTTGCGTTTCGAATCATCAAAGTGAATTTTCTCAAAACTATGAATTTCAAGTTATCTAGTTGTTGCACTATGGGGGCGAATTAATATACAGGGGGTTCCATTCAAAAACATTCAACTTTGATACGTTTCGTGTTTAAGGGACACCCTTCATAACATAAAAATATTTTTAAAATGTAGCCTCAAAGGGTCTTATCCATACAGAAAAAAACTTCTTTAAAATCATATACTTTAGCCATAATGTTTCGTATCGAATAACGTGAATAACCCTGTTCAAGTATTTTGGCTACAAATTCGGAACTCATACGGTTTTTTGCTATTTTTCGATGATCTCCAAATTTTCTTATACAGTGCGTCTTTTTTTTAAGACGAAACCTCGGACAGAACATAGGGATTCTCATGTTAAGGGGGGCGTTTCGCGGTCACGTGCCAGCCATGCAATTTCGTGATTTTGGTGAAGGCGTCATCTCACAATACACCTCGTCAGATGAAAATCATCGTACCTAACTCCAGCCCGTGATAACCTACGCAACTCTGACCATTTATTTTGTGGGACTATTGCTTCAAATGTATTCTGGGTATAAATTCTCGTGAATTTTATCCATATTTTATCTGCGGGTGCGGATATAGGATATACTACTTGGGTATCATTGAACTATTTTTTGTTGAGGTAAGTTTTTGAAAGAGTAGGTTATTTAGATAGGTACCATAATATAAACTGAGATAATCATCTGAGCTATCATTTATATATTTTATATTTTATTTATCACATATTATGTACAAGATCTTTGATTATATTTACGCAGCTCATAGAGCGTTTATTTTTTAATATGGAAAAAATGTTTTATATAAAAGTTGTAGGTTTTTTCTTATGTTATCTTCTGCAGTTTTCAAAAAAATGTGACATCGATAAGTGAATGGAAAAATCTAGACAACTTCAATTTCTTTAAATGGAACAGTCAGATAATATTTACGGTTATTGATGCACTTCCTCGAAATTTCAGTACAATTATTGAACAAAGGATAGCTATAAAATTTTGAAATTGGCAAAAATTACTGCCAAGACCAAAATTTTATAGCTGGACTATGCTTTGTTCAATAGATATAAGAAAATTTCCAGGAAGTGCATTAATTTTGCCCTACTTTCGAATAGTGCTAGAATCAAAAGTTTCACAGTAAAGTTTTTTTCAACCCCTTTTTTTAACGTGACAAGAAGGCCCTAAACAATGTTCTGGTAAAAATCGCCATGGCACGTACTTGACGTACCTAAACTGCTTATGTCCAACACAGCTCAGCGGTCACAGCAGCTGGGTAAATTTTGACAGTTTTGTGTGCAAAACTGTCAAAGTTTGTCCAGCTGCTGTGACCGCTGAGTTGTGTTGGACATAAGGACTGACTACCTAATTGAAGTTTTTAGATGCACCAATACTTCTTGGATAACTGATGGAGGACCCAAGTCTTATCAAATCTTGGGATGTTGCTCTACTTTTGCTTAGTACCTATTGTAGTATGATATCTTTCTGATGAGCCTTCTAGTACATTTTTTAATTTAAGAATATTTGAGTGAGTTTTACTTTTTTCAACACAGCATCGATAAAATAAAGCCGATTTTTCAAATAAACTTGGGTCCGGAAATATTAGTTTCCGATATACAGACTGTATACATTGCTTGTAAAAAAATACGATTCACGAAGAGAAAATTCTGATTTTTTATACAGGGTTCGCAAAAACTTTAAAAACCTGTATTTTGTCCAAGAACAGTAAAAACTACCTTTATTTCTAAATATTCCAATTTAATTTGTATTTTGGACAGCATTAGAGGGGGAAATACATAGAGCATTGATGACTTTATTGTTAATACCAAAGTATCAAAAAGTTTCAAAGAATTATTTTTGTGTAATAAAAAATATTTGTTTAAAAAAAAAAAGATTCCGTGTGTAACTAAAAGGTGGTGGGAATGCATTTAGAGATTTGAAATAAGAATCTACAGTTAAAGTGTAGATGTTAACCAAAGATTTGAAAAACCAAAATCAAGATTTATTTGAAATCTCAGATCTCACTACTTAAAAACGTTATTCTAAATAACTTTTCAAAATGACATTCAGCTCAAAAATAAAAATAAAGGCAGTTTACTCTTTATTAAAATAAAGGCAGTTATCCATTTGTGCTCTTGTAAACCTTATCCGTGGACAGTCGTACTACAAAACTTTCATTTGAACATTTTTTGGGCATCTCCTTGAATAGAGTTTCTAAAGGGGTGACAAATTACAAGGAAAAATCCTGTATTTACTTGAATATTAGGTAGGTATCATAATTATTATAGGTATTTGATATTCTTTCAGATTCAAAGACAATTGGCAATTATTGTTACTTCGTACTTAGTATATACAGGATATACAGGAAGAGACAATGATCTTTTTGTCGAAAAAATAAAACGAGACGACAAATTTAGGCAACAGAACATGTTACCAAAACAAACAATGTTTCACGTCAACTGTGATACTGTGAAGCATTGGAAATTATTTTAAATAGAATATAAAAAAATGTGGAATATTAAGATTCTCCACTTATTGTGGCAATAAAAGAGAAATTTTCACAGAATCGAGAACATCAAAGAGGAGAGAGGTCTGTTTATCATAATTTCAATGCTGCATGTGTTATTATCCCTATTTCTTTTTCAGCAAAAAAACAAGATTAGTTGTGAGTTGTGACAGTGTTGGAATATGTATATTATGTATATTTAAAAAAATTGTGTATCTTTTGATTCACAATACCATGCAATAAAGTTAATTCAGATGCAATCGAGTTTTTGATTCACCCTTTCCGAATATGAACCACTGATATTGGATCAGTATCAGTATTTGTATCTCTGGACCCTGAATATAATAATATGTAGGTATTCATTCTACTCGTCAAGATTATCTAAGTAAATCTTTCACTTTGTAAAAATATTTCACAACCCTAACTTTTTCGCATATCCATGGATTTCTCTCGTTCTATACCTTGAGTTCTATAAGCACTAGGTAGCTAGCAGGTAATTGATACCAATAAACTGCATGCTCACTCGCACCACAGCTTATGAAACAACCTCGCACTCGCACAAACATTCACACATCCTCTATACATACAAATACACCGGCGTATAAAACCGTGCATATCGTTCCAGCTTATTTTATGACAATGAACTGATGA
Source organism: Orchestes rusci (assembly GCA_958502075.1). NCBI lineage: Eukaryota > Metazoa > Arthropoda > Insecta > Coleoptera > Curculionidae > Orchestes > Orchestes rusci. The sequence goes on from OY293305.1 coordinate 30,463,841, forward strand.
GATCTAGGATGAGATAGACTGAAAGAAATAACAGGGTTGCAAAAAAATCTCCCACCGCACTTGGCGCATTATTACTTGAAGTATTCATTTATATTTTTGTATACGCAGAGTGTTTATTTGAAAGTGGTTGCCAGTTACCATACACACTTAGGGCGAGACTAGACATTTTTGAAAATCGCCGAAACCCGCAAAACAAAATGAAAAAAACATGAAAAATTGTATATTGCTAGTTCAACCTCCCTCACAACCACTACAAGATTTCTAAATGCGGGACGCGGGTGGTAATTTTTTGAAAAGACACACTGTAATGATTGTATCCGGATCAGGTACATGCGCTTTAATATTATTTTTGTAAGGCAGTTTCGTGCATCGGCTCACTCAAAGGAACATTTTCTACTATTTATATAATTTCATCACAATCAATACTCACAACAATACCACAAAATTCGCGGATTATAAGTGAAAGGTTGGAGTACTATTATCTATTTCCAATTATTGCCCTTATGTGCCCATGACTGCTCGTCCATTTTCTCTTATAAACTGAATAAGTGAAAAACAAATCTATCCAAGCTTCAATCGTTGATTGAATAAAAAGTTATTCAATCAACGCATCAATTTAATTCAAATGAAGACACGTGTTTCGCCAATGTATGGCATCACTAACCCAAACAAAGTTCAGGTACCAAATACCCAATGAATAGATAATAATTTCATATCACTATTTCTATCAAACCCATGAGGTATGCGAATTGCGAAGACAAACAAAATATCATTTCTCTTGGGTGCCCATTTTCTCGAGAATCAGGTCCCAAGCAAACCCATGTTCTGCAAATACAAAATATACAATACAAACATAGGTGATACAGGAATCTATGAATATGAATTTCCGAAACCCCCAAATCGATAATGTTCAAATTACAGTTTTCTCTAAATCATCACTCGCCGCATCTATGAGTAAAAAGCTGAACCCCAGAAAAAAGCCAATTCGTGGTTCCTACCTGTCTTACCCACAGATGGTTCCTTTCCATCTCTGTTATCCTATGCAATAAGCCCCATGTTTTTCTTTGTCTACTGTAAACTTGGATAAATCCCAAAATATTTCACAAAAAGTCACACCATTCAAGAACGGATTGTTTGTTGATTAAAAACGCAATGTTTTATTGATAAGCAAATCCTTGTGCCTCGAATAAGTTATTTTTTGTGATGAAAAATGAAGAAATAGCCGTAGAAAACAGCGACTGATGTGACCGTTTCGATACATCCAAAAATTGGTCAATTTTGATTGTCCAGAAAACTCTTCAAATTGAATCTAGCGGATTCATGTTACTTCATTGGAATAGTACATCATTATTGTACAGGGTGATTCATTTTCAGAGTCAGGGTGCCAGTTCTCGTAAACTATTCATCGTAGAGGCTTGCGGCAAAAAATTTTATTACTAAAACGTCCAAGAGAAAAACCTGGAAAATATTTTCAAGTTTCTGAAATGGTCGCTAGGGGGCGTAACAACCAACACCAAATGGAAAAATATGATTTTTATGGAATTTTGTCCAATGAAAATATATCGATGAGCTCATTTTCGGATTTACTGACTATTTACCTACACTTTTTGTCCAAAACGTTTTTTTCTATCTATCATAATAAGAAGTTCAATTGTTTTATTAAACAAACGGAGATTTCTCCCGTTTCGCTTGACCGATTTAAACGAGCTTGGGCTCATATGAAAGAGCATGATCTGCACTTCAAAAAACTTTTTTGGTTTTGAATTTTTGACCTTCGCCGTCGCCGCTAGATGGCGTTAACTGAAATGGTAGCATGTTTTTGAGTTTTTTCTAAAAAAATCAAATGTAATGGTATATTCATTTTTATATATTTTAAAAGGGGATAAATTTTCCTATTAAAAAAATTAAAAAAAACAAAAAATTTAAAAAAAAACAAAGAAAATCATTAATTTTTTTGTTTTTTTTTTTATAGGAAAATGTATCCCCTTTTAAAATATATAAAAATGAATATACCATTACATTTGTTTTTTTTTGAAAAAACGCAAAAATAGATAGATAGAAAAAAACGTTTTGGACAAAAAGTGTAGGTAAATAGTCAGTAAATCTGAAAATGAGCTCATCGATATATTTTCATTGGACAAAATTCCATAAAAATCATATTTTTTTACTTGGTGTTGGTTATTACGCCCCCTAGCGACCATTTCAGAAACTTGAAAATATTTTCCAGGTTTTTCTCTTGGCCGTTTTAGTAATGAAATTTTTTGCCGCAAGCCTCTACGATGAATAGTTTACGAAAACTGGCACCCTGACTCTGAAAATGAATCACCCTGTACATAACATAATCGCGTCTCAAAGTTGGATCAGGTACATGCGCTTTAATATTATTTTTGTAAGGCAGTTTCGTGCATCGGCTCACTCAAAGGAACATTTTCTACTATTTATATAATTTCATCAAAATCAATACTCACAACAATACCACAAAATTCGCGGATTATAAGTGAAAGGTTGGAGTACTATTATCTATTTCCAATTATTGCCCTTATGTGCCCATGACTGCTCGTCCATTTTCTCTTATAAACTGAATAAGTGAAAAACAAATCTATCCAAGCTTCAATCGTTGATTGAATAAAAAGTTATTCAATCAACGCATCAATTTAATTCAAATGAAGACACGTGTTTCGCCAATGTATGGCATCACTAACCCAAACAAAGTTCAGGTACCAAATACCCAATGAATAGATAATAATTTCAAATCACTATTTTTATCAAACCCATGAGGTATGCGAATTGCGAAGACAAACAAAATATCATTTCTCTTGGGTGCCCATTTTCTCGAGAATCAGGTCCCAAGCAAACCCATGTTCTGCAAATACAAAATATACAATACAAACATAGGTGATACAGGAATCTATGAATATGAATTTCCGAAACCCCCAACTCGATAATGTTCAAATTACAGTTTTCTCTAAATCATCACTCGCCGCATCTATGAGTAAAAAGCTGAACCCCAGAAAAAAGCCAATTCGTGGTTCCTACCTGTCTTACCCACAGATGGTTCCTTTCCATCTCTGTTATCCTATGCAATAAGCCCCATGTTTTTCTTTGTCTACTGTAAACTTGGATAAATCCCAAAATATTTCACAAAAAGTCACACCATTCAAGAACGGATTGTTTGTTGATTAAAAACGCAATGTTTTATTGATAAGCAAATCCTTGTGCCTCGAATAAGTTATTTTTTGTGATGAAAAATGAAGAAATAGCCGTAGAAAACAGCGACTGATGTGACCGTTTCGATACATCCAAAAATTGGTCAATTTTGATTGTCCAGAAAACTCTTCAAATTGAATCTAGCGGATTCATGTTACTTCATTGGAATAGTACATCATTATTGTACAGGGTGATTCATTTTCAGAGTCAGGGTGCCAGTTCTCGTAAACTATTCATCGTAGAGGCTTGCGGCAAAAAATTTTATTACTAAAACGTCCAAGAGAAAAACCTGGAAAATATTTTCAAGTTTCTGAAATGGTCGCTAGGGGGCGTAACAACCAACACCAAATGAAAAAATATGATTTTTATGGAATTTTGTCCAATGAAAATATATCGATGAGCTCATTTTCGGATTTACTGACTATTTACCTACACTTTTTGTCCAAAACGTTTTTTTCTATCTATCATAATAAGAAGTTCAATTGTTTTATTAAACAAACGGAGATTTCTCCCGTTTCGCTTGACCGATTTAAACGAGCTTGGGCTCATATGAAAGAGCATGATCTGCACTTCAAAAAACTTTTTTGGTTTTGAATTTTTGACCTTCGCCGTCGCCGCTAGATGGCGTTAACTGAAATGGTAGCATGTTTTTGAGTTTTTTCTAAAAAAATCAAATGTAATGGTATATTCATTTTTATATATTTTAAAAGGGGATAAATTTTCCTATTAAAAAAATTAAAAAAAACAAAAAATTTAAAAAAAAAACAAAGAAAATCATTAATTTTTTTGTTTTTTTTTTATAGGAAAATGTATCCCCTTTTAAAATATATAAAAATGAATATACCATTACATTTGTTTTTTTTTGAAAAAACGCAAAAATAGATAGATAGAAAAAAACGTTTTGGACAAAAAGTGTAGGTAAATAGTCAGTAAATCTGAAAATGAGCTCATCGATATATTTTCATTGGACAAAATTCCATAAAAATCATATTTTTTTACTTGGTGTTGGTTATTACGCCCCCTAGCGACCATTTCAGAAACTTGAAAATATTTTCCAGGTTTTTCTCTTGGCCGTTTTAGTAATAAAATTTTTTGCCGCAAGCCTCTACGATGAATAGTTTACGAAAACTGGCACCCTGACTCTGAAAATGAATCACCCTGTACATAACATAATCGCGTCTCAAAGTTGTGTTGTTCTCCCGATTTGTGACATTTAGTGGGTCCATGTCAGGTATAGGAGAATAACATTGCGATACGCCCACCTTAAATTTTCAATCCCATTTCAGCAGTAGGTACTTCTATTCGTGGTACACGGCTGAAACTTGCCGTAGATAAAGTTTGTTGCTTCCAGATTATGTGAGTTGATCAATTACGCCAGAATAACTTGGAAAAAGACTCAACAAATGCTTTAATGTAACAGAAAGTGATACTTTTAACATGCCTTGTATATGACGGTGACAACCAATTTTCTGACGTATCTAACTATATTGCCAATTTTTTTAAACAAACAATTTCATTATCATTATTATGACCGTTGAAGATACTGCTTGGTCGGAAATAGGGGACACTTAGAACCGTTTATCCAAGAAATAATGTTTGAATTTTATGATTGTATTATAGACCGTCAGATAACGACAGATTTTGCTGACTCATTTTCTCGCTTTAGGGATTTTAACCACTGAAAAGTATGTCAGTGTTGAGCACAATAAATGAAAATTTAGCGACCGCAAGTGTGCTAGGCTAGGAAAGTTAACATTTCTTCTGCAAAAAAAAGGTTTTTTTTTTCATTTTCTCGTTTATGGCAATTCAACACATCAACAAAAAATATAACAATGTAAAAGTGAGAAAAAAAGCCATAAGGATTGGACGTGCCTAAAGGGTTGAAATAAGGGTGTCATCTTGTAAAAGAATACTTGGCTGCTAATGCATTTTCGCTTTCGCTTATGGCAATCGACAGAATGAATTTTGATATCATAAGGAACCCGACAAAAATTTCCCATGAGCCGATCGGCTGTTAAGGTAAGTTTTCCGGACGGAAAATTTCGCGAAAATGTTTTTCGTCATCGGCAAACTTTCTCATTTATGGCATTTGAACAATATTATGATTTTGATAATTGTTAAACATCATAAAAAAATCTCATAAGCTCTTTATGTATCTCGAAAGAAGCCATAAGTTGTGAAGTTGTAGGAAAAATTGTGTTTTTTTTTCAATCATGCAGTCTTTTTCTTTGAATTGCCAGGCAACAGAATTTTTATTGGAATGTCAAGTTGACAAAAAATAGGTTTAGTGTGATTAAAAATATTAAATATGTGAAAAAAAAAATGATATGGACTTGGATCGTATAAAATGTTGACCAAAGAATAATAATAAATAAAGGATACATTAAGTTTATTCATTTCTACATCACACTAAAAAAAAAAGATATTCTTGAAGGATACAAAAGAATATGCTTTATTCGTGGAATCTCTCGCTAAATAATGATTCATCGTCTGAATCTAGAATGATTGATAGAATATACAGTGTGTCTGCTTAAGTTGGCCACATATGGGAAACTTTTTTATTATTAATTTTAGGAAAAAAAGTTATTCTTTATAAAAAGTTCTGCATGTTCCAAAACCTAAAATGCAACCATCAGATATTACATTTTTTCATTTGAATTAATGCATTGATTTAAATGTCCAATAATTAAAATAAGAGATTACTGTTTAATATTAATTTATTTATAAAATTTAATAAATTTAAAAAAGAAAAAAACAATCATTTTAATGGTAGTGTTTATTTTTCTTTATAACAATTTTCGATATTGTCAAATTTTACTCTTGAGTGAAATTCATATTTTTTGACAAACCTCGTATACGACTGAAAAAATGTGATATCTGATGGTTGCATTTTAGGTTTTGGAACATGCTGAACTTTTTATAAAGAATAACTTTTTTTCCTAAAATTAATAATAAAAAAGTTTCCCATATGTGGCCAACTTAAGCAGACACACTGTAGAAATAGAATAATGTGTAATAAGCTCGTAATTGATGCTATTTTTACCAATACCAATAAGTGTCAATATTCGGTTCTTATCAGCATTTCTTATTAACTAAACTTTCTGGGGAGTTTTGGATATTCATTCACAGAGTCGTTCTGTTGTTGTGATGTCTTAGACTTAAAAAAAAAAAATGCAGATTTTTTCAATTCTCTGACAGCATCATTTTCAAATGATTGTATGTATTTATTTAAATAAAATGTCGGTATCATATTTCCGACTTATGGCTTTATTTGTCCGATCTTGAAATCAAATTTTCACCTTACATGTCAATTCCCGTAAACTGATTTTCCTGCAAGTTGAGTAGTTTCACCCCGAGTTTCACAAACTATGATAAGCACGAGCTAGACTTATGGGTTTTTTAGTGAGACATTTTTATTGCTTTTTATTTCGTTCACGAGAAAATCTGCCGGAATAGGCAGAACAAAATTGCAAAATGTTCTTTCTGGAAAATTTACTTCAACATCCGATCGTCTTATTGGAAATTTTTGTTGGGTTCCTTATGACATTAAAATCCATTCTCTTGATTGCCGTAAGCGAGAAAATGCATTTTCGACCAATTATTCTTTCACAAGATGGCTCCCTTATTTCAACCCTTTATGCACGTGCAATCCTTATGGCTTTGTTTTTTTTCACTATAACATTGTAATATTTGTTGATGTGTTAAATTGCCATAAACGAGAAAATGAAAAAAAAAACTTTTTTTTTGCAGAAGAAACGTTGATTTTCAATATGCCTAGCACACTTGCGGTTGCTAAATTTTCATTTTTGGTGCTCAACACTGACATACTTTTCCGTGGTTAAAATCCCTAAAGCGAGAAAATCAGTCAGCAAAATCTGTCGTTATCTGACGGTCTATTATTATACTCTAGGAAATAAATGTAATTACATAATTTGACATGAAGTTATTGGTCGACAGTGGCATATACAAGGCTGGTAAAAAAGTATTACTCTCGAATCAAAAGCACTTTTTTGATCTTTTCTCTTTTTTCAATTTATTCTGTGCTGATTGATGAAATAACATAATCTCTAGATACCAAATTTTATCTGAGGCAAGTTTCAGCTGTGTAGTACGAATTGAAGTACTGCCAACATGAGTTTAAAAATTTAACATGGAAATCCCTATGTTCCATCTTATAAAAAACGCACTGTATAGCGTGTACCCAAATCTGGTCAACAAATGGAATACTTTTGTATTATCGATTCAAGCAAAAAAAAGTAGTCTGCATAAAAAGTTTTGCTTGCAAAAAAAACATGATTCATCCACAAATTGGGTATTTTGTATGGACGGGGTAGTCAAAAATTGCAAAAACGTTAAATTTATCGAAGTTCCTTCCTCTTATTTCAATTTTAAAGCAAAATTTTATTTGAAAAAGTTGTAAACATTTTCAAATGATATTCGAAATAAACATGAGACATAAATAAGAAATTAAAATAATGAAAATTGGAAATTATGGAAAATGTCAATAGTCTGACAAGGAAAAAGTTGATAAATGCCAACAATAAATAAGTTCCTAATTGATAGAAAACACAAAAAAATCCGAGCTATGCTTCTGCCGATCGCACATTCTTTTGTATGCATTTCACAAGATTTTTTGACATTTTCTGAAACTGGCGAGTTTGACAATTGAAATGTTGAAAAACATTGAATTTTTACATGAAATCTTGAATCATTTGAGTATGTGATTTGAATCAACTTTTTCAAATAAAATTTTCCTCAAAAATTGAAATTAGAGGTAGTTACCTAACTAGTTTACTTTTGTGTAAAATTAACGTTTTTCAAATTTTTGACTACCCCGTGTATACAAATTACTCAACTTCTGGATGATTCATGATTTTTTGCAAGCAAACTTACTATGAAAAATACTTTTTTTCGCTAAAATCGATAATTAAAAATTTCCATTTGTTAACTAAATCTGGGCACACGCTGTATATGTAGTCACCTCGGTAGTCACATTCTAGTTTCTTGAGGTATTGCTAATTTACTGGCGGAGGGAAAAACTATGTTATTCTATTTTATGATCACGCGGCCGCCCTTAGAAAAAATTTATTCAAACTAACCTAATCTAACACAAACAAAACCATGTCTGTTCAAAAAAAAAAAACGCTAGTATATTTGCAATCGGTAGTCACTATATTACAGGGTGTCCACTCTGAAGTGTCCCACCCCTGTAACATTTTTGTTTATTAACCGATTTTCATTTTTTGTTGTTTGTTAGGTCTCGTCAAACACTTTTTGAACATTATACCAAATCAGTTCCAGGGACGTACTTTTGGGTGATTATGGGGGTTCAAAGTTGCTCAAATTTCAGAAAATCGTATTAGGGGATTTTTTAGAAAAAAACTGACAACGGAATCTCAATCAGAATGACCAAAAACCTCCCTGTTCACATCTTCAAAAAAAAAAAATGTTACTGTTTTGGTTATTTTTTTGTTGTTAATTTAATACTTAGACAGCTCATTGAGTCTTCCTGTACGTTCTAATTAATACGATGTTAATAAAATCCCAGAATGTGAGTTTAAAACAAAAAATCATCGATACGTAATACAGGGTGGGCGACTTCAGAGTGGACACACCGTATAAGAAATTTTCCGTATAGTCATGAGATGAGAAAAAACCGTGCAATATTTGCCGAATTATTATTTAGAGCCCCTTTGTCACGGTAAAAAAAAAGGTTAAAAGTTCACCTCTTCTGTGTAATTTTTCATAAAAATGTCTTGTCATTAGTATTAGTATTTATAAGAGGACCTTTAGAAACTCTATTTATTGTTCAAATGAAGGAAAAATGACTCGAAAAAATAAAGAAAATCGCTTTGAAGCATGTTTTCAAGCCGTCTAGTATTATCAACCTTCATTAACAACCAATTACAATAACATTTATACCAGAAATTAAAATTAGACGTGAGGCAAAAATTTGATCATTCAGAAAGTATCGAAAATTAGTATCCAACGCTACAGCAAGTGAAACCAACAGTTTTCTCGAGAGTTCGGAGGGGTGGGGCACAGGTTCGGACAGGTGAGGCACAACATGGGCCCGGACTGAGAGTGCATGAGCGGCGCAGGCTAAAAATTGTGAGGAACATCTTTCAAGACTGCTGTTCTGTCAGGGGTATGTGAAAAAAATTGAAAATCCCATTCAGATTAATAAAAAAAATGCTCGATATACTTGACATTGCTTGTTCCTTGTAAGATTGCTGACCATAGCAAATTAGCAATACACAAAATGTGCATTTTCATATACCTCCTTAATTTTGACACTTACGCCTCCCGAATGACCTCTCTTTGCTGGAATGCGGCGTTGCCACATCTTGAATTTTCCAAGAGATTGCAAGACTGCTATTATTTCATCATTCAGTAAATGTATCATCATCATCAGTAAATGTAAATGTGTTTTCCAATTACACTTTCTGATCAAGGAGGGGTTCTGACCCCCCCCCTCCCCCCGTGGCTACGCCCCTGTTCTTCTCGACATCATCATATCTCGGGTAATGACGATCCATAAGCAAAACTTCGTACCGTTCACTTTATTTAATCATTTTTTGTTATCAGTTCTCACTTAACATCAAGCGCGCACGCAATTTCCAATTAGAAGTGGAGACGTTCATTCGAGCGTTAATTTGACGGTTGTAAATGATAATGTTTTACAGTATATGTCCGCCGATGGGGTAGACAAGGGGACAAACGGACTAAAAATTTCAATTTTCGAGGAAAAGTCATTCCTCATAAAAATTTCTGCTTGTTAAAAAAATACGATTGTCGAGGAAAAAAATATAAATTGTATACAGGGCGTTGAAAAAGTTAAAAATTCAATTTCTTCACAATAGTAAAGTACCCTTATTTTAAATTTTCTAGCAAAATACTAGTTATGAAAAATGTTTGTCCATAACTTTTGGAGATCTTATTAGTTTTATAATGTTAAAATTAATAAATAAAGTCAAATATGTATTTAATTTATTCAATTCAATAACAAAATTGATACATAAAAATGGACGAACATTGGATTCTATCCAAACACTGCTTCAACATGAAGGACTCATCTCTCCAGTTGGGTTCGAAGATAATCATAGCTCCTCCGGACTTCTTCTAAGGTTAATGCCTCTACAGCTTGTATTATTCTTTGTTTTAATATTCCAATATCATTTGGTAGCGGATTGGCATTCACTAACGGCTTTGGACGTCCTCACAAATACATATCTGCCAACGTAAGGTCAGGACTCCTTGTGTGCCATAAAACTGGACCATTTCGCCCGATCCATTTTTCTCCAAATTTTAAATCAAGCCATTCCTTTACTTCTCTAGCAAAATGGGCCGGGCATCCATCTTGCTGGAAGAACATATTTCTTCGGTATTCTAATGGCGGTTCTTCCAAACGATCAGAGAAAAAAGTATTCAACATATTTGAATACGAATTTCTATTGCAAGTATTCTCAATGAAATATGGCCCTATTATACCATGGAACGAAACAGCGCACCAAATATTCACTTTTTTAAAATATTGACGTCGGGTTGGGATTCGGAACAAAGGATTAGCATCACTCCAATAGCGAACATGTTGTGATGCGACAGTTCCATTCGTGGAAAACGTGGACTCATCCGAGAACATAATAAGTTTATGAAATCCCCTATTACCATATAAAATCTCACTTCCTAACCACAAACAAAAATCCACCATCATTGCCTTCTTTTAATGTGTGAGTATAATGGGGTTTATATGGATATATCTTATTTTTCTTCAAGATATTTTGAATACAACTTTTTTGAACTACCTGCAGTTGCGTAGCTCGTTTTCTCAAGGACAGTGTGGGGTTTTCTCTAACAGACTGCACCACGAGTAGAGTCGCTGCATCATCTTCATTATATGATGTTTTTGCTTTTTTTAAGTCTAGTACAGATCCTGTTTCACCAAAATTCTTGAGCAGCTTGCAGACCGCCCATTTGGTTACGGGTACATTTGGGAATCTTTCGTGAAATTTTTGAATTACGTATCTGTATGAAAAAACTCCATTTCCATAACATTGGATTAAATGTATTCGTTTTTCAATTGTTAACATTATAAAACTAATAAAATCTCCAAAAGTTATGGACAATGACGTTTAGCTTGACACTGTAATGAGTCATTTCTGAAATACTTGAGCAATGGTATACAAACACAAAACAACATCCTACCAAATCTCAGTGAAACTCAAATTTAAAGCAAAAAAATCATTGTTATCCAAACTTGATGAAAATGAATATCTTAAAAGATGTGATGGTTCAAAACAATTTTCATAAGCAGAATTTTGCTAGAAAATTTAAAATAAGGGTACTTTACTGTTGTAAAAAATTGAATTTTTAACTTTTTAAACGCCCTGTATACAATTTATATTTTTTTTCATCGACAATCGTATTTTTTCAACAAGCAAATTTTTTTATGAAGAATGACTTCCTCGAAAATTGAAATTTTTAGTCCGTTTGTCATCTTGTCTACTCCATCGGCGGACATACTGTATATAAGTGATATGTGAAACTCCGAGCAAAACTCTCAACCAGGTAACGATTTTTGGTTATCAGTTTTGGAAAGTGACTGGTTACTAATCGATACCAACTCGGGATCAAACGCCAAAACGTTCTGGTTACTAAAACTAATATTTATGGTATAACGCGATCACATATCACTCAAAATATATAGGAAACTCCCATACTATAGTTTGAAATGAAATTCGCCAGCGCCCTACAACGGTTAGTCCTCGTACTTTTGACTTTTTTTTCTCAAAAACGTAAAGAAGTCTGTTTTTATTGCATACGGTGGAGCCATCTATTGGATAAAATAGGATTTATACCACGTTCGAAATTATAATTCAAATATTTATCACATGGTAGGTATATTATCAAAAGTTATCCTGAAAAAATGCATAACTATTTTTCAAAAACGTTCATTTTATAATGTCTAAAAACTATGTCCTGGACAAATACAACCTATGCATATTTTTCAGTTTATAACTTTTGATAAGCCATGTGAATCAATATTTGAATTAAATTTCGAATGTTGAGTCTATGAAATGCAAACCACAACATTTAGGACTTGTATACCCAGTTGTGCTTCAGTTTTGTTGTTCAATATCGGATTTTTAACATGCTGAACGAATTTTTCAAAAACAGTGGAAGAACTTTTATTGGAAAGGATGTGTCTTGTTGAAAATATCCACACATCCAGGAAACGATACATTTCTCAAAAAACTCACAATAAGCTTACATAATTGTCCAATCCAAGGTTCAAACACAAATTTCCAGATGATCTAGGTACTGAAAATTAGAAAATTCCGGCACAAAATTCAAATTACACGTGAAATGACAATGACGTCTAGGGTTAGGGATTGGTTATTTATGGCAACCGTTGTTAAGTGAAACCTTCGTCCCTAGCGCCTTCCAACGGGTAGTCCTCTAAACAAATCCGACTTGATTAACTGGTTGCCTAAAACTTTATTCACATTAGCTCCCATCCAAGTTTCCTATATATTTTGAGTGATATGTGAACGCGACTACTTAATTAGGTACCTCTCAAGAGATTTGCCCCCACTGCAAGGAAAAGTTGGGTTAGGAAATTCGTAACCTAGTTATCGCCAAAATCCGCCTATTGTAATTATTGTAATTTTGTGGTTGTGAATGTAGCTTAATGCTTCATTTGAGAACGTCGATAAATGCTTTGAGAAACTTTCTGAGCTTATGGTGTGGATTTTTTTTGTTTTTGTTGTGTAAATTCCAAAATCATGATATTTCAGTTGCTTTCTTCAAATTTGCTTTAAAGCCATTTTCTTCAGAATAGTCTGAGAAAAAGTAGACAAATATAACCTCAAAATGTTTCCAAGGATTAATAATTGTATAAACTAAGGGGCTATTTATTAATTGAGAGTAAACCCTAGGGTTAGCTTACCCTGGGTCAACCTAGCCCCTCCCAAATAGACAAAAAAGATGTTGAACATTTTGAGGTTATCCTGCGTTATGGTGGTGGATACTTCAGTAGGAAAGTGTATAAGTATGCACTTATAGGATTGTGGATTTCACTGCTCAAACTATTTTTGGTCAATTGACTGAAATGAATTTGAAAAAAATAAATAAAAAGTGCAGTGGTTGAACCTAGTAACTATACTTGCCAACTTTCTTTTTTTGTAATTTATGAAAACAGTACTAATTTGTTTTGAAAATTCTGCTTATTGTAGAAAGTTTATTCCGATAGTTGAATTTGAGGATATGATACATGGTGATCAGTTGAATGGTATAAGTTTAATTAAGTCTATTCAGGACACATTGCATAAATCAGAAACGTTTATCTTTACATGGACATGGGAAAGATAAAACATGAACACTCGAAATAAAACTAAAAATATCTAGGTAAATATTTTTTTTGAATTTTTTTGCCAATTTCACCGGTCAAATAGACCATGTCCAACTCTAGGTATGCACTTGCACTACCAATAATATCTTAACCTCCCCTGTACACATCCGAGAGATTAGGCGGATTTTGGCGTTTACCAGGTTACGCTTTGTGGTTACAGGTTTGGTAAGTGCCTGGTTACGCTCTTGATACCAGCTCAGGACCAAACGCCAAAACCACCAAAACGTTCTGGTTACCAATATTTTCACCTTCGACCATAGAAAAGTGAATATCAGTGTATTTAAATCACTTTTCTATGCATTCGACAATATTATTATGGTATGACATACCTAACTACCTATTTCAAAAGAGTAGCTTTTATCGTCATAAAATCAAATTCAGTCACAAAGCATAAATATGTTGTGTACATACCTATACATACTGAAGACTAAAGACTAAAGACGTATAACCAACTAAAGACTAAAGAGAATGCGGAAAATATCACCTCAGACTTATACATACTGAAGACTAAAGACCAAAGACATAACCAACTAAAGACTAAAGAGAATGCGGAAAATATCACCTCAGACTTGGAGTCCGACAAATTAGTCGATGCACAAAAAAGACGAAAAAATCAACAAAACATGAAGATATAAAATAACAGATCACGTAGGTAGGTATTCTATCAGTCAAGATATTTTTCTCTACTGCGTGGGAATTTAATTTCCTGGAAATGACTGATAGTGAAATTTTGAGGTTATGAAGTCATAACTGCCTTTGTGGCCAACAACACATAACATTTGTCAAAATGGCAAGTCATTGGTAAAGAACAAACCTGGTTTTAGGTTTGTGGATTGATCATTTCAGCTTAGTTCAAATAATCTTAATACAACGGGATGCATGGTTTCTCAAATATATTATCCAGTGATGCGAAGGGCCAAGGGCAATTAATTGAACTATTGACTAGTATGTAAGATATTTATGTAGAAAAGAAAATATATGAAGATAATAAAAAATACATGAATTGCATCTCTTTTATATCAGATTTCTAAATATATATCACCTCAAACAAATCCCAGCGCATATATGTCACAATACACACCGCAGTGGCTTGATAGTTTTTGTTATTCATGGTTTTAAACCAAAAATCATCTAATTAAACAAACTACACGTGATTAGACAGTGAAACGATCTAGCAGATCACATGTGTTGGTTTATTTCACCCTGGTCTAATATTATAGTATATTGACATACTACGAGGGTTGTCAAAAAATAACTGTTTTAAATAAAGTGTCCGAATTCAAATGCTTTCCACTGTACAGGGTGATTCATTTTCAGCGACAGGGTGCCAGTTCTCGTAAACTATTCATCGTAGAGGCTTGCGGCAAAAAAAAAATTATTACTAAAACGGCCAAGAGAAAAACCTGGAAAATATTTTCAAGTTTCTGAAATGGTCGCTAGGGGGCGTAACAACCAACACCAAGTAGAAAAATAGGATTTTTATAGAATTTTGTCCAATGAAAATATATCGATGAGCTCATTTTCAGATTTACTGACTATTTACCTACACTTTTTGTCTAAAACGTTTTTTTCTATCTATCATAATAAAGTGGTGGGGGAAGTTCAATTATTTTTTTAAACAAACGGAGATTTCTCCCGTTTCGCTTGACCGATTTTAACGAACTTGGGCTCATATGAAAGAGAATAGTCTGCGCTATAAAATGCTCATCTGCTTTTTGATTTGTGACATTCGCCGTCGCCGCTAGATGGCGTTAACTGAAATAGTAACATATTTTTGAGTTTTTTACAAAAAACTCTAATGTAATGGTATATCTATTTTTATATATAAGGGGATACTTTTTCCTATAAAAAAAAACAAACAAAAACCATTAATTTTTTTGTTTTTTTCAGTTAATAGATAATAGTTATAAAATTTTTTGCCGCAAGCCTCTACGATGAATGGTTTACGAGAACTGGCACCCTGTCGCTGAAAATGAATCACCCTGTACATAAGGGATAACCCGTATCTGTGTTCATATGAATCATTCATTCTAAACTTCTTTTTCAGCTATCGCATCGTTGAGCTATGAAAAGGTTTGTGTTATGTACAACATTGCTGCACTGCAGAGCTCAGTGGCAGCGGCTCAAAGTCTGGAAAACGATGAAGGACTCAAGTTGGCCGCTAAACTATTGCAGGTATTTTTTTTCTTTTATAAAGTGTGATTCTCTTATCCACACTTAACTCACGGGTAATTTTCCGAATTAGATTCTGAAATTCTGGGAATCGGTCCAGCTTGGTCTCAAACTAACATGTTGAGAAAATGAGCCAAATCTATTGATATACAGGGTGGTTTGGAACTTATTTGTTGAAAATTGCTAAGAGTAAAGTTACAGTTCGTTCAACAATAACTCGTTGATTCCTTAACGGCAATAAAATTAAAATGAAAACCATCAGTCGATAATCCAGCCCGAGATCCAGCCATAATAATAAGTTGGCTGGCAAATATCTATTGTGTAGGCACCAGACCTTTTGAAATGGTATAGGTCCTGATAACCCTCTAATTTCAATTGTTTAGGTTAGCTTTTTTCAACAAGACAACAAATAGAAAATAATAGGTAAGTATCTTTATCTTAATCATGTAATTGAATAATATACCTATTAATATTTATAAAAAAAAATCCAAACTGATAGTTATTCATGTTACTAGTTCCTGGTGTTGAAAATAAGTTACGCGAGAAAGATAGGCCTCGTGGTTTAAATTCTCAAGTGACTTGTAAAACGCACGAGTGCCATACAATGTTTTATCCAACAAGTAGAGATATTTTTTGTCATGTGATAACTATTAAATATAAGTTTCAGTGTCAGAATCACTAGACAGTGACATTTTTACATTTTGGTTAAAATAGGCTATTGTTTGTTTGGTTGCCACGGGAATGTGATAGGTTGTTTGTTTGTTTGCCACGGGAACGTGAGTTTTAATCCATAACTCACTAGTGACTAGATAAACCCCCTTATGCTGTATCATTTACGTTAAGATAACGTATACGTTATGATTGTTTACCAATGGAAATGTTCCATTTGATAACAGCGTAACCATGGCGAAACTTACACGTTAAGTTAACGTGTGGGATACAGCATAGGGGGGAATAATGACCAAAAACCCTTTACGACTAAAAATAAAGTGGTTTGGCAAAATGTGTGTGTAGAATCGATGTATACAGGGTTTTTCACTTAAAACTCCCCACGTCAATATCTCGGAAACGAATAGGAATATTTGATTTCTGTAAAAAGTAGTCAATGTATGGGGTCGAGTAGTTATTTTTCACAGTTCAAAAAATTCGACGCCTACCAAGAGTAAAGCGTCGCGACGCATCGAAAATATTGATCGATTGCAGGAACTTTGAAATTACGCGCATGCAAAAGTACAAGTTATTCATAAACTTTTTTGTTATTCAGTCGAACTCATTTATTCTACTCAGTTTTGAGATATACAGTGTGTCCAAGATAAGAATGTCTATCATGGGGATCTTGAAAACCGTGAGAGATACAAGGTCGGTTAAATGGAGGCAAAGTTGCATATTTTGATGCTTAACAAAATGCCGTTTTGAAAGTCAAGAAATTCCGACCAAGTCCGAAATTATCCGAAAAAAACCGAAATTTTTCAAAATTGTTTTCATTTTTTTCTGACCACATTTGAAGAGATATTTTGAAATGAATGGAACTTCTTCATTGCCACTTTTTGCCCTTTACAAGATAGCGTTATTAAATTGAAGAACCGACGTTTCGTCTATGAGCAGCCATCATCAACTTTGTTTTTTTAAATACGGTCTTGGATTTTTTATAACGGATTTTGAGGGCCTCTTATGTTCCTAAGCCAACAATGTATCGCAATTATTCAAAAAAATTATGTTGATGGAGTTTTCCATGAGAACTCATGTGTTAGAGAGAGACAAAAAATACATTTTTAATAAGATTAAAAACAACCACCCTCTTTTTTAATTGGTGCGATACCTTGTTGGTTGGGTATACATTGTGTCTTTATGATAGAAAAACCACATCACTCATTTTTTTTCGATTTTGGACAAAACTCATTCTGATAAGTCACTCCTCAACTATCATGCGTTAGATAAAATATTATAATAATGTTTTAGAAGCTTTTTATCTCGTAACTCATGCGATAACAAATCAGTTACATCAAATTTATTTATTACAACTACAATAAACATCCTCAGGTATATCAGAAACAAAATGCAATGAATCAGTAAAAAAAAAGAAAATATAAAATTTTCAAAAAATAAAATTAACACGCATGCTTTAACTTCAAATTCAGGGCTTTTCAACTCTAAATGCGTGAGAGTTTGGATAGATGAACATTTTCCTAATCAGTCGATATTGGGCGAAATAGTAGGTGAATAGAAACTCCATTCACCTACTACGACTTAACTTCCCTAGACTTTCTAGTTGGATTTATTGGAGAAAACGTCTACCAAATGCGCGATAGAGAACAAGAAAAAAAATTATAGGGCGCGCAACCAAGAATGCGAGGTACTGTATCTGAACAACTATTCATCGTGGAGTCTTGCGGAAAAAAACAATTATTGATAAAACGGCCAAGAGGAAAACTTGGAAAATATTTTCAAGTTTCTGAAAAGGTCGCTAGGGGGTGTAACAATCAACACCAAGAGAGAAACAGGATTTTTATTGAATTTGGAAAATATATACACTATCGGACTAAAGTAAAGCGACTCTTATTACCAAATCGAATATTCAAATTTTTGAATTATAATTAGTTGCCAAAGCAACGTGAAAATCATGGGGGTTAAAGAGTCGTAGTAGGCTGCTGTCATAGGCAAAATGAGATTGTTTCCAAATCACAGCTAAGAAAGTATGTGTCAATCTATTCCAACGTTACGCTTTATTAGTGCGACAAAAGTACAGCAACTCTTTGGATACGCATAAAAAACAAAATTTTACAACAAAGGAAAACAAGAAAAACTATTTCTTCAGGTTACTTGATATTTATATTTCATACAGGGTGTTTACGGTCTTGTGATTTTTTCTTTAATGTTTTTTCTACACGTTAAAAGAATATGATTAACGCTAAAACGCCTTAGCAAAAGTTGAATAATAAGAGAGATAATGAATTTTTTGTACGATTTTATTTTCAAAAATGATGACACTAAATTGCAAAATGTTGTTGATGTTGAACGCAAAGTCTCGCTCGACGTATCCATGAATTATTATTATTATTATTATAATTATTATTATAATTATTATTA
Source organism: Orchestes rusci (assembly GCA_958502075.1). Taxonomy (NCBI): domain Eukaryota; kingdom Metazoa; phylum Arthropoda; class Insecta; order Coleoptera; family Curculionidae; genus Orchestes; species Orchestes rusci. The sequence continues at coordinate 30,482,718 of OY293305.1, forward strand.
TTATTATTATTATTCGACTTTTGCTAAGGCGTTTTAGCGTTAATCATATTCTTTTAACGTGTAGAAAAGAACATTAAAGAAAAAATCACAAGACCGTAAACACCCTGTATTTTCGTAGAAATAAATATGCCAAAAGGATAACCCATCTCAACAGAGTTGAAAAAAATGGTCGTCAATGCCTTTTTGGCAGACAAGCCTCAAATTGCTATCTCCACGCGGTTTGAGTTGCCCAAATACAGCGTGTAAAAATTCATTCAACGTTATCATGAAAGAGGACATGTAGAACAAATGCAGAAATCAGGAAAACTACATTTGTGATGGATAGACGAATCAAAAGAATTTTTTGAAAATGATCCCTGGCTATCAGGACCAAAAATAATTTTGGAAATTCCCGAACTGGATGTAAGTGCGAGAACTGTCTAGCATCGATTAGTTGATGCGAAACTCTACAGCAGACGTCCAGCCAGGAAACCGTTGATTTTCGAAAGAAATCGCCTAGCCAGGCTTGAATTTGCACGATGTTATTTGAACTGAAGAGTGCAGGTCTCGAAAAATGTATTATTCAGCGACGAAAGACGTTAAAAAAATTTTTATTCTGACGGAATGAAGCGGGTAAGACGTGCGGTTAATCAGAGATTTAACTCAAAGTACGTTACCCCAACAATCTATCACGGAAAAGGCAGTGTATTTTTATGGGGTTGTTTTTCGTGCAGTAAAGTTGGTCCTTTATACTTTTTAGAGGACATTATGGATCGCTTGGTGTCAGGGATATAGTCGAAAACGTTATGTTGCCCTATGCTGAATGGGAAAATGCCTTTGCGATTTGTGTTGCAACATGACCACGACCCAAAGCATTCGTCGCGCCTGGTTGAAAAATGGTTGTCGGGAAAATAATGATCGGGTTCTCCAGCCTGCACAATCCCCGGACCATAACCCTATTTAGAACTCATGGAAAGACGTGGAACGTCGTATTCGTATTACAAGATTCCCAAATAAACAGTCATTGATTGATAAAATTAACAAAGTGTGGACGAATATGCCGGACACTACTATCCAAAAGTTGATTTCATCTATGCCGCGTCGTTGACAAAAAGCTATAGGTAACAATGATGGTTATCCCATTACTTAATTATTAAAAGATATTATTTTTATTGCTTTTAGGGGCATCTCGCACTATGCGGCTTCAAAATAGATGGTTAATGATTTTCAGATTTACTTATTTTATTTTCAAAATTCAAATATTTGATTTAATCATAAAAGTTGCTTCACTTTTGTCCGATAGTGTATATATCGATAATATCATTTTCATATTCACTGACTATTTACCTACACTTTTTTCTAAAACGTTTTTTTCGATCAAAATAAAGAGGTGGGGGTAGTTCAATTATTTTTTTTAACACACGAAGATTTCTCTCGTTTCGCTTTACCAATTTTAACGAACTTGAGCTCATATGAAGAGCATAATCTGCTCTACAATATGCTTATTTGATTTTCAATTAACTGTAATGGTAGCATATTTTTGAGTTTTTTCGAAAAAAATCGAATGTAAAGGTATATTCGTTTTTATATATTTTAAAAGGGTATACATTTTTCTATTAAAAAATTTAAAAAAAAACAACAAATTTAATGATTTTTTTCTAATTTTCTTTTTGTTTTCTTTTTATTTTCAATAGAAAAATGTAGACCCTTTTAAAATTTATAAAAATTAATATACCATTACATTTGATTTTTTTGGAAAAAAATCCAAAATATGCTACCATTTCAGTTAACGCCATCTAGCGGCGACGGCGAAAGTAACAAACGAAATAAGCATTCTGTAGTGCAGATTATGCTCTTTCATATAAACCCAAGCTCGTTGAAATCGGTCAAGAAAAACAGGAGAACTCTTCGTTTGTTTGGAAAAATGATTTAACTTCCCCCACCGCTTTGTTTTGGTAGAAAAAAACGGTCAAGACAAAAAGTGTTGTAAATAGTCAGTAAATATGAAAATAATATCATCGATATATTTTCATTGGGCAAAATTCTATAAAAATCTATATCACCCCGAACGTATACTGTCTGTTCATGGCTTTCCTGCGGTTACGTCATACTTTTCCGTCTCTCTCTTACACATTGAAAAAAAAATCACGTACGTCTGGACGAGGGTCTTTCGGATCAATTTGACAAATGTCACATGTGGAGCGACCAATCTACGATATACTGCCAAACGTCAAATACTGTGACGTGACCGCAGGAAAGCCATGAACAGACTGTACACTATTTGTTTGGGTCGATAACACTCTCTTAGTACGTCCATGATAACTATCTGTTTTTGTTTATATTTATGTTTGACACATTTGTGATAAGATCTCCACAATCCAACCGTCCATGAAGAAGCTTCACAAACACACCACTTTTTTTGGTATAATTGCCACACTAAATCCTGTTGTCGAGCACAAATAAATCATTTTCAACTGGAAAATGACAACAGCCGTCACTTTGAGGCATCTATCAACGTCATGGCAACGCATTTCAAATAGCTCGATTGATGGCCAACGTTGCCGTCTGTGATAAAAATTCCTCTTATCAACTTTGTAAAGATGTAAGTGTAAAAGATCAAGCAAATTCTTTCGATTATTAAACGACAAGTAGTAATAGCGATAAAGAAAAGGCTACACACTCCTTGAATATTGAAGAGAAATACATTTATTTGATGATAGGACATTGTTATTGAATTGATGAAAGGTATTTCAAGGAAGTAAATATGGCAAACCCGGAGCTTGCTTTTCCCCTTTCCCCCATGTTTACATTGACATGTTCGACTCGCACAATATTGTTTGTTTATGCTTCAAGTGGCTCAATATTCGAAGATAAAAATCCTATTTTCCACTTGTGTTAGTTGTTACGCCACCTAGTGACCATTTCGTAAACTTGAAAATATTTTCAAGGTTTTATTCATGGCCGTTTTAGTAATATTTTTTTTTTCTACCGCAAGCTTCTGTGATTGCTGGTTTCCCAAATAGAGTACCTCGCATTCTTGGTTGCCCACCCTGTACAGGGTGATTCATTTTCAGCGACAGGGTGCCACTTCTTGTAAACTATTCATCATAGAGACCCAGGAAAAAAAATCCGTATAGTAATGTGCCCAGGAGAAAATGCTGGAAATATATTTCAAGCTTCTAGGATCTTCGCAAGGGGGCGTAACAGTACTGTGAAAACAGAAAATCGATAAATTTTCGAAAATTTACCCGGTGAACTACCAAATGAAAATATGGAAACCGATTTTGGACGATATTCTCAACAAAATTGTCACCCGACACTTCTCTCTAAGTTGTCAAATAAGAAGCTGCAAGCCCTCAAACTTGATGTTACTAAATTGCCTATAACTCCGAAATTCCTTAACCGATCTGACTGTTCTTCAGCTCATTTTAAAAAGGAAACTGCTTTTTATTCCGGGACGATTTTATTTGCTTTAGTCGACCACACAACTTGAATTGTGAAAGTCATACGTCATACCTGTATTTGAGGTTTTTTCAAAATTTTCCAATGCAAATCCACTAAATAGATGCCTCCATCGTGTTATTTGGATAATCTCCTACCACTTTCATGCAGGTAATTTTTCTATATCTTTTGAAATAGAAGAGTTGCGGACACTTCATCAGGAATCTCTCGAGAAATACTTTTAAAACGGCCCCTGTAAATTTGAATGTGTCAAAGAGATAGGAGTGCCTTGCCAACGGTGAGGATTTTGAGCATTTGCACTAGTTTTTTTTTTTTTTTGGGTTAATTTCATTTCTTTTAAATATTTTTGGAATAAGGTGTTTACTGGTCCACCGTATTATTTTTGGCGAGTGGTGCACTGTATTCTACTTGTCATCTGCCCGTGGAAAAAAAAAACGAAAATAGTTGGCATTCTCGATTCTAGGATTTTCTTTATAACATCAATTAAAGAACATGTTAAACGCGAATGAGTATCTTTTTCACACCTCCAAATCTATAGAGGTTTTTTCAAGAGTATTCCTCGCGGGATTCCTGATGAAGTTTTCGTAACTCTTCTATTTCAAAAGATATAGAAAAATGATCTGTATGAAATTGATAGGAAATTATCCAAATAACACGATTTAGTGGGTTTGCATTTGAAAATTTCGAAAAAACCTCAAATACAGGATTGCCTTTTGATTCATCGTGTGTGGTCGACTAAAGCAGATAAGATCGACCTCAAGTACAGGGTGATTGTTTATATTTTACTCAATAGATATCTCAGTTAGTTTGGTTCTACAAAGAAGTTTGAATGAGTAAATTTGCAGTATTTTTCATGGACATTCAGAATCTGATACTAAGAAATGCCAAAATGCATCGAAAACCCAATTTTTTTTCACAACATGGTATATTTCAAATGGAAAACACTGTATATTTTTGACTTGATTAATAGATCTTTTTCTTCTGATTCCAAATATACCATACAGGTTGGTATTTGGTTCAGCCGTTTTTGCGCTATTCCCATTTGAAAAATATCATGTTGTGTGAAATTTTTAGGTTTTCGATCCCTTTTGGCATTTTTTAATATCGTATTCTGAATGTCCATGAAAAATACTGCAAATTTGCTCTTTTAAACTTTTTTGTAAAACCAAAAATAGCTGAGATATCTTTTATAAGTAAAATATAATCAATCACCCTGAACATGCACCAGAAAAAGCAGATTTTCTTCTTTAAAATGAGCTACAGAATAGTGAAATCGGTTAAGGAATTTCGAAGCTATTATTGGCGATTCAAACAGCTCAAGCAGCGCCACAGCGGAACGTGCGAGAACTTTCGAGAGCGTGACAACTATATTTGTTGTTCGTATCAGTCGAGTGTTTTGTATTGGCAGAGTGTTGTCAATTGAGAAATAGCGCCTCTAATGAACTGGAAAATTTATTGGACGCTCTGAATGGATTTGACCGGCCTCTTCGTGAAGGAAGATTAGCTGTGGAAAATTTAGTGTGTATCGGGATTCGATCAAGTTTTTTTACGACGTGGGTCCTTTGGAAAATTTTGCAGATGATTGTCTTCTCATTGCAGTGAGGTACGCGACAATTATGCCTTTTACGAACTTTCTTCGGATATCGGCGAGCATTCGTATGATCTTCCATTGTTAATGATGATTTTTATCACCAATATCGGTGGGATCTTCCAATCAATGAAATATATACATTTAATAAAATTAGATACCTTTGATCTATGCACTATAATCGTCTATTTTGTTGGCTAAAAGCCACTACACTTGAGGCTTTTTGATATCGACACCCTTCAGACTGATGCCGATAAGTTTATGATTCCAACAATAACAACAAAACCCGAAAAATACCATTCAATTAGCACACTATAATCATTTAACAACGTGGTTTATCAAAATCTTTTCATAAATAATAACAAAATCGGGAATATATCTTCAAGTTATCACGATCCCAATAGAAACAGCATGGAGACAGCTGATGTCTATCACGCTCTCGAAAGTTCGAGCACAAAACGCCAGAGGCCGCTCCGCTGACTCTTTGAATCGCCAATAGGCAATTCAATGACATCAAGTTTGACGGCTTGTAGCTGTCTTATTTGACTACTTAGAGAGGGATGTCGGGGGGAGGGGCAATTTTGTAGAGAATATCGTCTAAAATCTGTTTCCATATTCTCTTTTGATAGTTCACTGTCACTGGGGAAATTTCTAAAATGTTACGCCCCCTTGCGGCGATCCTAGAAGCTTGAAATATATTTCCAGCATTTTCTCTTTGGCCCATTACTAAACAGATTTTTTTTCCTGAGTCTCTATGATGAATAGTTCACGAGAACTGGCACCATGTCGCTAAACATTAATCACCCTGTACAGTGAGGACGTGTAGGTTGGAATAAATTCATTCAAAATTCAGGGGTTTGTTTAGTGAAAATGCTCGGACACAGATTTTCATTTTCAACTGCGGTTTTTTTGATGATTATTTTATGGGTACAGGGTAAACCAAAAATGAGTTACGACCGTCAACTTCATTTGTTCAGATGGAAACCCCCCATTTTATACCTCATTTTCGAATTCTAAATGAAATAGGTCTGTCCACAAAATTTAGTTTTTTATTGAAAATGGTAGATGTAGGTGTAACATGAACCCCTATAAAGTTTTTTGAAAAATATTTTCTGCGTTATTCGCTGAACAAATTTGCCAAAACGCGTAGAGGCTAGAAAAAGGGTGTGACGTCACCTACGCGCTTATTTACTGTAGTCATAGGTAACGTACTGTAGCCATAGATAAAGATAAATAAAATATGACTAGTGTTATACGCGGTTCGGCATCATAAATAATATTATGGTGGCAAGAAAGCGGAGTTTTGTGCCTGAGTGCACAAACCAACAAATATAGAACGCTAACGAAAATTCTTGTGAGTAAGCAATGCAGACAGCAAAAAGAAAATTATGGTAGTGAGACGGAATTTTGAAAACGTTTGAAAGCCGAAAAAAAATACTGTCAACAACTACATATTATCAAACACAACGTCACGTCTACCTTCGGCAAATTATGTGAATCTCCTTTCTGGAAACCGTCCTCCATATTTGCGGAGAATAAATAAACTTTCCTGATAATCAATGGCAATGCTCTATACTGTCGAACCATCGGGATAGAATCCTGAGAGTCGATAAGAAACATTCAAACAGTGATAGAAAAATGGGATCGGTAGGTGGGAGAGTAGCTGCAATATGGCGACGTAGACAGGGGCGAACCGGCCCACAGATACAAAAACTTCAGAATTGTTACTCTAGATTTAAACTTTATTCGAATTTATTCACGGTAACATTATATTTTTGACTTATTAATCATAATTGTTTCGATTTATTATTTACTCTTTTTATATTATGTGTGAAGTATTATAAAACAATCTGGAAAAAGTATTCTCAAATCGTGAAACTTAATTCAATATTATGTACGAAACGAAACAGTACTGGAGTAGATACTTAACAAAACAATAGGAAGTAAAACTAAACAAAGCAACAAACAACAGATGTATAACAATTAAACTCTTCGACAATAAATTCCGGACAAGAATAATTTGAGTCAATTTGATATCCCTGTAAGTTTTTTAATTTTTGTCCGATTTAAACAAAATTTTCACCAAAGTGTAGCCCTATGTCTCGAGATATGACCCTTCATTTTGGGATTGGACAAATAATGATGGCTTGGTCATTATAGAGGGAGGAACAGTAGCTACTTTTTTACCCTCAAGTTTTCAACACCCTGTGGAAAAATTGAGCGGCAAATTTATTATGTTCTGTTGTGAAGTGCAATCTTTTCTCAACAAAATGATTTTTTGGCCATGTCAATATCTCCTTTTTTAGAAAAGATACAGATGTTTAAATAAAGTGCTGCAGTTTCTCGATATTTTATCAACAATGAATAAAACCATTCTTATAGACTTGCAAGAAGTTTAGCCCTATGTCCAAATATATTATCCATAATTTTGGTTTTCAAAAAATACCGATGGCTTGGTCATTATACAGGGAGGAACAGAAGCTACTTTTTTACCCTCAAGTTTTCAACACCCTGTGAAAAAATTGAGCGGCAAAACTAAGCTCCATGATATTGTGTCGTGAAGTGCGATCTTTTCTCAACAAATTGTTTTCTTAGTCATGTCAATATCTGCTTTTTTAGAGAAGATACAGATGTTTAAAAAAACTGCTGCAGTTTTCCGATATTTTATCAACAATGAATGAAAACATTCTTCAAGAGTTGCATGAACAAATGTTCTAAAATTCCATACTGTCCCAATCTACCCAATGTTCCATGTTGGGCAAACTGTTCATCTCGATCACACTTTGAAGGCGGTAGTATCATGGTGTGGACTGGGGTATCACTACATGGCCGTACAGATCTTGTTCAAATTGAAAATGGGAAATCAAACACATGGGCTAGGTATGCTAGGACTGCTAGGAAGAGATGTTCGCAATAGACATCTATAAACCTTGCCTGCTTTGCGAGAAGCACTTCTTTAAAAATAACAAATAATTTTCAAGATGCACCAAAAGCACATTCGCATGGTAGAAGTCATAAAAGGATACGATGTGACAATACGCGCTATTAATTTAAAAACATTTTGTTCATGCAAGTCTATAAAAATGTTTTCATTCATTTTTTATAAAATATCAAAAAACTGCAGCATTTTCTTCAAACATCTGTATCTTCTCTGAAAAAGCAGATGACATGACCAAAAAAGCATTTTGTTAAGAAAAGATCGCACTTCACAACAGATTTTAATGGAGCTAGATTTTGCCGCCCAATTTTTCCACCGGGTGTTTAGAACATAAGGGTAAAAATCTGGCTTCTGTTCCTCCCTGTATAATGACCAAGTCATCGGTATTTTTCCAAAACCAAAATAGGGATATCAATTTGACTAAAATTATTCTTGTCCGGAATTTATTGTCGGGGAGTGTATAATAATAATACAAATCATGCAGTTCGATATTCACTTGGACATAAATGAAGAGGAATAAAGATGACAGTAAACAAGTAAAGTAGGAAATTGAATTTAGAATCTTCCATTGCAAGCGAAAAGTGGTGGTATGTACAGGGTGTCCCATTTTGGGTACTTTTGCGGGGTATCCGTTATTCTTATAGATAGAAAGTTGCGGTTTTCGCGACAGTGTGCTACAATTTCGTGAAACTAAAGATGCCGTTAACACAATTTTCATAGCCCTTTTAGTTTCTAAGATACAGGGCTAAACTGAAAATGTTGCATTTTAAGGTACCCCTCGTATCTGAACTATCAGATAAGTAATGGAAAATGTGAAAACTGTTTCTTATATAACTTTTTCCGTAGAATTCGATTCTGCCTTTTGAATTAGTATACAGGGTCAGGTCAAAAAGTTATCGGACCCAACTTTATTTTCTCAAATGGAACACCCTGTATATTTATAGTCCATAAGATTTGTCTTTGTTTTACCTTTTCAAAAATATATAACAGTATGCGCTTCTAGAAAAATAAATTTTTGTCCGATAACTTGTTGACCTGACCCGGTATACTAATTCCGAAGGCAGAATCGAGTTCTACGGATATATAAGGATCAGTTTTAACATTTTCCATAACTTATCTGATAGTTTAGATACGAGGGGTACCTTAAAATGCAACATTTTCAGTTTAGCCCTGTATCTTAAAAACTAAAAGGGCTATGAAAATTTTGTTAATGTCATCTTTAGTTTTACGAAAAAGTAGCACACTGTCGCGAAAACCGCAACTTTCTATCTATAAGAATAACGGAGACATACTGCGAGAGTGCCCTTAGTTATTATTATTATTATTATTATTATTATTATTATTATTAAAATGGGACACCCTGTACAGTCGTGTGCATAGATCCGTTCTACAAAATGCTGGACAAATTTGCGGAAAACACGTCCACACACGCATGTATTTTTATTGGGCACAAGAATTTGTGGGAAATGCGCACACAACGTTAGTTTTAACTAATCTGGACGCAGCTCTACAACGGATCAATGCTCACGACTGTACAGGGTGTCCCAACGATAGAGTAAAGTAGGTTTTATCATATAAGATATGAAAAATATCAACATCAATATGCGTCACAGGTTAGGGGTGTAAATAGCGCACATTCTGAAAATATTTGGAAACATACAGGGTGCTGCACAAAAGTATGGCACGAAAAAGTATGATTTTTTTAAATGGAATGCCCTGTTTTTAATTTCATTTCTGGATTCTATGTGTCACTATAAACATTTTTTGTTCTATAATATATGGGTCTAAATTTGATAGTTTTTGAATTATTCGAAATTAACGGAAAATTTTGCATTTTCATGATATTGGAAAATGACTGTTTTCTCCCTTATTTAAGACATTACACTCTTGAGATTTGTTGGGGATAAGGACTAGAGTCATAACAAAGCTTCCACAGAAAATATTCGCTATTTGTTATACAGGGTGTTTTTTATAATGGTCCAAATTTTTCGATTTTCAAAATAAAAAATTTCTTTGGTACACTCCTTTTATTATTACTATAGTGAATTGAGTATTTGAAAACCTATCATTTTTGCTAATAATGTCCTATACCTATTTTCAATAGTTATCGAGAAAATTCGAATTTTCCAAATCGTTCGGTCATATTATTATATGGAATGTATGGCGATCACCGGCTGTTGCCATGGAAAAAACAAAAACTATTGTTGACAGAAGTAAAAATTTATCCTTTCTTTTTGATTCATATTTTTGGCTATGGACTATCCACTGAATGATTTGATTGACATGATCTATGTATTGGGGGAAGCCGAGAGAAACCCTCTACTGGCTCAAAGAATTTACCGAACAAAATATCCCGAACGGCGGCTACCCACTACTCTCTGTTTTCGAAATGTGATGGAAAGGTTTGATTCCAGTGGAAGTGTTTCATACACGAAACGTAAAGTTGTTAACAAGAACGCAGCAAACGAAGAAAAAGAACTAGATATTTTGTTACATATTGAAGAAAATCCCCATGTAAGTAGTAGGGCATTATCAACTATATGCAACACTTCAATATCCACTGTGAATCGGACAACAAGAAAATTCAAATACCAGCCTTACCATATTCATCTTCATCAAGAATTGCTGGAACTAGATTTTGAAAAACGAGTTCAGGTTTGCAATATCATCAATCAACGAATTCAGTTGGATAACAACTTTTTGTGCAAAATTATGTTCTCCGATGAGGCGACATTTAGAAGCAACGGGGCTGTAAACAGGCATAATATGCACTATTATGCGACTGAAAATCCATTTTGGCTACGAGAAGTCCAACATCAAAATTATTGGTCAATAAATGTATGGTGTGGCATCCACCATAACCAAATCATTGGTCCATTCTTTTTTGATGAACATTTATCGGGTCGCAACCATTTGAATTTCTTGCGTGAAGAAATGCCTCTGCTACTTGAAGATATCAATTTAGTCGAACGGGCAAATATGTGGCTGCAACAGGATGGTGCACCTCCACATTACCATCGTGATGTACGGGCATTTTTGGATATGCAATTCCCAGGAAAATGTATAGGACGTGGAGTGTCTATTCCGTGGCCACCGAGATCATGCGACTTAACTCCCCTCGATTTTTTTTTATGGGGATTCATAAAAGACCGAGTATACTTTACCAAGCCAACCACCATGGAAGATATGAAAAATAGAATACGGGACGTTTGTCATTCAGTGACGCCTTTGATGTTATCAGAAGTCAGGCTGAATCTTCAAAGAAGACTGAATCTGTGTATTCAACAGGGAGGTCACCTTTTTGAACATATATTAAGACAAAATATCGATTAACAATTTGAATATTAGTATTACCTTTGAATAATAACTTGAAACTTGGCATAGTTTATCGTTTTATTGCAAAACACAAGGTAGCGATTTAGAAAATTCGGAATTTCTCGATAACCATGAAAGATAGGTATAGGACATTATTTGCAAAAATGATAGGTTTTCAAATACTCAATCCACTACAGTAATAATAAAATGGGTGTATCATTTGAAAAAAATGATTTTTTTTTATTTTGAAAATCGGAAAGTCTGGACTATAGTAAAAAACACCCTGTATAACAAATAGCGAATATCTCCGGTTCAAGCATTGATATGACACTAGTCCTTATCCCTACCAAATCTCAAGAGTGTAATATCTTAAATAACGGAGAAAACAATCATTTTTCAATATCATTAAAATGCAAAAATTTTTCGTTAAATTCGAATAATTCAAAAAATATCAAATTTAGACCCATATATTATACAGTGAGGACGTAAATAGTCCCCCCCCCCTCTAACTTTTGAACGCATTAATATTTTTGGCTCAAATTATTATTGTCAAGAGGTTCAGGGACAGCATTTTGAAAATTTATTGAGATAATTTTGCATGATTTCGTTCTTAATATTATCTTTAGTATTAGGTTTTTTTGAATTTTTTTATTAAATACTGTTGTAGAAACAATCACTTATGTTATAGGTTAGTTTTTTCATTGTTAATAAAGTTCTTCTAAGAATTAGAGATAGTATTTTGACCCAAATAATTTATTTTCGATATGGCGCCATTTCCTTAAGAAAAATGCTAAGGACTTCAAACTTTGGGGGTGAAAAGAGAATGGAAGGACCTTTCAAATAAGGTATCACATGACCCCCTTTTCCATTTGATAATTTGTTTCAAAATGGTGCCCAGCTGTCAGTTTGACAGTTGAAATTTTTTTTTGGAGGTCAAAACTTAGTAAAGCCTACCCTGAGCAACACCTCCAAATTTGAGCCAAAAATATTAATGCGTTCAAAAGTTAGAGGGGGGGGGGACTATTTACGTCCTCACTGTATAACAAAAAATGTTCACAGTGACACATAGAATCCAGAAATAAAATCAAAAACAGGGCATTCTATTTAAAAAAATCATACTTTTACACGCCATACTTTTGTGACGCACGCTGTATGTTTCCAAATATTTTCAGAATGTGCGCTATTTACACCCCTAACCTGTGTCGCATATTGATATTGATATTTTTCATATCCTATATGATAAAACCTACTTTACTCTATCGTTGGGACACCCTGTACATAAACAGGAAAAGTAAGGGAGAATAGATTTTGAAAATATTTTCCCAACCTGCTCGGAAAATTTTTGAAATAATTATTATTATCATCATAGATAATGATTATTCAAACATGATCTATCATGTTTTGAAGATTAGAAAAGTTCTGGAATATTTTTATGTACTCTCCCCGACAATAAGAAGCCCTATGTCTTGAGATATCACCCTTGATTTTGGTTTCCAAACAATACGGCTGGCTTGGTCATTAAACAGGAAGGAACAGAAGCTACTTTTGTACCCTTAAGTTTTCAACACTCTGTGGAAAAATTAAGCGGCAAAATCTAGCTCCATTATATTCTGTTGTGAAATGTGCTCTCTTCTCAACCAAATGTTTTTTTTGATCATGTCAATATCCTCTTGAGAAATATTTGCTATTTTTCAAGAAGTGCTTTTCGCCCCTAGACCGAGCATCATGGAATATACTTGACGTCATCAACATCAGTGAGTAGACGTACGTAGAGCTTAGCTTGATTCGTATCTTATCTCTTATTGCTAACAAGAGAATTGATATTTGCACAAGCCGGCTTGAATGAAAACATAGTTAAGACGTTCTAAACTATGAAACACATGACATAAAAATCGTAAAACGTAAACATATGTTGTGCGTATGAATACAGTCATATGACTGCAATCACAAGAACACCAAGCTTGATGTTTAGCTAGTCAGTCAATACTACCCTTCCGCTATGTAATAATATACTGTCTGTTCATGGCTTTCCTGCGGTTACGTCATACTTCTCCGTCTCTCTCTTACACATTGAAAAAAAAATATTACGTACGTCTGGACGAGGGTCTTTCGGAACAATTTGATTAATGTCAGATGTGGAGCGATCAATCTACGACATACTGCCAAACGTCAAATCCTGTGACGTGACCGCAGGAAAGCCATGAACAGACTGTATGTAAGTACAGTCCGTTTCACGAGGGTTCATACTCACGTCATCGATGACGTCATTACTTGGGAAAAAACGTATGTCGTAGCTATGGAGGACTGAAACTAGGAGACGAATCAACATACGAAAATCCCTGAAAAAACGTCCCTCTTTTTAATTAGTTCATTTGAGGGCGCTGTTATCGACACTGAGGTCCCCTTCAGTTTATTGTTGTTGTCAACGGCGACCTCTTTGTCAGTATAATTTTATTGTCTGATCTATGGAGGACTATAACAAGGAGACGAATCGACATACGAATATCCCTGAAATTCTGTCCCTCTTTTTCGTTAGTTCATTTGAGGGCGCTGTTGCTAGTAGGGCTTTTATTTATTCATTCTCATGGTAACGTTTATCGCTTGTCAATAATCTGTCAAGATACTTTTATCACATTTTCATTAATTTTTTCCAAATTTCCACTCCACATTCCACATGCAGTGCATTCTCTATAAGGCAAAAAATTGAGGCTGAATCGTCGCAGCATCGTGTTTCAAGCCCATGGTTTGTTCAATGATGACTGTTGTCAATGAAGGATATGAGGTCACTCAGTTACTCTATCAATTGATGCAATCAAACAAAAAAATATGAAAATTCTAGAAATTTCAGAATTATGTATAACAAATAATATATTTATGATACCTTTTATCATCAAATAGTGAGAGTTTTGATGCAACCTAGTTAATAAAAATCTGTTGCATTCTGATAGAGTATTCGTAACGTTCTTTCAATTATGTTGCCTAGGTGACATTTTTGTTTGACATCAAATCACTAACGACTCTTCGCCATCTGGGAGTAACAATTGAACCTGAATTACGATTTGAAACCTGGACCCATACCCATTAAAAGTGGCCACTTTTATGCATATCGATTACTCTCCTAGTTACAATCCTCCATAGTCTGATCATAAATTTGATAAATTTTCAAAGATTTGAGCAGAAAATGGTTTGGAAATTGATTGTTTGATTCCCTTTAAGTACCCCTCCCCCAAACTCCATATTATACTCAATCTCAACTTTGACAGTTGATCTATTCTGGCTGGAAAATGACAAAAAGAATATATATTTTTTATAACGGAATGGTAGAAACTTGACACTGTAAGTTAGATTTATATAAATCAATATTCGCACCGCATATTAAACAGTATTTGTTGCTCTACAAAATTTTACAGATAGTTCTAATCAAAAAGACTACTTACAGACATGTCGTTCAATCAAGACAAAATACAGTCTATTTTATAAATGTTTCGCTGAATCTAATAAACTCCCAAATAATTCCATGTAAACAACATGTGTAATAATAATTATTATTCTCTTTTACACGCTCATTCTTACCTTGCTACTTGTAAGTTTTGTCTCACTAAGGTGTTTACTCCGATTGTATTTTGCCTTCATTGAGTCTGCAGTACAATAATATATCTAACGGTTTCATATGAGCGTCATTTGAAACGATCGTTCATGCATTTTAACTGTCTGCGCGCGTGAAAAAATAAATAATCTTTAAAATGCATTATCTCACTTGCGACACTTAGACATCTAGCGATAACATTAAAAACCCGAATTACAATTTGAAAACTGGACCACTTTCAATGCATTGCGATTCGTCTCCTAGTTACAGTCCTCCATAGTCGTCGCTAATTCATATAGTTTCAAGAGCGTTCAAATTTTGTGTTGAAGCCGAACAAGTATGTTCCAAAACGCTCTCCGGAACACGTTCAGGATTGTTTTCTATTTAGATTTTGGATTCAGGCTGATCATCCATTGGAAGCGTAGTCGCGTTTATATCCGCCATCCGGATGCGAGCGATCGTAAGACCAGGCAACTGACAGCGTGCACTGCTTGTGACTCTACCATAAGACTCAACGCTATTCCAGTTTCCAGGTCGCTTCTGTTTGTACATTGAGAAAATCATGTAGAATGGAATTGCAAGATGTGTAGTTTTTGAAAAATCCTCACGAAGGGATTGCAAGCTCGAGAGAGTGAAAAAATACATTCATATAGTAGTCCAGTAAAGATATCATTATTAAAAAAGAAAAATGCTGAGAAGCTGATCCATTTGGGGTTAATCGGGGAAGGTCCATTGATTGTAAAACCGAAGAGATCACAATCGCCACTATTGTGGGTTTTTGCAAAGGGTTGTTTTCTATTTATAATAGTTCACAAAACGTTCTTCCCTTAGTATACTAATAAGCAGTCGTTCCTATAGAGACACGTTTTATTAAAAAACTAAGAAAACACCCCTAATGCAGAAACTCACAATTGCCGTTTTTAATTCTCATCAGTGGACGTTCCCCCATCAGTGGACGACCATCAACCAACGAGAAATCAGCTAGTCAGCATTTTTTTTAAATGTATTATTGGGTAAACGAATTTTGATACACCACTTTGGTGGCCAAAAGTAGATTGACAGCCTAAAACTTGATAAAACTTTGATCCTGCAACAGTTATCAAAGATGTAATGGTGCATTAAAGAACTTAAATCCATTCGTCAGTTAGCTAAACCAGCGATGTTTCTCAATTTTCATAGTGTAAACAAATTTACTTTTTGGGATGGTGCTAGCCAATTTTTCCAAACAAGAAAAATATATTTTTTTTTAACGTGAAAAGAGGGCCCTGAACAATATTATGAACTATTTTAATGCACCAATAATTCTTTGATAACTGATGCAGGATGCCTTTGTAAAGCTTATAAGCTTAATAAACGATTATATTATATCATATTATATTATACACTCCCCGACAATAAATTGCGGACAAGAATAATTTGTGTCAATTTGATATCCTTATAACTATTTTATTTATTGTCCGATTTTGGTAAAATTTATACAAAAGTGTAGCCCTATGTCTTGAGATAATACCCTTGATTTTGATTTCAAGAAAATACTGATGGCTTGGTCATTATACAGGGAGGAACGGAAGCCACTTTTTTAACCTCAAGTTTTCAACAACCTGTGGTAAAATTGAGCGGAAAAATCTAGCCCCATTATGCTCTGTTTTGAAGATCAATCTTTTCTGAACAAAATGTTTTTTTAATCATTTCGATATCTGCACTTCTAGAGAAGATACAGAGGTTTAAAGAAAATGCAGCAGTTTTTTAATTTTATTGACAAGTCAAATTAAACAATCTTATGGACTAGCGTCTACTTATACCCAAAAATTAATACCGCGTATTACCACCTCGTGTTCTTATAACTTCCGCCATGCGACGTGGCATACTTTCGATGCAGCTTTGGATTGCCTCTTGAGGAATATTTTCCCATTCTTCAAGTAAGGCTTCTCGCAAATGACGCAACGTTTCTGGATGTCTATCGCGAACACGTCTTTCTAGCATATCCCATACGTGTTCGATTTCGTTTAAATCTGGGCTACGTGGCGGCCACTGCAGTCGTTGAATATTGACCTCATCTAAATATTCTTCTACAACTTGTGCAACGTGAGGCCTGGCATTATCATGCATTAAAATGAAGTTTTGTCCAACAAATTCAGCATAAGGTAAGTAAGTAAGTAAGTAAGCAAGCTCCAATTTGTTGAACATATTGAAAAACTGCAGCATTTTCTTTAAACATCTGTATCTTCTCAAAAAGAGCAAATATCGAAATGATTAAAAAAACATTTGGTTGAGAAAAGATTGCACTTCAAAAGAGAGCATAATAGAGCTAAATTCTGCCGCTCAGTTTCACCACATGGTCTTAAGAACTTGAGAGTAAAAAAGTAGCTTCTGTTCTTCCTCTATAATGACCAAGCCATTAGTATTTTTTCAAAACCAAAATCAACGGTTGTATCCCAAGACATGTGGTATAAATTTGACCAAAATCGGACCACAAATAAAAAAGTTACAAGGATATCAAATTGACACAAAATATTCTTGTCCGGAATTAATTGTCGGGGAGTGTATTATATTATTATTATAATATCAAAGTTTTATCTAATTTAAGGCATGTGCTGTTTTTCCGACCGTGAGTGAGGGGTGACACATGATTAGGAAATTGTCACCTCCTGCCTAATCATAAGGTGATAAATAAGTCACATACCTTAACTATGGGAGAAGAAAATAATAAACGTAATTTTATTACAAACAAGTACCAGCGGAACATAGATAAGGAAACTGAAATCATGAACACGAACCAAATATAAACTAAAATAATGTCAAATTCTGCCTGCTCAAAATATTCATTTGATAAGAATACTGGCCCTTTCTATCTTCTCTGATCAACGCATCACTGCTTCATTAATCCATCTATCTTTCTGATCTCTGGAATGCAGTTGACGTGGATGCATTGAAGTCCTCATCAATTCTGATCCCATGAGAACTGATCTTTTTAAGAGTTGTAATTTCAATTCCCAGGGCAGCAGACACTCTCTACAAAAGTTCAGGAGATGGAATAAGAAATGAATAGGTACAAATAACTAGTCTTATGAAATAACTTATCTCCTGGACCACAAGCTATTTTATCGTATTTTGTTCACATTCTGAATGCCGACGAGGCATTTTATACAACAAAACTGACATTGGAGAAGTTTTAACTGGCTTGTGTTTTGACAACATCATTGTTTTGATCAATTACTTAATCACATAACCAAATTTTAGGTTGTTATTATTCTGAGATGATAGAAATCAGCTGTTGCTCGACGTCCATTTTGGATGCTAGTAACGACCGATGTATATAACGTCAATAATTCTGTTTCAGTCTGTTTTCAAACCTCTCCATGAGTTAGAAAAGGAGAGACAATCAATGACGTGAGTATAAGCCCTCGTGAAACGGACTTTAGCTATTTATGGGTATTGTTTTGTCAACTTTTCTTAAAAATATATTTTTGAGGCCACACATGCTTTCGTTTTATGACTTTCATGTGATGTGTTCTATAATTTAAAACGTCTTGACTATTTTTTTTTAATATTCGAAATTCCAAAATCTTGATCATTTTTTTAATGTCGCAGTACCCAATAACTTTGAATTCCTCCTTCAAGTAATTATCATTTTTTAGATATTGGGCGGTCCTGTGTCAACTTAAATGAACCACCCAGAAGGTATAACAAAGACGAAACTCAAATGAATCTCTTATGTTTTGTTACATGTCTGTATCAATTAAAGATTTGGTACAATTGCCATATTCGAGAGGCAGAAGAAAAATACTTGGTTGGTCAATTTTTCTACTCAAGAAACAATGCTTGATGATGTGAGAGAAACTTTGATGAAAAGATGTACAGTGGAAAGAATTTGAATTCGCACACAATATTTTGAACAACCCTCGTAAAATGCCAAACTTTGTCATAGTAATACATAACTTTTGTCAAAATGACAAGTCATGAGTAAACATAAAAGCTGATTTTTGGTTTCAGGATTGATTATTTCAGCTAAGTTCAAATAATCATAATTCAACAAGCTGCACAGTTTCTCAAATCCATTATCCAGTGATGCGAAGGGCAATTGAATTATTGGCCAGTATGTAAGATATTTATGTAGAACAAAATGTAGGAAGGTAATAAAAAATACATTAATTGCGTCTCTTTTATATCAGATTACTAAATATATATCACTTCAAATAAATCCCAGCGCAGATACTACCCGCAGTAGCTTGATAGTTTTTGTTATTCATGGATTAAAACCAAAAATCATCAAAGTAAACAAATGACACGTGATCAGAGACAGTGGGGGCTATGATTGAACGTTTTATTTCACCTATGCATTTTACGAGGGTTGTCTGTGTGTGCGAATTCACATGATTTCCACTGTACCTGCATTGCACCAGGAATAAAATTTTGCAATGACTGTGAATACGCAAGTTGCAGAGTCTGCCTAAACCAAGAAAGTTTGAAAGATTGTGAAGAATTGATCCAAGGATATACTTCAAAATCTGAGAGAACTTAGATTCAAAGTTTTGAGTTTACAGCAAAAATCAATGATAATATTTAATGCAAGGTGTGGCAGCACGGTAGTTTGTACGCCGCGCCATGCGGAAACTCAACTTTGACTAACTATAACTCGAAAACTATATAACTTAGAATGCTGATTATTTTTCAAAAACTTTTTTAAACCTTTCGCTTCATTTCATAATCAGATAGTATAGAAAAAATCTTTAAAATAAAAAAGTTTTTCGCTTACGCTTATGTTGAGGTTTTTCGCAGTTTTACAAAAAAAACTGAATTTCTACTAACGAAACTACCCCGGCCACCTTCTCTCACAATTCCTTCATCAATTGAAACAAAAAAAGTTTTTGATATATAGATTTTTTCCGGAGATATGACGAAGAATGTGTGAAAAAGTAGTGAAACACACTTTTGACAGATTTATGACAAATTTCGCAATTAAAATATTCGGCCCTGATAAAAAATGTTGTAATTTCCGATTTCCGATGCCCAGAGATTTAGCCTATCATTTAATGAACATCCCATGCGGTTGTACGCAAAAAAAAATTGAAACATTTTTGCTTCTTTTTCAGTGCACTAGTGGTATTTTAGTGTATTATTGCAATAACCTGTAAAACAAAAACCTCTCGAAAACGGTTAGTTTTATCGGAACAAAAGAGTTTTTTTGATGAGAAAAGGTCAGAGTATTTGAAAAAGTAGTTTTCAGCTCTGTAAAATGACACCTGTCAAAAATTGGGCCCAAAAGGTATGGTGGCCAGTCCGCTCCTGTTTCCCCCTTTAATTTCAAATATTGAATTTACCATGGTTTTAAGAGTCTTTACGACCTACACAACATACTAAAATTTCATCAAATTATTCAAGCCGGTTCAAAAGTTAGAGCTAAAGAATAAAATCGATGGGTACCCCTTTAGGGTTCTATACAAGGGCGTCGCCAGGCATGGGCAGGGAGGGTCTGTTGCCCCTCCCTAGAGATTCAAAAAACTAAAAAAAACCGAGATGAGAAGTTTAATATTGTTGTTCAAATCTTTCGAAAATAATGTTGAAATTGCGATGATGAGTGGAGTGGTTTGCAAATTACCAAGAAAAACGACATTCTGTTTTTGAAAAGTTTAGGTTAACTCGGATTTTTTCCAATTCTTCGATATGGCCCCCCCCCTGCCCCACTGGCTGGCGACGCCTTTGGTTCTATATCTCAGTTATGAGGCGCATTAGAGGAAAAAGTTTTATGACAAGCTGGAGTTATTTTGAACTCCCCTATACGCTCCCGAAATCATGCCATATACTTACCGGACACCCTGTATAATGAACGATTTTCTTCCCCATATTGTCTGATAAAATTCAAATAGCTAATGTCTACGCCATACTTGTGAACACAACACTGCGATTCCATTAGTACTTCTCGTTTGTCAACGGTACGATATTTAAAACCTATTGCTTTTATTATTCTTCGAAGGCTGGTCCTGCCACATGAAGTTTCGGTTTCGTCTGCTGTAAGTACCTTTTTCAGCCTTTCTTTCGTTGGGACTCTTCTGTTTACTGTACAGGGTGGTCAGATGAGAATGCATAGATAGATAGATAGATAGATAGATAGATAGATAGATATATTTTTATTTATTCACAACAAGCCACATCGGCGTAGAACAATGTCAAAAATTTACAGCAAACTTACATGTTTATCATTATCGTAACGTCTTATTTGTCCATTTGGTACATCAGTTCCTTATCGGACTCAAAAAACTCACTCAATGTATAAAAAGCATTTCTGCAAAGAAACGCCTTCAATAGGCCTTTTAGTCTTCCACGTGGAAGGTCTCGAACTCTCTGAGGAATGGCATTGAAAATTTTACCAGCACAAAACTCAACATTTCTCTGCAGAAACGAGAAATTACATTTTTGTAGTGAGAGATCTAGCTTATGTCTAGTTTCATATACAGGGTTTTTCACTTAAAACTCCGCACGTCAATATCTCGGAAACGAATAGGAATATTTGATTTCTGTAAAAAGTAGTCAATGTATGGGGTCGAGTAGTTATTTTTCACAGTTAAAAAAATTCGACGCCTACCAAGAGTAAAGCGTCGCGACGCATCGAAAATATTAATCGATTGCAGGGACTTTGAAATTACGCGCATGCTAAAGTACATGTTATTTATAAACTTTTTTGTTATTCAGTCGAACTCATTTATTCTACTCAGTTTTGAGATATACAGTGTGTTCAAGATAAGGATGTCTATCACGGGGATCTTGGAAACCGTGAGAGATACAAGGTCGGTTAAATGCAGGCAAAGTTGCGTATTTTGATGCTTAACAAAATGCCGTTTTAAAAGCCAAGAAATTCCGACTAAGTCCGAAATTATCCGAAAAAAACCTAAATTTTTCAAAAATGTTTTCATTTTTTTCTGACCACATTTGAAAAGATTTTTTGAAATGAATGGAACTTCTTTATTGCCACTTTTTGCCCTTTACAAGATAGCGTTATTGAATTGAAAAACCGACGTTTCGTCTATGAGCAGCCATCATCAACTTTGTTTTTTTAAATACGGTCCTGGATTTTTTATCACGGATTTTGAGGGCCTCTCATGTTCCTAAACCAACAATGTATCGCAATTTTTCAAAAAAATTATGTTGATGGATTTTTCCATGAGAACTCATGTGTTAGAGAGAGACAAAAAATACATTTTTAATAGGATTAAAAACAACCACCTCTTTTTTAATAAGTGCGATACCTTGTTGGTTTAGAAACATAAGAGGCTCTTAAAATCCGTAATAAAAAATTCAGGACCGTATTTAAAAAAACAAAGTTGATGATGGCTGCTCATAGACGAAACGTCGGTTCTTCAATTTAATAACGCTATCTTGTAAAGGGCAAAAAGTGGCAATGAAGAAGTTCCATTCATTTCAAAATATCTTTTCAAATGTGGTCAGAAAAAAATGAAAACAATTTTGAAAAATTTCGGTTTTTCTCGGATAATTTCGGACTTAGTCGGAATTTCTTGGCTTTTAAAACGGCATTTTGTTAAGCATCAAAATACGCAACTTTGCCTCCATTTAACCGACCTTGTATCTCCCACGGTTTTCAAGATCCCCATGATAGACATCCTTATCTTGAACACACTGTATATCTCAAAACTGAGTAGAATAAATGAAATCGACTGAATAATAAAAAAGTTTATAAATAACATGTACTTTAGCATGCGCGTAATTTCAAAGTCCCTGCAATCGATAAATATTTTCGATGCGTCGCGACGCTTTACTCTTGGTAGGCGTCGAATTTTTTTAACTGTGAAAAATAACTACTCGACCCCATACATTGACTACTTTTTACAGAAATCAAATATTTTTATTCGTTTCCGAGATATTGACGTGCGGAGTTTTAAGTGAAAAACCCTGTATATGCTCAGCTAAACAATGTTTGAACAAGTCCCTGTTGTCAATCACAAACATGATGCAGTCTAAAATGTATAAGCAGACAACTGTCAAAATATTGTTTTCAATAAATACCTGTCTGCAAGAGTCTCGCGGTTTTTTCTTAAAAATACTTCTATTACATTTTTTCTGCAACATTAGTATCCTACGTACACTAACTTGCACAAAAAATGCGTACACAGACAGGTAAATCATGTTTTTTTTTAGCAGTGTAATAGGCTGTCAAAATATTTACATGCCATGCACTTGAACTTTTTATTTTTTTTTCCAATGAAAACGATATATTTTGTGTACTACTTTGAATTTATTCACTCACAAGTTCGCTAAGAAAAATGTAGATTATTTTCCTTAAAATCCGGTAGCAGAACCATTTCTAGCCAAAACCTCTTGAAGTCGTCGAACCATGGATTTTGATTAATTTTGACAATATTGAACATCATTAGCGAGCTCTTTCCACGCATTAATGGCATATAACAGTTCTGCCTGATTCTGAGCTGAGGTCTCCAGTTTCTTTGATAAATAATTTTTACTAATGGTCCGCACACATTCTCCATCGAATGTGGATCTGGTTATTTAGTCATTTACAGCGAATGCCAAACAACTTTCGATTCACGTCATAATT
The DNA here is from genome assembly GCA_958502075.1 of Orchestes rusci. Taxonomy (NCBI): domain Eukaryota; kingdom Metazoa; phylum Arthropoda; class Insecta; order Coleoptera; family Curculionidae; genus Orchestes; species Orchestes rusci. Next base: position 30,506,152 of record OY293305.1, read on the forward strand.
GCCAACAAGCGAGTTTCAATGTGATTTGCAGGTGACCAAATATGGCCACCAGCAAACTTCATAACAACGAGCTTGTTGGCAACGATGACGTAGATCGAAGGTTGTTTGGCATTTACTATAGTTATTTTTAGTTCTTCTCACCGAAAATAGGTCTTCACTGAAGCGTGTAGGAATTTGTGTTTTCAAAAAAGTGGATTAAAACTTGACGTTTACTTGTCACCTTCATACACCGCTCAAACCAAAGCAATTTCATCATTTCAATGTACGCATTTTTTGTGCAAGTTAGTGTACATACCCGAATTTCCCCAAAATATATTACTTAATTCGAGAGCTCACAAACGCATAATAAGACTATAATGCTGCATTCACTCCCACTTTGTTTGAAATTATCCTGAGTGCATAACAGAAACGTGCTTTATTAGAGGTAGTCTGCTCTATGTCCACTCCCCAATCCAGCCTTTTATCAATTCTGACTCCCAAAAAGGACACACTTTCAAACGATGATACCTAGTTGCTCATTACCAACAACGAATGAAAATTTCTTATCCAATCGATTACTAAACTCCGGACTAAACATGATAACTTGAGTCTTTTGCATATTCAATTGTAGGTTGTTGGAAAGGAAGTATCCACCAAGATTATCCATCGTAGAAGTCACATTATGAGCTAAGCTATCCGTATCTCTCCCACTAAGTATAACAGTCTGTTGTGTTTGTCATCCGCATATTGAACCACACTTTCATAGTGCTGAATCTCGAAAACCATTCGACTTAAAAACTTGCGGTGAAGAATTTCATTTCTTAAACGACCAAACCTGGAAAATATTTTCAAATTTCTGAAATGGTCGCTAGGGGGCGTAGCAACTAACATCAAGTAGAAAAATAGGATTTTTATAGAATTTTGCTCAATGGAAATATATCGATGATATAATTTCCATATTTACTGACTATTTACTCACACTTTTTGTCTACAACGTTTTTTGATACCTATCAAAATAAAACGGTGGGGGAAGTTCAATTGTTTTTTTAAACAAACGGAGATTTCTTTCGTTTTGCTTGACTGATCTTAACAAACTTGGGCTCATATGGAAAAGCATAATCTGCAATACAAAATGCTCATTTGGTTTTGAATTTGTGACTTTCGCCGTCGCCGCTAGATGGCGGTAACAGAAATGAGCATAAGTTTTTTCGAAAAAAATCAAATGTAATGGTATATTCATTTTTATATATTTTAAAAGGGGATACAAAAAATTAATGATTTCTTTTCTTTTGTTTTCAAATTTTCAACAGAAAAATGTATTTCCTTTTAAAATATATAAAAATTAATATATCATTACATTTTTTTGGAAAAAACTCAGATGCTACTATTTCTGTTACCGCCATCTAGCAGCGAAGGCGAATGTCACTAATTCCGAACCAATATGAGCCCAAATTCGTTAAGATCGGTCAAGAAAAACGGGAGAAATATCCGTTTGTTTAAAAAACAATTGAACTTGCCCCACCGCTTTATTTTGATGAATAGAAAAAGACGTTTTAGTCAAACAGTGTAGGTAAATAGTCAGTGAACATGAAAATGATATCATCGATATCGATATATATATCGGCAAAATAATATAAAAATCCTATTTTTCCACTTGGTGTTGCTTGTTACGCCCCCTAGCCACCATTTCAGAAACTTGAAAATATTTTCCAGGTGTTTCTCTTGGCCGTTTTAGTGCTAAATTTCTTCACCGCAAGTTTTTACGACGAATAGTTTTCGAGATACAACACTATGCATTCTTACTCGACCACCTCGTACATGTCATATTTTCCTCCGAATCAACTCTTTAGCTTCTTCGATGCATCTCAATTTTTCGCTGTCAGCTGTCACACCGTTTTTTTCTTGGATGGATGGGTTTGGTCACTATGTATACTATATATATCTTTTACTATCGTTAATGCAACTCTGGTCAATATACTCGTTTCACTAAACTTGCGGTCCAGTCATTCTTTTTTTTTCTAAAAGGACACAGTACTCGTTCAGTATGATGTTTTTGGCATCGAGTAGGTAATACATGTTTTTTCTTCGTTACATCATAACTTCCTGAAATTTCACACAGATCTGACATATTTTCGATGCTCAATAACACACCCAGAAATATGTACCTTTTCCCCCTCCCTGCATTGGCAGCAACCTATTTTGACCCTGCTTTGACAGACGTGAGTGAAAATGACTCAACAAGGTATTGATTGCCCTTAGGTCTATTCGTAGAACAATCACAAACCCAGTCAGCGTTTCATCGATTAGTCAATGTCAGTCAGAAATAGTTTGTAACTTGCAAATGCTGAATGCTGATTGGCTCTGACTGGTTCGTGATTCTTCTACGAACAGACTACTTATGTAAGTCAACGTACATCCTCAGGGAAATAATAATCTTTATGTTGCTCTGGCAACGGATCACGGCTACCCATATATCTATTAATAATTATATGGAAAACAATTTCACCCGTTTGGTACCAGGATGAGATAGAAGAACCCGCTGTACTGTATATTTTTCGCATAAGTCTAACCTTTTCTATCGCCTTGGAAGCAGCTGTTAATGCGCTTGCGTTTAAAATACCATTTTTCTATTGGCCGCCTACATGTTTGTTGAGGCTTTGTAACCATAGTGACCAAGAACATAAGAATGAGACGGTTTTCGTCGATTTGATAGGCAGTTTTTCAAGGTAGAGATATTAGCCCGGGTATATTCACATATTCAGGAAAAAATCACTTTTCAAAAATATAATGATATACAGGTAAGTACCTAGTACCATTTAAATAATCATTATTTGAACTTTTTCACATTACGAATTGCTTGCCAGTTTATTGATGAAATATGATATCAAATAAAATAATAGTACCTGTGAAGTGATGTTCCCTCTTCTCTTCCTCCAGCATACAAGAAACAAAGATCGTGGCACTCATAATTATCACATTATCACGGAAAAAGTGATCATCTGGAGTGTCACTAGTCAATAGAAAATAAAGTAATCAAAATACCACCGCCAAATAACCAATAGTAATAATAATTGAAGCGCAAACACAAACAACAATAAAAAAAAAACTACTTCAAAATTAAAAATTCAAATAGCAAACAATCAATTAAAACTCCAAAACGCTATTGTAAACAAATACAAGGGACGCCATGTTTGGATCGTGTGAACATGTCACGACGACAATCAGCCAATAAGATCTGCATGTTCTCGGCAGGCGCAAAAGACGGCTTGGCCTTTCAAGATGATACTTATGGGAAACTTACATGCAAAATTTACATAGCCATCTCATGTTAACTTCTAGCTCCAGTCGTTGTTCAAATGGGACGCTTCTCATATAGAGTTGATATATATATATGCGGCTACCTTTATAATTTAATGAGAATGCTATCGAATGTGATAATGAAAATCCAATAATATTTCCAGCATTTTTTTTGTCAGCATCCAATACAGGGAGGGGGAAAAATTCTATAAACTATGTTATGAAAGTACATTATTCAGTCTCGAAATTTCGTCCTCGACTGGTAAATGTTACTTACATCCCTTGTAGTATAAATAACTAAATAACTATAAACGCACAGATTCACAAACACCAAACGGCTGATGAACTAAGATTACATTTTTGAATTTTTGATAATCAGTTTTCGTTATTAATCCTTGTTAGTCAATTATTTCGCTGGTAATCTGCTTATTTCTATATGTATTTTTAAATTCTAACAATTGAGATTTGATGAAATTATCCTCAAAAATACACACACTTTGAACTACAGTGCAACCTCGGTAATCCGAACCCACGCTAATCCGAATTACGCTAATCCGAACACAAATTCGTGATGCTATAGTCCGAATGACATCTCGATAATCCGAACGTTACCGGAAAAATCCTGAAAAAACCGGCAGCGCGAGCGCGAAACCGTGTCGTCTGCGTCGCTTAATAACATTGGGTACATGTTTTTTTAGTTAATTAGGTACATTGACATATGTATTGTGTAAAATTTAATATACATACATGTTAAAAAAACTTATACAGATGTGGTGATGTGTTTTATTGTATATTCGCTAATCCGAACAATTCGATAATTCGAATTGGGTCTGACAATTAGGTGTTAGGATTACCGAGGTTGCACTGTATACACAACACCAGTAGTACAGTAAATCTGGCACTTTGGGTCACATCAAATGACCCCCGCTCTGATTTTTTGTCAGTTGTTATTGATCCATTAGCTTGATTATCTGCTGCAACGATAGTTTGCTACCCATAACCTTTCAGAATTAATAAAACGTCTTATTAATACGTGAAAGTTCAAAAAACTTCCAAGTAAAATGATTTTGTGTCATAGTATGAGGGCAAAGATTTTGTCTGACTTTTTTAACAATAAAAAAACAGCTGCTTAGTGCGTGTAACTGAGGAAATTTAAACTTCTTTCACAATAATGTGAATAATCACCTACCTGCATTGAAGTCTGGCTTGAACATGCGTAGGAATACAATATCCATGCATTGAAAGGACAATTAATCAAATATGAATGCTAATGATAATCATTTGCATTATGAATATGAAAATATTATTTTCAATCCAGTCAAGCAATCACTTTTCTTCTTTTCGTGAACATTTATTTTCTGCGTTTAAAAAGTAATGTACGGTTTCAAGATTATAAAAATTAAAATTAAATAAAATCAAAATGAAATAATTGAAATTATTTATTGTCAAAATTATTATTAAATTTAATTAACTGCCAATTGATCAAGTATTATTAAAAAGGAATGACAGGAGAACGTAGGAAAAAAATTCATCGATATTCAATTTATTACTTCTGTTGCCGGACTTTCTTTTGAAATTTTTTCATTGGTGGCTCTTCAACGCGATTCGTTTCCACAGAGTTCGATGGCATGTTTTCCACCGTCGCTGCTTCGAGATTCTCGACAGAAGGCCTTGCTGCGCTTGTTGAATAAATTGGTATACGAAATAATAATAATAATAATAATAATAAATAAACTGATCCACTGGACTCCAAACAGTTTGGTTAGAATGCGGACCAGAGAAAGGGAGCGCGACAATAGGCGCATTTTCGAATGTCCTCGCAGCACCTCGCGACATGTCTCACGTCATATCTCGCGATCTGTACGTCGTAGAACAAAAAGTTGCATATGAATTTTGTAGTTTTTTTTTTTATCTTCACTTCAAAAAACATTGTGACCGTAAAAAAAATTATTTCAATTTCAAAAATGCAAAAAATCGTATTTGTCGACTTTGGCGACCTCTAACTTTGTCACGGTAAGCTTTAGAACTATTTCAGTAAATACACAAATTGTAGAGAATCTAATTGTCCTCATTTTTTGTTTTATAAAATTTTCTATGCGACCTACGATTTCGCCAGAAAATCAAATCCATTTTTTTTTTAGTTTCTCAAAAACGGGGGGGGGGGGGGCGGGGGAATAATTTTTTTGAATTAGAGCTTTTCTAATGGATCAATAGCAACTGACAAAAAATCAGAGCGGGGTCATTTGATGAGAGTCAAGACCCTTTTTGAAGCCAGATTTACTGTACTACAGGGCTATAGACGAGTTTAAGTCCGACTTTCAACTATTTTTAAATCATCTACACAGTTCAAACACACACAAGTTATTAACTTGTGGCACAGAGCATTAACAACAAAAGTATTCATAAGATACGACAGTCGTCAGAAGCAAAGAAGTAAGGTGAGCTCGAGTTCCGTCGTTGAGTTCGTAACCAGGAGTGTCAGCTGTTGAGTGATTCAGTTCGTAAAAGTATGAAATAAAGAGAATACTCTACCTACTGGGTTTATTTTTGTGTATATTTAACATTCCATTTTGGTCTCCGCGATCGTTCATTGCGGTTTATTGTCATGTTAATTTGGCTGATGTTGCAGCACCTCTTCAACGTAGTGGACTGTATCTTTTTAATTGTGAACAAGGTCAATTTCTTTTAACTGCATTTATTGCAATACTGATACAATTCTCTGAATTATCAAAATATATGAACAATATACAGTGTGTCTGCTTAAGTTGGCCACATATGGGAAACTTTTTTATTATTAATTTTAGGAAAAAAAGTTATTCTTTATAAAAAGTTCAGCATGTTCCAAAACCTAAAATGCAACCATCAGATATTACATTTTCTCAGTCGTATACGAGGTTTGTCAAAAAATATGAATTTCACTCAAGAGTAAAATTTGACAATATCGAAAATTTTTATAAAGAAAAATAAACACTACCATTAAAATGATTGTTTTTTTCTTTTTTAAATTTATTAAATTTTATAAATAAATTAATATTAAACAGTAATCTCTTATTTTAATTATTGGACATTTAAATCAATGCATTAATTCAAATGAAAAAATGTAATATCTGATGGTTGCATTTTAGGTTTTGGAACATGCAGAACTTTTTATAAAGAATAACTTTTTTTCCTAAAATTAATAATAAAAAAGTTTCCCATATGTGGCCAACTTAAGCAGACACACTGTATAGTAACTATAGAGCCATCTCAATCTAGTGATCTCGAACTGGTATTAGAGGTAGGCACTGCTGCGATATGCAATTGAGATTCACGTATCAAAATTTGTTATTCGCATCAGATTTTGATCATTTGCTATAAAAAAATTGATTATTAGCAGTGATGTCCATTTAATTCTACACATTCCGGTAACATCGCTGGTCAAGAGTGAGCATTAACCTAACGATAAGCTGCTATTCCTTATTTCTCCGTAATTAAAGGTATCCGTTATGGTTAATAGGGAGTTTTTGAACAACTTGTTAATTTCACCGTTATTAACGTATCCCGCTATACTGATCATGCGCAGAAAACAAAACTTTGATAACGAAGAGGACCCAAAAAAGAGATTTTGAAACTAGTATTTAACGTTTGACGTTTGTGTCATCACTGTCATCATAGTAATCTGATTTGTTGTGTTAAGTCTTTGATCTAGTGATATTTTTGCCAAATTCCTAGCAGAGCAGCACGAATGAGCACGAAATACACCAATTATGGAAGATATTTTCATCCAAATTGGACCAGACTCCGTATCAAATGTAAGGCTTACATTCAATTCCATACTTCAAAGTGGAGGTGACAGATTGTCGCTTGGCAAACGGGCATCATATGCTTCCATCTACATTGAATTTGTGTTCAACGTCACTTTCACGCCAAATACGATGTGGATGGGAACATATGATTCCTGTTTGGCAAGTGGAAATCTTTCACTTACCTACCTACATTTCGAAGTGAAATGAAGTGTAATGCCTGGTTTACATTGAATTTCATTTCGAAGTGGAACTGTCGAAGTTCCGTTTAGCAAACGGGAATCATATGCTACCATCCACATTGTATTTGGCGTAAGCGTGACTTTGAACGCAAATACAATGTAGATGGTAGCATACGGTTCCCGTTTGCCTAACAGAAATTTGACAGTTCCACTTCGAAATGAAATTGAATGTGAACCTTACCGCCAAACGGCAAAACACCGACTGGAATGATAGACGGATCACATCAATGGACAATTTGCATACATTTTCAAATGACTTGAAATTTTATATACGTATTCTAAACATTATTTGAAAATTACCAGCGAATATTTTTTTCGGAAATACCCAAAAATATACTAAATAAATGAAAAAGAAGACGCGAATTTCACTGCATGATAGTAATTATTGCGGTCGAGAAATCAACGGATTGTTGTGGAATGGAGTAAATCCTTGTCTTAAAAGACATCCAAAAAGTTAGAAATCTGTTTTTTAGACAAATTAGCCTACCTGCTTTGATTTTGTAAGGACATATGCCATGAAATCATTCAATGATTTCTTATTTTTTTCTTGTTCGTGATGAAATTTTTGTCAGCAATTAACGTTTTATACTGTTATAATTAATTATGTATTCATTTTTGTTTTGTTAATATTTCAAAATCAGCAATTTTGTTGATCAAGATAAAAAACCTACCTATAAAATCAAAGTAGGCTGATTTGTCTAAAAATTAAGAGTCTGTCCAAGCTTTTAATTCTAAACCACTTTTCTCGATAAATTTGTCTCGAAATCTTCTAAAAGAAAGTACCTACTCTACTCTTGACAATGTTCATTGAATCAGTTCTAAACCACCCTGTATATCAATCACGTTGGCTCATTTTCTCAACATCTTAGTTTGAGACCAAGCAGGAGCGATTCCCAGAATATCAGAAATTATTAATTAACTTTGTTGTCATTATTTGCCTTATCCACACTCAATTCTTGGACACACAGTAGATAATGGTTTTTGGTAAATAAAATGTTTACAAGGAAGCCCAATATACAAGTGGTTACTTAATTAGAAGCTCAAAAATCACGGAAGGATTAAAGGATTGTTCCAAAGAGTTGATCTTTAAGTACCTGATCGCCCCTTGTAGATTATTGTTCTTTTAGTGAACTGCTATTTTTATCAGTCATTTATAATAATCAATAAATCATATGTTTTTTTTTCGAAAGCAGCTTCCACATTTTTCCGACTACCTGACTGGGATTCGTAAAAGTTAGTTTTCAGATGACACCTTCTTTTTCAAGGTAGATTATGAAACTTTGTATCAGAGCATGTTAACATTGAATAAATAATTAGTGTTTGGGTTTTTATGTCACTATGTATAACTTCAAGTATCAAGAATACTTGAAGAATTGATGGCAAGTAGTTCTACACGCACACATAATTTACATCAACACTAATCATTATCGTTTCAGCAATCAGCTGGCATTCTCAATCACTTGAAATCAACTGTTATGATAGCGATTCAGCAAGATCCCACACCAGACTTGAACCCAGATACATTGGGTGCTTTGTCTCAGTTGATGTTAGCTCAAGCCCAAGAAATATTTGTCCATAAAGCTATGCATGGTGAGTAAAAGACGACAATAACGACTACTTACAATGAGTTCAAACTGCAATTCATGATTTTTTTCATCTTTATTTTCTGAATTCACAGATAATATGAAAGATACAATCGTAGCAAAATTAGCTTCTCAAGCCGATGACTTGTATGCGGAATGCTTGAAAACTTTTCAAAGGGAGAATCTTAGGGGAATTTGGGACAAAGAATGGATTCCAATGGTATGTCTGCATTGTGAGGAAGTAGTGTTTCCAAATTCGGAAGTACTTTTCAGATTGGAGGCAAACAAGCCGCTCTTTCAGCAGTGGCAGAATTTCATCAAAGTTTGGTTTGCAGAGAACGCAAAGCTGTTGGAGAAGAAATTACCAGATTGAGAGTAAGTCGAGGATGAAATATCCATAACTTGTTATTTTATATAATTTGTGAGCTTCTGATCAATAAATTCAAATTTTCATATCATTGTTGGTGATTCAGCGGTTTATCGTAGGTTGCCATTGAAAAATTCAAAGCAGGCCAGTCTAGGTCTGGTAAAAATTTTTTTAGTGACCTTCTCAATAAAGCCGAGAGAAATTTGGCAGAAGTAGAAAAGGACAACGATTTCATCTATCACGAAAGGATTCCCGATTATAAGTCGCTGGAGCCTATCGGAAAAGCTCCTCTGGCTAAAATGCTGCCAGTCGCTGAGAAAATGTCACAAAACTTCAAAGGTATGTGGAAAAAAATCTTTTTGCCCAGTTATTGAAACGCTTTCAGCAGATTTAAAGAATGATAATATACAGTGTGTCCCAGATTCGCTTCTCTATACAGGGATCTTGGCTCCTATTATACCTACAGCAAAGGTTAAATGGAGAAAGTTTTAGAGGAAACTTAGTGCATTCGATATCCGGTTTCAGATTTGCGTTCGATAAATTGGTTTTGGAAATATCGGCGAAAAACCGAAAATGGCCGATTTTGCTTTTTGCCAGTAAATCTGAAACGACTAATTGGACAGCTATGAAAATGTGACATTATCGGGACACTTTTTTAAGACGAATAAAATGGTGTGTATGACATGTCTCAATTGTCTTTTGTTTTCCCGCAACCCGCCTTAACTTTCATTTTTCTTATGGCCGTCATATTGGATTTTTCGATTTTTGGAAAGAGTGTAAAATTTCCAGTCTAGTGATGTCTCACAAGTGCATAAAAGATTTAAGCATCTTCGGAATATCACATTTCGTAGTTAGGACTCAATCTTCTCTTGTCAGAAAACTGGTTTATAAGCATAATCCTAGGAGGCTCTGATATGTCGTTCAATAATTCTGCCGAAAGATGGCGTTGTGGTCTATAACACCCCGCAAATAATAATTCAGTATGAAAGTTGTGTTTCTATAATCTATCATTAAAATAAGAAATCTGATAAACAAATTGTCGAAACCTATTAAAAATGCCCGGTGTTCCCTATTCGAATGAAGAAAAGTTTTATATGTTAGCGCTGTACTTGCAGTCACAGAGAAATGCCGACATTTCCTCAGCAAGGTATTTGGAGATGTACCCCGAACGACGGCAGCCTCATAAAACCCAATTCAGAAAAATGGTTGTTAATTTGATCAACTTTGGGGCCTTGGAACAACCTAGAAGCGGATACAACATTGAAAATGAAAATCGCAACAGAAACATTTTACAAGCTGTCAACGAAGACCCTAGTAAATCGGTAAGAACTGTAGAACGGGAAATTGGTGTGTCAAAATCAACAGTACAGAGAGTGCTAAAAAAGAATAAGTACCATCCATACAGACCCACAGTAGTTCAAGGACTTAAAGAAACTGATTTTCCAAGACGAACGCGCTTCTGTGAGTGGTATACAAGGAGGTGTAATGACAATCCCGATTTTGTAAATCATGTCTTGTGGTCCGATGAAAGTAGGTTTACGAATTGTGGAGTTTTTAATAAGCACAACACTCATCATTGGGCTGTGGAAAACCCTCACGAAGTGGCAGCGAGACGTCTAAAGACCAGATTTGGGCTTAACGTTTGGTGTGGGGTCATTGGTAATTCAATCAACTTACCTTTCTGAATTGGGCAACTATCAATCAATCATTCCAGGAAATCGACTTATAGGACCATTTTCATTTGACCACAGCCTAAACGGACAGAGATACCTAGAGCTTTTGCGAAATCAGGTTGTGCCGGCATTACGAGCTACTCTAACCGAAGATGAGTTCAGAAGAACCTGGTTTCAACAGGATGGATGTCCGGCTCACAACACCATTCAAGTCAGGAACTTGTTGATAGAGCAGTTCGAGGAATGGATCATTTCATTAAATGGTACAATACCCTGGCCTCCTAGATCGCCCGACCTTTCGCCCTTGGATTTTTATCTCTGGGGTCATACAAAGAATGAGGTCTATGAATTTGATCCTCCTGCGACTATAGAAATCCTGGGACAAAGAGTTTTTGACACATTTACAAATATCAAGAGAAACATACTTGCGAGGGTTGTACGAAAAACAGTTACTAATTGTCAAAAATGCCTCGATGCAATTGGACGTCATTTCGCAAACTTGTAAATCAATACCGAGACAGTTGAGAACACATTACAGTATTTTCATTTTCAATATATCTGTATCTACCTGTCAGTTATTCAAAACCCTAAGTGTTGATTGCATAAACAATGATTTTTCTGACTTTTTATTCAATACACTCATAGACTTGTTGGCAAGTCATTATTTACGTCCATGTTCTATTGAAAATTCAATTAGTTTAACACGTTCGCTGCACACCAAATAAGGTGACCTTAGGTTGATACAGTACCTATTAATTATGTTTTGCGACAAATAAATCATGGCCTCCTTGGAAAAGATTGAGTCCCAGCTACGAAGTGTGATATTTTGATGATACTTAAATCTTTTATGCACTTATGGGACATCACTAGACTGGAAATTTTACACTCTTTCCAGAAATCGGAAAATCCAATATGGCGGCCATAAGAAAAATTAAAGTTGAGGCGGGTTGCGGAAAAACAAAAGGTGATTGAGACATGTCATACACACCATTTTATTCGTCTTGAAAAAGTGTCCACATAATGTCACATTTTCATAGCTGTCCAATTAGCCGTTTCGGATTTACTGGCAAAAAACAAAATCCGTCATTTTCGGTTTTTCGCCGAAATGTCCAAAACCAATTGACCGATCGCAAATCTGGAACCGAATATCGAATGCACTGAGTTTCCTCTAAAACTTTCCCCATTTAACCTTTGATGTAGGTATAATAGGAGCCAAGATCCCTGTATAGAGAAACGAATTTGGGACACACTGTATACAGTGTCCACGAATAACGTCAGGAAACTTAGGGTAAGGTGATGGTATGTGATAAAATAATGGTGGTAAGTCATATGACAGAGTCAAAGTTCGAAATCTCAATATTTTTCGAGTTACATACAGTCAAAGAATTTTTTTTTCTTGTCATTGATATATTCCGATTATTTCATTTACGTTATATACAATCAAAATGAAATTTGATACAAAGTTTCAGCTTGTTCATCTGTACCGTTTTGTGGAAAAAATGTTTCCCCACTCTGCCCCTAGAGGGCTCTTTGCCTGAAATTTTATATTTTGTATATTATCTTCTTTGTCTCGATAGATTTCTCAAAAACAAATACGCCGTTTTAAAGACTTGACAAAAAATGTACTCCAGACGGGTCGATAAATCTCACCGTTTGGCCGCAAATCGACATTAAAGTAACTCATCTGAAAAAAAGATGCTTTGAATGGCATAATAACAAACAAAATATCACACGAAACAACATAAAACAACACGAACAATATAAAAACATCACAGAAACAACGAAAACAATACCAAAGCAACACAAAAAAAAGTGTTGTATTTTTGGTCGTTTCTGTGTTGTTTTTGTGCGGTTTTTGTTAATTTTATTTTTGTGTTATTTTTTGTTGATTTTGTGTTGTATTTTTCTTGTTATTATGACATTGAAATAATTTTTTTCACATTAGTTACTTCAATGTCGATTTGCTTTGTTGGCTGAAGTGATGAAAACAGACAGTAGGTATTCATCACGCCGGCAACCAAACTAAGTAAACATTACGCCTCAAAAGAGCTGGGTATAGATTTTGTTCGAAGACGGTGGCAATCTATTGTGAATTACATGAGATTTTGTGGAAGGTATTACTGATTTCTGTTTAATTATATCAACCGGAGATTGTCAGATATGATCTCAGAAAGGTTCAATCTAGTTAATACACTATCGATTTTTTTGATTTAACGGATCATACGTCTGTCACAAGAGGGCGGATTATGTATATTTTTCGCATTTTCTGACCATTGAGATACCGTTTTTGTTACCGTTTTAAAAAAAAAATAGATATTGGGTTGCCTAGTTGGATATCTAACCTACCTAATAAAACTTGAATTGTTCCAAAAGGTGATGAATTTAAAAAATGGCGCATTCCAGAAAAAAATGCTTGCATTGAGTAAAATTTCAGACCGGATGAATCCCCTTATAGGCCAAGCGTTGGGTACAAAATGTGTGGTTCTGTTTGCAAAAGGTCGAACAGAAATGAAATTTTGTGGGATGGTAGAGATAGGTCCCCTGATAGAACATCTAAGTTTGCGACCTCGAGGGGGTGCCGGTCGAGGGTTGGGGGGATGAAAACTCTGCTTCGCGGAGCTTTGAGGAAATATCAAAAAAAGTTCAAATAAAATATGTAGAAAACAAAATTACGCACAACTTTGGTTTCATGAATTTTTTCGCTCCGACGAATATTTTTTGCTCTATTAATGTGGAGGGAAGTTTGCAAATTTTATCAAAATCAGACTTTAATCGCGAATTGAAACAAATGTGACTTCCAAACAATTCTAGTATATTTTTTTTTCTGTAAGAGTAATGTGTTCTAAGTAAACTGATGCTTGAAAAAATGCCCATATCCAAGTATGTAAGGGCGCAATCCGATAAATCATATCTTTTATAAGGTCAAATGCAACAGATCAAGCATCAGTTTACTTAGAAAACCTTACTCTTATAGAAAAAAAATATACCAGAATTGTTTGGAAGCCATATTTGTTTTAATCCGCGATTAAAATCTAATTTTGTTAAAATTTGCAAGCTACCCCCCAAGTTTGGCGCGCCGTAGAGCAAAAAATATTGGTCGGAGCGAAAAAATGCATGAAACCAAAGTTGTGCGTAATTTTGTTTTCTACATATTTTATTTTAACTTTTTTTTTAAGCACCTACTTCGACGGTGTTATTTTCCTCCAAGCGCCGCGAAACAGAGTTTTCATCCCCCCAACCCTCGAGCGGCACTCCCTCGAGGTCGCAAACTTAGATGTTCTATCAGGGGACCTATCTCTATCATCCCACAAAATTTCATTTCTGTTCGACCTTTTGCAAATAGAATCCCCTGTCGCTTGGCCTATTAAACAAAAAACTAAGTTAATATTTGAGTTTCTCTTCATCAACGTAACATTTTTAACGTATTACTTTCAAAATTGGTACCCGGGGGTTTTTTGCGATGCGAAACCTGAATATGGACACTTTTTCTTTGTGGTCGTTAGAGGGCGCTGTACACTGCTCTCCTATACAGTGACTTTATACCAGACAGTGACGACAATGGAGGTCTTATTTTTTATTGGCTAGCGACGGATATGCCATGTTGCAGCGAGCATTCATTGTTCACAGTTGTCATGTGAGCGTCGTTCGTGTTTTGTGACTGTTTTTGAATTAGATTTCATAACTTGCCGATCAAAACATCGATTTCAATGCCTTACATTAGAAAAGATGAAAAAAAGTGAAAAAAGTACAGTGACTATAGAAAGTAGCATGCCCAAGCTGGGATTTGAACGCAGGACCTTCTGCGTGCTGTGAACATCAAACCGCTGAGTCACCGGGGCCGAAAATATCCAAAATTCTGGGTACTGCCGCCATGTTGCAGCTAACCCGAGCTCTATTGTCGTCACTGTCTTGTATATAGTCACTGTACTCTTCTAATGGTTTAAAATGACCGTAACTTTTTAACCAGTGTAGCTTTATTTTTTTTGTCAAGGAAATTATTCTTCACGTACTTTTAGTCATAAAATGTGTTATCACCCGTTAAAGTGATCCGTTTTCAAGATAATTTGATTTTTAGTGTTCGATGCCGATGCCGATGGTAACCAAATTTGACCACAAGCAAACTTCATAACAACGTGATTGGTGGCAATTATTACGTAGATCGAAAGGTGTTTGGCATTTGCTGTACTTAGAATTGAAAAAAAAGTTGTTATCTTTATGGCTAAAATTTGGTCAATGAATCAGTATTTGAATTTTATAGGTAGTCATGGCTTTATTGGGCAAAAAAACAATATACAGATTGATCTTGATTATGATATGGTTTTCTTACCCCATAAAGCTATACGAACCAACCTACAAAATCAAAATACTACTATTCACTGACTAAATTTTATCCTTAATTCAAGTGAAGGTACCCCCAGACTGGCGCGAATATTCGCGGCGACATTTGCCGCGGCGATTTTTATGTCACATCCTACATGCAAATGTGTCAAAATAAATGTCAGAAATCAGAGAAAATTCGCCGCGGCAAAAGTCGCCGCGGATATTCGCGTCAGAGCCTTTATTTGAATATACTGGTGCGGCTTCGAACACCAAAAACCAAAACATCTCGAAAACTACTTTGTTTAGCAGATCATAACAGGAATACCTTTTTTGCTTAAAAATGTCTATCAGATCATTTCCTGGACAAAAAAGTGAAAAACCATACTCAGAAAAAACTCATGGTCAATTTAAATCATCAGAAGTGGAGTGTGCAGCTAACGTCCACAATGAAAAGGTGTACATATTATCCAGGTTTTGCATCCCAAAAAAAACCCGGGTACCAATTTTCAAAGTAAAACGTTGAAAAATGTTCACACTATTTAAAGAGTTCGATTTTTATTGATTAACTTTGACACCCGGTATCTTGGAAACCCAGCAATTTTGATCTGAGGTAAGTTGCTTTAAATCGGCTTATTTTGACCTCAGGAATATGTGGTAAGATTTTGTAAAGACCTTTTACAGGCACCCTGTATAGTCTATATTATGGACAATAATAATATGTATAGTAAATGCCAAACAACTTTCGATCTACGTCATCGTTGCCACCAGGCTCGTTGTTATGAAGTTTGCTGGTGGCCAGATTTGGAGACCTGCAAATCACATTGAAACTCGCTTGTTTGGCATTTGCTGTATCTGCCAGTTGACGATAGGATGAGCTGTCTGACAACTTGATAAACATTGCGCGTTTTTTCAAAAAATTTAAATGCTACAGTTTCTGAGATTTTTGCGTATATTAAAGAGGAATAAAAGCTCGTCAACCATGCGATATCTTTTTGCAAACCAAAGATATTGGCGAAAATCTACGTTTTTTTAGCAAAAAAGCGGTATAAGTGGTTAAGCAGTAGAGATTATGAAACATGTTATGAGAGAAAGTTGTTCAGCCTGTGATTCTCAATTGGCCCCCCCCCTGATATAAACTAAAGACCAGAGGGTTCACTAGTCAGAAGTAGCTCCGGATCGCCGCATTCCCAGTCTCGCTCTGGTCCCAATATTCCAGATTTTGCCGATCGGAAATCCCGACTGAGATTCGTCGTTGGAGATTCGTACAACCGCTTGGAAATCAATCTCCTTTTTCCAACTTGTCTCCCTCGTAAAACTTGTTCTCGGTCGGTTTTGGTTCTTGATCCAAGGAATTTCGGCAAATCGCTCTGGGGATATGATTTTTAAAGGTTCCGTCATGGAGTGTTATGTTATACTAGCTGAATTACCTGCTCTCCGAGCAGCCCAGGCAAAACCCAGTTTTGATTCAAATCTATCTCAATATTGAAATCCAACTTGTAAGAAGAAAAGAACTGACGTGCATCTTGTGTGGATATCCTCAATCAAAAGAAAAAATATAAATTCCTAACCAAAGTGAAACATCCTGAACCTAATCGAAGCCAAACAGATCTACCTACCAATTATTATTAACGCTGGGATTTCAAAATAACCTAACACAATCGAAAAACCATCCAACAAATCACCGTCGGCGTCGTCTGCTCTGAAGTTGCACAATAATGTAAGATATCCTCAATCAGAAGAAAAAACACGAAATCGAAAACTAAAGTGGAACATTCTAATCTTATCTCATCGAAACCAAACAAATCTACCTACTAATTATCATAATTAACGCTGGTGCTCCAAAATAACACAACACAATCGAATAATCATCCAACAAATCACCGTCACCCGCCGTCGATCTGTTCCTATCGGAAATCGCAATGAGATTCGAAGTGAAACGCTAAAAAAACAGATAATCTGTTGTCACATCAAATCATTGGGAAGCTCCTCTAAAAGGTCCCCCCCACTTTTTTTTTTAATGTGTGCACCAAAAATTTTGAAACTTGGCATACTTTAATTATTGCACCACTGTGATTTGCCCAGCCGCCATCTTGAATACTAAAAGTACGTCAGTAACATCAAAAAGTAGTATTTCGACAGCAATTGAAGTATGCCAAGTTTCAAAATTTTTGGTGCACACATTAAAAAAAAAAGGGGGAGGGGACCTTTTAGAGCCGCACTGTATAAACTGTGCCTGTGCCATCGAATATTAACTAAAGAAGTGCAATTTTTTCTTTATTTTGTAATCAAAACAAAGAATATCTCATAACCCCGACTTATTCTGTCAATTTGAAATTTCTCGTGTGAAGTTAGTTGAAGATGTCAAATTCAACAAAATAGTTCATTTGTCCCGCTTAGTAAAGCTGTCAAAAAATCAGGGCGGTGCAACAAACTAAATACAAGTCATGCTTGAAAAAATTGAGTCGGTCTAATAAAGCTAGGCTTAAACTACGATCGGTGCAAATGGCCCTTGATGGTGATGACAAGAATTATACAGGGTCGGTTATAAGGTCGTGGGACAACAAAGTTGCATTTTTTTAAATTGAACTCGCTGAATATTATTGGATACTCCAATTCTTCCTTCAATTTTGCGCAAAAGTTGTAATACACATAACATTTCCAAATTCAACAGTTTTCGAGCTAACGCGTTTTTTAAATAATGACATTTTTGCATCTTTGACAAGCTATAAAACTCAAACCGTTCAAGATGAAGAAAAACGGTCTGCACTTTCTAGTTTTGACTTTTCAAGGGACAATGGACATAAAATTAATTCTTTTCAAAACATGTTAAAATGTGTCGAAAAAATTTAACAGTTGACCGACAGTACCTGTAAGCGCAGACCGTTCTCACTATCTTGAACCGTTTGAGTTTTATAGCTTATCAAAGATGCAAAGAAGTCATTTTTTAAAGACGATAACTCGAATAGGCTGAATTTAGAAAAATCATGTGTATAACAATTTTTGCTCAAAATTGAAGGAATAATTGAAATATCAAATGATACACAGGGTGTTCCATTTAAAATTGCAACTTTGATGTTCCACGACTTAATGACCGGCCCTGTATACTTCAAATGATCACCATCTAATAGTTATTCAAAAACCATTTAAGTTATGTATTTAATTTTTTCCAGTAGCTCGTATAGTTCAACCAATAATCGGCCGTTCCCATACATATCAGCGACCCTGTATAAGCCGCCATCATGAAGTAATTACCTTGAAAAAAAGTGGATTGCATTTATTTTGGCCCAATTATGAAATCACGAAAATATGTATATCAAAATGTGTGTTACATTTTTCCAATCTTTATAAAAAAAAAGTCTTACAAATAATTGAATACAAAAAAAATATCATGAGAACCTCGATTTCTTCCGATGCATTCGTATTATGTTTTCGACAGCTCGACTCCCAATCGTTGCAGTTCGAAAACGTTTCTCTCGAATTAGTACGTGTATTTCGTCATTGGTGAATATGGACAAGTATATCGCATTCGATTTTCTGTACTATTCGTTCACGGATTAATTGGAGAATTGGATCCCAGCTTAATTTTGTCATTTTGATGCGCTGTAAGTCGTTAAGTAGGATGAACTGTCAAAACATTTTATGAGCCAAAGTTCTCCATTGTTTGATCCACTATAACATTCATTCTGCTAAAAAAAAAGTAAATAAATAAGAAACCACCCAATCATATATCAAAATTGGGTTTGGCTGAGACTTCAAGCTAAATAATTTCCCTCATCCATCAGCTAATGCACATACCTACCTATTGTTGCATTTGAAATTTTTAAAACAACGCAAGGTTGATTGATAGTAATAAGGTTGCGTCGTCATAGGTTCGGGTTAGCTTGGGTTAGAATTCAGACAAAAACGGCGTCGGTCGGCTCCGGTCTGGTTCTGAAATTCAGATACATATCTAAAAAAAAAAGATAAAATATACCGTTCATTTGTTATTTAAACTCACAGTGACAGATCAAAATTGGAGGCTGAACGTTCGCAAAAAAACTTCAATGCCATAAAATGCTCGCTAATTGAAATGAAAAGATAAAATATTTGATTATAAACTCAATTTTCTCGATTAAAGAAGAGTTTTGATCATCAGCTCCAAAATTTTCATGACTGTCTATTCTCGAACGTTTTTTTCTATCAAATCAAATACATTTTGAACATAGCAAAATAAAACGAATCACAGTTCAATTCATAATTATCATAATAGAACATGTTTGCCAACCTTCAACCTACAAGTTTGATCTTTCACTGTGACTTTAAATAAAAAATGAACTTTAATTGACACTCAACAATGAGAAGATATTTCACTGTATCTAAATCTGTGTAGTAACTTACCCTCAAACACGTTTAAAAACGACCGACACTTGGTAAATTTTTTTGTAAAACCCCGAAATACGGATATTTTATGACAATAAGATGACACACCGATGACAGGAACGTCAATAATAAAGCTCGGTGACGTCACCAACATGGAATCGATTTGGGTTCACGTTCGTGGATTTCGGATCTCCAAGTTACGGCGCAACCCTTCCACCATATAAGTTTATAAGGTCGAAGGCGCAACCTATTGATGGGGGTTACACGATCAGTCTTTCTATAAATCTGGTCAGAATGATGAGAAACTGATCATGAAATGGGTTGACTGACGGAGTGATGCACCGGACTGACCGATATTTGAATAATTTATAATTTTTTTGTCATCCCGACAATGATTGAAAACAGACTATTGTGTATTATTGCGTTCCGCAGTTTCGCGTCAGCTATAACACGGACTTAAATATATAATGGATTGCTAATACCTTGTTAAGAAATGTACAACACACTGGGGGCTGCCATATTGCTTTTTTCTTGGAGGTATATTTATGTTGGTAGCATTGAAAAAGCGGCAAATTCAATTTAATCATATTTGTTTTGAAATAACTTTGATTTTGAACAAAATAAGTATTATGAAACATTGATATATTGATAAAAATTAGTTAGGACCCGCTCATACAAGTTTATTATACTGTTTAAAACTAGTTATTACCGTTACTTTTGCATAACATGGTCATATCGCTATTAGTTGGTGTTATGTAACGGATTCAAACTTGATTCGTTTTCAAATTATTTTTATTCAAAAATGGTTCACTGACGTATCGAATTCAATCAATCAACTCATTCCATTTATATTATTCTTCCAGCGACGACTGACCAAAGCTGATGTTGGACGTGTTTCGTAATCACTATACAAGTTAAAAACTACTAAATATCACCCTTCTGCATAGGTAGCTGCACTGTTTGTTAAATCAAATTTGTGATCCAAATTCAAAAACTAAATCCAAATCCCACAGAAGTTACATTGAATTTTACTTCGAAGTGGAAGTGACAGATTTTCGCTTGCCAAACGAGAATCATTTGCTATCATCCACATTGCATTGGCATATAATTATTGCCAACATAAAAATACCTCCACGGAAATCCAATCTGGCCGCCTCCATGATGTTGTACAAAATCTGAAGGTTACCCATTAGTATTGGCAGGGTGTTAGTTATAACTATGGAGGACTGTAACTAGGAGAGTAATCGAAATGCATAAAAGTGGTCCAGGTTTCAAATCGTAATTCAGGTTCAATTGTTACTCCCAGATGGCGAAGAGTCGTTAGTGATTTGATGTCAAACAAAAATGTCACCTAGGCAACATAATTGAAACAACGTTACGAATACTCTATCAGAATGCAACAGATTTTTATTAACTAGGTTGCATCAAAACTCTCACTATTTGATGATAAAAGGTATCATAAATATATTATTTGTTATACATAATTCTGAAATTTCTAGAATTTTCATATTTTTTTGTTTGATTGCATCAATTGATAGAGTAACTGAGTGACCTCATATCCTTCATTGACAACAGTCATCATTGAACAAACCATGGGCTTGAAACACGATGCTGCGACGATTCAGCCTCAATTTTTTGCCTTCTAGAGAATGCACTGCATGAGGAATGTGGAGTGGAAATTTTGAAAAAATCAATGAAAATGTGATAAAAGTATCTTGCCAAATTATTGATAAGCAATAAACGTTACCATGACAATGAATAAATAAAAGCCCTACTAGCAACAGCGCCCTCAAATGAACTAACGAAAAAGAGGGACAGAATTTCAGGGATATTCGTATGTCGATTCGTCTCCTTGTTATAGTCCTCCATAGTCATACTATGAGTTATGACTATGGAGGACTATAACAAGGAGACGAATCGACATACGAATATCCCTGAAATTCTGTCCCTCTTTTTCGTTAGTTCATTTGAGGGCGCTGTTGCTAGTAGGGCTTTTATTTATTCATTGTCATGGTAACGTTTATTGCTTGTCAAGATACTTTTATCACATTTTCATTAATTTTTTCCAAATTTCCACTCCACATTCCACATGCAGTGCATTCTCTATAAGGCAAAAAATTGAGGCTGAATCGTCGCAGCATCGTGTTTCAAGTCCATGGTTTGTTCAATGATGACTGTTGTCAATGAAGGATATGAGGTCACTCAGTTACTCTATCAATTGATGCAATCAAACAAAAAAATATGAAAATTCTAGAAATTTCAGAATCATGTATAACAAATAATATATTTATGATACCTTTTATCATCAAATATTGAGAGTTTTGATGCAACCTAGCTAATAAAAATTGTTGCATTCTGATAGAGTATTCGTAACGTTGTTTCAATTATGTTGCCTAGGTGACATTTTTGTTTGACATCAAATCACTAACGACTCTTCGCCATCTGGGAGTAACAATCGAACCTGAATTACGATTTGAAACCTGGACCACTTTTATGCATTTCGATTACTCTCCTAGTTACAGTCCTCCATAGTTATGACCATATAATAATATCTATTATAACGATATAATTCCATGGTTACCAGCAAGTAACCAATGTTTACCCGCTGGTTACCATGGAATTTTAACCTAACCTTTTTTGAAACTGATGTCAGTTTGAATGATCGTGTAAATCGCCATTCAGTCCATCAGTTTTCCATCACTCATTGAGTGACGGACCGAACTGATGCCAGACTGATCGTGTAACCCCCGTCTTATAATAGGTCTCTTCGTAGAATAATCACAAATCTCAGTCGGCGCTTCATCGATTGGTCAATGTCAGTCAGAAGTAGTTTGCAAACTGCAAATCCCGAATGCTGATTGGCTCTGACCGGTTTGTGATTGTTCTACGAACAGACCTATTACCAACTAAATCAATTAACCTCGAAAACAGCTCTCCCTGGCCTCTACTGTCAAATGCATATTATTATTGTTCATAAGGTAAAGTTCATTTTTTATTTAAAGTTACAGTGACAGATAATAATGTAGGTTAAAGGTTGGCAAACATGTTTTATAGACCGTGGAAGTGTGACGTCACTGACAGCTACTTTGGGTAAAAACGAACTTTTTGGCCATTTGGTTTGTAGTTAATTTTTTATGGGTTTATCGTGGTTCACTAGCTTCTATCTAAAATGATTTTCTGAGCCTCAATAAGCATTTAATAGCTAAAGTTGAAGAGTATAGAAGTATATTCTGCAATAGTTCATGTTTGCGAATGTTGTTTAACGTCCGATTAAGTGATATTTTTGAAAAATTCAAAGACGAATTGTATGTCTTCAAAATATTCAAAATAGATTTGAAAGTGGGCATGTTTTTAAAATGGATTTTGATGGTACCCTAGGAATCCTGAGAGAAGAAGTATTGGAATTTTGAAAGCTTAAAAGCATGTTTTCACTTCGTAAAAGCAATTTGTATTGAGGAGTCTCTTTTCAAATGGAAAAATCAATACAGATGGGATCAGAACTGATGTTTGTTTTTACCCAATTTTGAAATGTCATCTTTCAGTAACGTCAACACTTGCACGGTCTATGACGATAGCAGAGCCGTCTATATTGTAATACAAGCCATGAAGTCAACAATTGCAACGTCGCAATTTTGGACCACCGTTGACGTCAAACGGTGGTCGAACTTTTGCATTGATTGAGGTGCTTTCTTTAGGTGAGTTATGAACGGGAATCATATGCTACGGGAATCATATGTAGATGGTAGCATATGATTTCCGTTGGCCAAGCGGAAATTTGACAGTTCCACTTCGAAATGAAATTGAATGTAGCCTAGGCTCCCAGGCATTCAACGTTTCAAAACTGCTTTCAGTTTTCAGTGCTTTCATTCAACCACAAAACATTCCCCTCATTCAACTTGAAATTGTATTTTGAGAATGTGAGAATGAGAAAGAAGCTCAGTGAAAAAATGTGGATTCTGGGTTCTAAAAATTTAAGAATAAGGTAGGTGCGCGGGTGGGTACTGGAGAAAAAAAAATACATATCAAAAAGGGGAAAATGGATGAATTAATGCCTCATCCTGAATTTCTCATACATATGCACCAGCTTCTATGTTATGTGGAAAAATCATAGAAAACGAGTGCTGTTTCGTTTATGACTTTGGGGAAACATTTTGGTGCGTGACGGAGATGGTGCTTTTTGCTTGCTTTTTGGTTTCTCTGTTTTAATGATAGTAATAATCAACTCCTGTCCTCCAGAAACTGAGGAAATCACATCTCAAAACCTGTAACCATCTACCTATCTGGCGGTTTTGATGTTTTATTGTTTAGAATCAATATTTTTTCCCAAAAAATCATAAAACTGTTGTTAGGTTAGGATATGTTTTATGTTAAATCTTATGTTATAATTTGATAAACATCATACCTGTCGCGATAATATATAAGTTATTCTTTCAAGTTAATGTTTTATTGAACATTTTCCGTAACTCGTAATCGTAAAATACCTTAATTTTCAAAAGGTGAGTTCGAGTATCCGCTATCAATACTCAGAGCGCCAAAAATTGTACACTCTCAAATGGACAATTTCGCGCTCGGAGCGAAACTCGAACTCACCTAAAGAAAGCACCTTCAATCAATGCAAAATTTCGACCACCGTTTAAACGTCAACGGTGGTCCAAATTGCGACGTTGCACGTCATGACTTGTCATTACTTCATGGCTTGTATTACAATATAAGCCGCTTTCCAGCTAGTGCTTCAAGCTCAAGCGCCGATTAACACCGTGTTTGGAACGCAAAAGTGATCCTGGAACACGTTTTGAGGTACTCACATACACAAACGTCAAAACTATCGATGGACATCTCGACATTGTGATTATTGTGAAAATTAGTTAAAATATTGTTTATAAGCGACTCTGAGCTGAATTTGGTATGTTTAAGCATGGATCCAGTCAAAAAAGATCAAACTTGCCAATGTTTTGATTTTAAATTTGACAGATTTGACGTTTAGCTAGTTTTGCGCTTCAAGCCCACATTTTCCGGGTGGTGCTTCAGGGGAAAGGGGAAGGTAACGCGGAGCTCCAAACGCAATACAGCTGGGACACGCGTTTAGTGTTTTTGCACGCTCAAAAGCTCGATTGCGTGCACAAAACGGGCAGCTGGAAAGCGGCTATAGACGGCTCTGACGATAGTCATATATTGAACTTTGATTCGTTTTACTCTGCTATGTTCAAAATATATTTGATTTGACAGAAAAAAAACGTTCGAGAATAGAGAGTGATGATAATTTTGGAATTGATGATCAAAATCCTTCTTCAATCGACAAAATTGAGTCTACTATCAAATATTGTATCTTTTCATTTCAAGTAGCGAGCACTCTGTCATTATTTTTTTTCCAACTTGCAACGTCCAATTTTGATCTGTCACTGTAACTTTGAATAAAAAATGAACTGTAGAATATAGAGTAAGCAAGGCTCTTTTGAACTAGACCTAGTTTGTTTGATTAGCCAGTCCGGAGTTATTGACATCTAAACAAAAATAGATCTAAAACCTTCCCCCATTTTTTTTTGGCCGTTGGGGAAGAATAATGGTCGAAATCAAAGAAAAATAAAACGAAAGTTGCTGAAGATTATGATGATATTATTTATAATACCCCTTATCCCTTTATCTAGGCACAGTTTTGTAAAAATCCCATTTTCTGATTGGCCACAGTAGCTGCGCCATCCAGCGGCCGTTCTAGAAACTAGCTAGCGATATGGCTGATACTTTCCAAGATACAGCCGAGAGTCAATCTCAGTGGACACCTGGGGGTTAAATATTTAAAAAAACGGTTTTTCTTCACTTTCATTGAGACTGCTCTGTATATTTTTTTGAAATATGGTGTTCACTTATAAACCATGAGAACTCGTTTTCTGGAATGAAAATTATTTTCTGGTTTCACCAGTGGCGTCCGTATATGCATGAAATTGAATATTTTAATCAAAAAAAAAATGATACACCTGTGCAACTATCATTTTCTCAAAATCAAGTTTCCCCTTTTCAGATCTTTTCTCGACCCTAGTTCCGGTAGCTGTTCACCAAGCACTCGCTTCATATGATCTTAGAAAAACGGAAATCGTTAACACCGAAATAACCAAATTGAGAGAGGCGAATCAAGAGCTCAATGCGTAAGTGGACTTACCTTTATTTAATTGTCACGTCAAATCACTAATGAAGAAAATAATAATCAATGGTGTATTTCAATGTAGAACCCTTGCAAGCTTAAATCTACCTGCTGCTATAGAAGTAACAGACTCAAGCACGGGCCTGCCTCCATCAATTTTGGAAAAAGCCCAAACAGTATCAGGGATGGGTGGAATAACGGCTTTGCAACAAATGATTGAAGAATTACCCGAGTCGTTGAAGAGAAATCAGGATATTTTGGATGAAACCGATAGGTAGGACTTGAGCTAGTGAGAATTTAACCTACTTTTTTGCTGTAGGTACAGGATGAAGTAGTAATGAACAATTTGTTCAATATTTTGAGCCTTGAATAATTTAGTGATCAAGTATTGAAAATTGCGCCTGGATCCGAATACAATAAACGTGCGTATCCCGTCGTGATACTCGTGACGTCACACTTATAGTCCAATATTTCACAGTATCCTCTAAGTCGCTTGGTCTTATCAATCATATTATATTGCTTCCTGATACACTTTGTTTCGCTGCCTATAACCCACAGATTATTTTTTTGGTGTCGTGTTCATCTAACTGGTCTTAGTATGAAAAACAAGGAACCTACGCTAATTTCATTTATAAAATAAATAACCCCTGCTTGTTATATGGACTGAAAACAAACACATGCGACGCGACGTCATGTTCTATCAGTTGTTCAGTTATTGAATGCCGTTACACCTAACATTACTTATATCATCCCTCACATTTCCGTTTCAATCCCTCTTGTTTCAATATCAACAAAGTCGGGATTTGGTCGGATGAAGCTCACCGCTCTGTCTGTTTTGAAACCCTGGTTCCAATTTCCAACAGTCCAACCCGAAACTCCAACACGTCTACGTTCACAATTTTCACATAAAACGAGAACAAGCCAAAAAAAAAATGAAAGCGTTCCGGCTTATAACATGTTTGTATGCCTTTATCCAAATAACGCTCAGCCGTCTGTCATCCACTAAAATGTGGTTTGCCAGGTTCATGACTTCAAAGGACGAACCAAAAGCAACGACGATGACGTCACATCTCGATATTTGGGTAACGCCCGGCTTTTAGTCATGTAGCGGAATGGTCATCAAAACAATCGATTATTCAGTATGTTTTTAGGTTTATTGAGAACATTTTTTGCTGATGATTTTCAAATATTCGGGAGAATACCAACCTATATACAGGGTGTTTCAGAATAACATGCTAATAATAAAGGGGTGATTCTTGGGCTCATTTTAAGAAAAAAAAATCATATGAACGTATGTCCTAAACGCCTTAACTCAACCCAAAAAATATGCAAACCAAAACCCGCATGGACGGCACTGGTCAGAATAATTAAATTGTTGGTGCATCAAAGATTGAGTATTAATGCCTAAAATACATGACTCAAATTTCATAAAGATATCTACAGTAATGACAAAGTTATTGTAAAAAAAGTATCTATTTTTTAAAACTTTGACACCCTGTATCTCAAAAGTTAAGGCGTTTAGGACATACGTTCATATGAATTTTTTTTTAAAAATGAGCCCAAGAATCACCCCCTTTATTATTAGCATGTTATTCTGAAACACCCTGTAGAAATTAATTCGAAAATGCATGCAAATTATCCATTGATAGTGACTATACGTGAAATACATACAGTGAGGACGTAAATAGTCCCCCCCCCCTCTAACTTTTGAACGCATTAATATTTTTGGCTCAAATTTGGAGGTGTTGTTCAGGGTAGGCTTTACTAAGTTTTGACATCCAAAAAAAAATTTCAACTGTCAAACTGACAGCTGGGCACCATTTTGGTTAATTATTAAATGGAAAAGGGGGTCATGTGATACCTTATTTGAAAGGTCCTTCCATTCTCTTTTCACCCCCAAGTTTGAAGTCCTTAGCATTTTTCTTAAGGAAATGGCGCCATATCGAAAATAAATTATTTGGGTCAAAATACTATCTCTTATTCTTAAAAGAACTTTATTAACAATGAAAAAACTAACCAATAACATAAGTTATTGTTTCTACAACAGTATTTAATAAAAATTTCTTAAACAAAATAAAAGATAGTATCTACTTAGACACAAATAATTTATTTTCGACATGGCGCCATTTCCTTATGAAAAATAATAAGGACTTCAAACTTTGGGGGTGAAAAGAGAATGGAAGGACCTTTCAAATAAAGTATCACATGACCCCCTTTTCCATTTAATTTTTTGTTTCAAAATGGTGCCCAGCTGCCAGTTTGACAGATGAAAATTTTTTTTGGAGGTCAAAACTTAGTAAAGCCTACCCTGAATCACACTTCCAAATTTCAGCCAAAAATATTAATGCGTTCAAAAGTTAGAGGGGGGGGGGACTATTTACGTCCTCACTGTATATCAAATTATATACCTTATTTTGTTATTTTCGAATTGTGGAGCTGTCATAGTAAGCACAGTCTTGCAACTTGATTCTAGCACAAAACGACATTGTCAACTTATCAGTTGAGTTCAAGAGGAGTAGTGAAGGGTGATGCATTTAGTGCTTTAGGATTTCAAATGGAACAACACCAGACATTGTGGGCTAGCAGAAAAAAAAATATTTTAAAGAGTATTTAATTGCAATTATTTAGTTTTGAAAATAATATCATTCGAATGGCCATCATGACTTTGTTGACAGTAGGGTTTCCGATCAGTTCAATTTATGACCATATTTTCACACATTTGGGCCGGTCTCCCATGAATAACATTTTTGATGTTGGGTTTCATATCCTCTATAGTTCTTGGATTGTTATCATAAACCTTCATGTATCCCCACAAGAAGAAGTCGCATGGAATCAAATAAAAAGATTGTGCGGGAAAATTTACTGAACCACGTCGTCATATAACATTATCATTACCGTTGATATACATTTTTTATATCTTTACAACGTTCTTATGACGTCAAATGTTCCATGCTGTTTTGTAATGACCTAACCCACAAAACTGCCGAATAAGAATGCCATCCATTTTTACAGTGTTGCCCAACTTCTATTCAAAATCCTAAAGCACTAGATGGATCACCCTCTAAATGTACTCTAAGTTTTCCAATCATTTCATTTTCCTCACTTTCAACCAATATTCTTAGGATGCTTAATGAAGAGAAACAAGCAGACGATGCATTGAGACAACAATTTAAGGAAAAATGGACTAGAACTCCTTCGGATAAGCTGACCGAGATGTTTAGATCCAATGCTGCTAAATATAGGCAAATCATCACTAATGCAGTTGATGTGAGTTGCTTTGAATTCTCTTTTGTTGGTTTTATTAATTACTAAATTTCTTATCTTTTCCGAAACAAATATTTGCATATTGTAAATTCTGAGATCGATTTTTATGTGGTCACATGGTATGTTCCGTACTATATTTCAGTGAGCTCTGCTGAAAGTGAAACAAAAATCAATTTTTTTCATAGAAAACGGGGTGTGATTGAAAGTTTACGTCAACTTAACATGTCCGTTTCACTATGGGTATACCCGAGAAAAACCAAACAAATGGAGAAGCGACCAAAAGCGTCGGCTCCTTTGAGTCGGGGCTCCGTTTTTTGGTCGAGTTATTTGACGGCCCTACCACGTTCAACTCTAAGATAAATTGATTGGTAGTAATAGACGGTGGGCATATGTTCTCCGGCTACACGGCAAAACTGAGAGAAAGTTGGTATTCGACATATATTCGATTTTCACCGGACTATTTTCTAATAGGTAATTTATAGGATATTTTTTATATCATTTAGAAAAATATTTTAACAAATATAGTGTGTCCACGGATAGAGTTTGCTAGAGAAAACACTTTTTTTATTTGTCGGTTGAGAAGAAAAAGTCACGCTTTATAAAAACGTCTGCTTGTGTTGAAACTACAATTCCGAATACCAAATTCACGATTAGTATACAGGGTTATCAAAAATAACATCAAAAATAACATTTTAATGATTTTGATTTCGATTTTTTTCGAAATTTTATGAAAATATTTTCAAAATCGTGCATGATTTATAGCTCCAATAGACTGCCCAAGTCCGAAGTCACAAAAGTGGGCGGGGCTTATAATGTGTCCACTTTTTTCGCATTCCATGATGAATTCCCATATTAGGCCAAGCTTTGGGTACAACATATGAGGTTCTGTTTGCAAAAGGTCGAACAAAAATGATATTTTGTGGGATAGAAGAGATAGGTCCCCTGATAGATCATCTAAGTTTGCGACCTCGAAGGGGTGCCGCTCGAGAGTTGGGGGGGTGAAAACCCTGCTTCGCGGCGCTTGGAGGAAAATAACACCGTTGGAGTAGGTGCTATAAAAAAAAATCAAATAAAATATGTAGAAAACAAAATTACGCACAACTTTGGTTTCATGCATTTTTTCGCTCCGACCAATATTTTTTCCTCTACGGTGCGCCTAGAAGTTTGCAAAGTTTACCAAAATCAGACTTGAATCGCGGATTGAAACAAATATGACTGACCCAAACTAACCCAAACAATTCTAGTATATTTTTTTTCCGTAAGAGTGATGTGTTCTAAGTAAACTGATGCTTGATTCGTTGCATTTGACCTTATATTATGAAAGATGTGATTTTTTGACCCCTCTAGTTTGGCGCGCCGTAGAGCAAAAAATATTGGTCTTAGCGAAAAAATGCATGGAACCAAAGTTGTGCGTAATTTTGTTTTCAACATATTCCATTAGAACTTTTTTTCCCACAAAATTTAATTTCTGTTCGACCTTTTGCAAATAGAAACTCCCTGTCGCTTGGCCTATATAAGGAAATTGTTGATGAGTGTTTTTGAATCCCTTATAAGCAGATAAGATTTTTTACAGTGATATTTGGTTGGACAAAAGTGATATTTACTGGAATAAATAAGTTTTCGACAAGGTAAGTTGATTTTAGTGATAAATGCTTGGAAACATTTTGAAGTTATCTTTGTTATCTTATTGGCTTTTTCTCAGATTTCAATGAAGAAAATGGCTTCAAAGGAATGGTGACCACCCTGCTGGCGCGAATCGCCATCTCATCGATAGCATGGCGGGGGAAGTGACGGTTTCTTATGTTTGCAATTCAACCCTTGATTCTTAGGACAAGGTTTCGGTTCTAGATAAGTGTGTATTCTAGTCATGTATATTTCAAGCGAGGTTTTTAGGTCTATTTTTCCTCGTCACGCAACTTTGACATATAACTAAAAACTTCTGACCGCTTCTGCCAAGCACTTCATTGTTTTAAATCACTTCGTGTGATCATTCTCCATGTCAGCCATGTGTCTGAAAACATTCATCAATGTAGGAGAGACACGACTTACCCTGTTTAAGGGACATGTTAGGGTTGTTGGTTGTTGGGGCCAACATCTGCCCACTGGCCTCTGCTGTCGTGATGGTGGCCAGTTTTCACTCCCGGTGGAGGCGCATTCGCCTTCATGTTCCAACTAATGTTAGATATACAGGGTGTCCGGGAAAATGTGGGAGATCTCTCGGATTCAGATAGAACATTAAAAAATAAGATGACAAGTTCCCATAATTTTTTTTCCTAGCGGCCCTCCCTACGGAGATACGGCCCCCTAAAGGACCCCACTGGAAATCGGTTTTTCTTGAATAACTTTTAAACGACTCAATATAATTCAATGAAAATGTAATATGATAAACAGTAGTAAGGACCTCTCAAAATACTTCCCTTAAAACATAATTAGCTTGTTTAGTTTACCAGGGACGGACTAGATTGTACATTTTGACGCTCAAATTTTTAACACCCTGTATGATAAGGAGTTAAAAAAAATAAATTTGGATACCTTGAACATTAAGCTAAAGAAAAGGTACTCTTGTTCATTGTCGATAAAATGAACCATTTTCGAGAAAAAACAATTTTTATTAAACAAAACCTCGAAAAAAGCCATGACGAAGTGGTGCTCTTGACGAAATTGTGAACCTAACGCTAGGAAAAAAATTTATGGGAACATGTCATCTTATTTTTTAATATTCTATCAGAATCCGAGAGATCTCCCACATTTTCCCGGACACCCTGTTCACAATTTCGTCAAGAGCACCACTTCGTCATGGCTTTTTTCGAGGTTTTGTTTAATAAAAATTGTTTTTTCTCGAAAATGGTTCATTTTATCGACAATGAACAAGAGTACCTTTTCTTTAGCTTAATGTTCAAGGTATCCAAATTTATTTTTTTTAACTCCTTATCATACAGGGTGTTGAAAATTTGAGCGTTAAAATGTACAATCTAGTCCGTCCCTGGTAAACTAAACAAGCTAATTATGTTTTAAGGGAAGTATTTTGAGAGGTCCTTACTACTGTTTATCATATTAAATTTTCATTGAATTATATTGAGTCGTTTAAAAGTTATTCAAGAAAAACCGATTTCCAGTGGGGTCCTTTAGGGGGCCGTATCTCCGTAGAGAGGGCCGCTAGGAAAAAAAATTATGGGAACTTGTCATCTTATTTTTTAATGTTCTATCTGAATCCGAGAGATCTCCCACATTTTCCCGGACACCCTGTATAAGTGTTTTACCTGTTGTGTTTCATACTTGTCTAATATTAGGAAACATGCTGTAACCTGTCCTGTAATTTTCTGTTTGTTGAATAAATGTGCTTGAAAGAGGCTACAAAACATATTTTAATTTTTCTAGTATTATTGCTTTCTTCAAAAACGATAATTAAACTTTCAAAATCTCAAATATCATGATTTTGGAATTTAGGCAACAAAATACTAGATAGCTTGAAGACATGCTTCAGAGCCGTTTTTCTTGAAATAGTCTCAAGAAAAGTCGATAATATTGAGAAAAATGTAAACAGGATAACCTCAAGATGTTACCAAGCATTAATTATACACTTGAATCCACAAACTAAAAATTTTTCTATGGGATTTCACTAAAGAATACAAATTAAGTGATAAAATAATAAGTAACACCCACTTCTGTGACGTCACGACTTAGGCAGTCTATTGTGCAAGAAAGTCTAATAAAAAAATGATTTTTGTACAACCTACACGTAAAGTCCACTTTTCAATGCATGCAAAGCAGGCGGAAAGTCGCTAATTGGCAGCCGGGCCTAAAAGTACTTTCGCGCCCGCGGGTGCAAAAGTAGGTCGCTTAGCAACGGTTCCTTAGATCCCAACGCCTCTGAATCTAATAACCACGTGACAGCCTAGCATACTAAAAGGAACTAATCATGTGACAATCTTGGTGACAATGAATCCGCACCACAAAAGAATACGCGAACACACCTATTGTAACCATGATTGACACTGACAGTTCTCACTAAACTTGTCAGTTGTCTGACTTCTCAGCAGTGTAGTGCAGTGTATTGATTATTTATTTTTGATTTTCAATTCTTTGTTTATTCTTTGTTGTACAAAAAGCACTGTTTGTACCACGGGCGAAAGTTGATTTTGACTCGGCTATGTACTATTTCTCATAAATCTGCATAATAGTATCCAAAACACTCAATTTATTTAGAACAGGCTAATTGATATTTTATTATTTTAACAATTTAATGTTTGCTTATCATCACCAAATCGAAAAAAAAATAGGAGAAAGAATTACAAAAAAGAAAAAGATTACAAGAATCAAATGATAAAACCTAACCGCAAAATATTGGGATCACTTACCCCCATATGCACCGTACAAATCTAATCCGGATGAAGTCTTTATCGCGATTATATTCCAATTTTTTGATGCACCGCAGCGTTTAAGCCTGAATCGGTCGCTTAACTCTGATCGTCCCATTTTCTAGGCTTAATCGAAGAATTTCAACGAATTCTAACCTAGTCTTTCATTTGTTTATGTTTTTCGTACAGATTTTGAGGTTTTGCGACTAAA
This sequence comes from Orchestes rusci, assembly GCA_958502075.1. Classification (NCBI taxonomy): domain Eukaryota; kingdom Metazoa; phylum Arthropoda; class Insecta; order Coleoptera; family Curculionidae; genus Orchestes; species Orchestes rusci. The sequence continues at coordinate 30,539,723 of OY293305.1, forward strand.
GACAAAACTATGAGAGTGAAATATTAACGGAGGATTATTTAGATTTTTAAAAAATCATCGATTGGTGTAGGATTCTTTTCCAATTCCAATATATAGGTATAGTCAATGCTCGAGTCAATGAGTACTATACAAAATAGATCTCAATATCAAGCAATATTTATTGCTCCACAATACACTCATAATAATGCGAATTGCTCAATAGAATATTGAATTGAATAGGTACCCATTTTTGTGGGTAGGTACAAAAAAAAAACAGTGTACCAATCACACTCGGATATCTACCGCATATTTTACCTATGATTTCTTATCATTCAATCGATCGACTCAATTTGGATAGGTGTTGAAAGTAGGTAACTACCTATCTATATCCTGTAGAGGTATCTAATGGCTACCTATCTCAAAGTTTTGTCTTATTCTAATTCAATTCAAAATTTCAAGTTTATGAGTAAACCCAGACTCCCATAAACAAATAGACTTGTTGATTTACTTTTTTTATTCAAGCTTCAGATACTAATCCTCTCTACAAGATAAACTAAAATAAAAACCTTAGAAACTGATGGTCTCATCACTTTTTATTTATTTTCCCAAATGAGATTTTTTCATTCAATTTTCTTGACTTCATCCAAGTCCCAATTTATTTAACAGATATCCCAATATAAGAAGTTTTGTGTTTTTATCAACTATATAAGAAATTATTTTAATTATATTTGTTTTTCCTCTTTCCTTGCGAGTTGTCAAACGATGCGTTTTCCAAAAGTTGTACATATTTGTAATAATTTCAAAGTAGGCAGATAATGATTTTGAGAATTATACAATATTGTCAATTTATCAATGGGCATTCCTCGGGGCATTCCTTACAAAATCATTTAATTAACCACTTGTTTCTTCTTAAATATATTTTTTTGTGTTGTAAAAAGTGATGTTTTTATGTATCATTGTTATTCTTGCTGTATTAGACCAGGTATACCAGTATATAATAATCACTCACTATCATGAAATCTAAGCCCAAGAAAAGAGGAACATCAAATATAGGAATGATCCAAGAATAAAAGTTGATACCTACACCAAATATTGAATTTACAAGAAAAACCCCTTGGCTAATGTTTGCTAAACATCATATCGGGCTTGTAGATGTAACTGATCCATATAGTTGCTCATTTTTCATTAAAACTTGCAAGCAAATAGCAAAACTCAATACAAATCACTCAACATAAATTTCAAAATTGTAATTGATATTTTTTGCCAGGTTATTTTGTGACGTTGTCAAATGTCCCACCAGGGATTAACGATCCTTGCAGCGAATTCTTTGGTGCATACAAAACACCGCTTAATCTAACTTTGAAAATTAATCGAGATTGGCTAAGCTCACATACGGTGCATATGGCTGTTAGAACTAATTTCAGATCAGTACGGAGGCAGTGAGGATACCCAATCAAATAGGCCATTTCAGAAACCTGTCAACATTACGTCAAAATTGACAGCTTGTACCAGAAACAATACATATATTACAAAAAAATCAATTAAATTGTTATTGAGACATCAGGAAAAAAGGACTAATAATGTGAATATAACTTTCTTTAGCTCTGATAATAATATAGTCTGCATTGCAACTTCCACAGTGAGTACAAAACACGGCCTTAAAATTTTTGAAAGCATCATTCAAACTTTTATAAGATCTCAACTGCCTATGCAGTATAACAACTTGTGGTAGACACTAAATAAGTAATTATGTCTATGTTAGTTATTTTTGGAAAGCCCTGAGGGCTTGCATCAAAGTCTGAATCACTTTAACTAAAAGGGTCTATGTTGTTTACAATCGAAATTTTTTGCTTGTATTAAATCAGAATTTCTGGGCTTCCTGCTTCTAACTTCGCGAGATAATCGATCATTTGACAGCTTTTCAGGATCAGAATCTCAACAAAACCTTATTGCACACTTGCATTTCGAAAAATGTCTCGGAAAGTGAAGGAAAAAAATTACAATTAAAGGTTTACGTTGGTTTACGGTACAATCAGCTGACTTCAAGGTTATGTTCTGAAATGGCCTATACGCGCGGATCATGGCTGAGTTCGGGGAGACGCTGTTCTAGCCATTCACGGTGAATGGCCCGAAGCGCCAAATAGCGCAAATAGCGTGCTCCCCGACCTCAGCCCATATACACTCACCGACAATAAATTCGAGACACGAATAATTTGAGTCCAATTGATATCCTTATAACTTTTTTATTTGTTGTCCGATTTTAGTGAAATTTGTACCAAAGTGTAGCCCTATGTCTTGAGATACTACTCTTGATTTTGGTTTTGGAAAAATACCGATGGCTTGGTCATTATACAGGAAGGAACAGAAGCTACTTTTTTACCCTTAAGTTTTCAACACCCTGTGGAAAAATTGAGCGGCAAAATCTAGCCCCATCCTTCTATGTTGTGAATTGCGATCTTTTCTCAACAAAATGTTTTTTCTGGTCATGTCAATATCTGCTTTTTTAGAGAAGATACAGATGTTTCAGGAAAATACTGCATTTTTCCGATATTTTATAAACAATGAACAAAAACATTCTTATAGACTTGCATGAAGTTTAGCCCTATGTCTTGAGATATTACCCTTGATTTCTGTTTTCGAAAAATACTGATGACTTGGTCATTATACAAGGAGAAACAGGAGCAACTCTTTTACTCTTAAGTTTTCAACACCTTGTGTAAAAATTAAGCGGCAAAATTTAGCTCCATATTGTGTCGTGAAGTGCGATCTTTTCTCAACAAAATGTTTTTTTTGTCATGTCAATATCTGCTTTTTTAGAAAAGATACAGATGTTTGAAGAAAATGCTTCAGTTTTCCGATATTTTATAAACCATGAATGAAAACATTCCTATAGACTTGCATGAACAAATGTGCATAGATTCCATATTGTCCCAATTTACCCAATTGAGCAAATTGTTCACCCCGAACACTTTTTAGAGGCGGTGGTATCATTGTGTGGACTGGAGTATCACTACATGGCCGTACAGATCTCGCATTAATTGACAATGGGAAATCAAGCACATGGTATAGGTACGCTAGGATTGCTAGGTAGACATGTTCGCAATAGACGTCAGAAAACCTTGCATGATTTGCGAGAAGCCCTTCTTGAAAAAGATATTGACATGACCAAAAAAACATTTTGTTAAGAAAAGATCGCACTTCACAACAGAAAATGATGGAGCCAGATTTTGCCGCTCAATTTTTCCACAGTGTGTTGAAAACTTAAGGGAAAAAAAGTAGCTTCTGTTCCTCCCTGTATAATGACCAAGCCATCGGTATTTTTCCAACACGAAAATCAAGAGTAATATCTCAAGACATAGGGCTACACTTTGGTACAAATTTCACTAAAATCGGACAACAAATAAAAAAGTTATAAGGATATCAATTTGACTCAAATTATTCTTGTCCCGAATTTATTGTCGGTGAGTGTATATCACTTGTAGCATGTTCGATTGATCCGATCAACACCTTAAATAAGCTCACTGACTAAAACACGGGTGACAGTTTGCCGGTGGGCGTGTACATTCTACTGTAACGGAATTCGCTATAGAAAACACTGTTCAGCTTTAAATAATTTATTTTACAAGTCACTATGTACAGAACTCACTATTCACAAACAAAATCACAGCTTATTTATGTTTTACGATTTATATTTCACGACGTATTCAGAACTGAACTAACTCACTGAAATGACGGATCTCATTATATACCCTGGCCAGGATTAAGAGAACAATCCAGATCTTTTTAGAAAAGTGAAGAATGTTCGACGCCATCTAGCCTTGCTAGAATGTACCAGAATGCCAAACAATTCTACACAATGTGGTGGCTGCGGCGGCGCATTCACCATGCAACGTCACATTGCCCCCTTCTTAAGGCAATTCGTCCCGAATTGCCTTTATGTCGGTATCGGCAACTGTCCCCAAACCGGCAGCCTGATGTCCTATGGAAGTAGCAGTCCACTGTCCTCTGGTTCGTCCTCCGGGAAGGATAGCAGCACACCAGGATGTCAATGCCGCTTTCTTTGAAGATTACCTCCAGCATGCTCCGTACTACTCTCCAGTCCAGTTGGTCGTTCGTCATTTTCGGAATTGCCAGATGGGTCAGGTCCTGTGACAGCATCAAGTCACGAAGATGACTGAGGGCTTTCCAGACATCACTGTAGGTGGTCAGATGATGTGGAAGCTTCTTCGTCACAAGGTAGAACAGGTGTCGTGTCCCATTCGAGATTTGGAGCGGCTTCCCTACCTCTGGCTTTTGTAGTCGCAGATGGTCCAATCGTCCAAATTTTCGTTTAAAAACTGCAGCAAGTCCACTCCTCATACTGAGGTCTTCAGTGACCCAGTGAGCCAACGAGTATTCGGCCGGTGCTTCAAACAAATCCAGCTGCCTCTCTTGGACAACGCCATTCTGGACTTTCTGGCCATTGGAGTGTAGAGACATGAAAGTTTCCAATGACATGTCTTCCTTGGCTGACCTGATCTGCCTCACTTCAGCGTCCTGATCGTCGTGGTTCCCAGCATACCGAGCTAAACGATTGAAGTGAACAACCCTCGGTTTTCCTCGTGGTGGCTTTCGAATCCTGTAGACGACGTCATTGATTCGCTCCAGAATCTCATACGGGCCCTCCCAAGAACTTTGCAGTTTTGGGGAGAATCCACGTCGCCTCTGTGGGTTGTGAAGCCAAACCAAATCCCCAACCTGGAACCCTCCTTCTTCGGCCTTCACGTCGTACGCTTCTTTCATCCTGTCGCTGGCACTTTGGATGTTTAGTCGGACCCGTTGATGGATATCGTCCATTTTTTTACGAAGATCACTTGCGTAGTCTTCCCCAGCGACATCCTCACCAGGTGGACAGCCAAACTTCAAATCGCAGGGCAGCCGGAGTTCACGACCCATGATGATCTTGGCAGGTGTTTCGCCCGTCGATTCATGAACTCCTGACCTGTACGCCATGAGGAATAGGGGAAGATGTTGATCCCAGTCTCTTTGATGGTCAGAGACAACTTTGGCCAAGTGTCGATTGATGGTTCGGTTCATTCGCTCCACCATGCCATCCGATTGTGGGTGTAACGCCGTTGTCCTTGTCTTCTTGATCTTCAAGACATCGCAGACGTTCTGGAATAGCGTCGATTCGAAGTTCCTGCCCTGGTCCGAATGCAGCTCCAACGGGACACCGAAACGGCAAAACCATTCCTTAATCAAGACATCGGCAACGGTAGCTGCCTCCTGGTTTGGCAAGGCATACGCCTCAGCCCACTTGCTGAAGTAATCCATGGCGACCAAGATGTATTTATTTCCTTTGTCCGTTTCAGGGAACGGTCCAGCCACGTCGATTGCGATCCTTTCAAAGGGGCTTCCCACGTTGTATTGGCGCATAGGAGCTTTTGGCCGTTTCTGGGGTCCGTTACTTGCCGCACATACGGCACATTTTCTGCACCATTCCTTCACATCAGCTTGACAGTTAACCCAGTAAAACCGTTCTCGCAGCTTTCCCAGCGTCTTGGTTACACCCAAATGTCCACCCGTGACGCCATCATGGACCTCTCTCATCACCTCTGCCTGTCTGTTTTCAGGAACGACTAACTGCCTCCGATCTTCCGTGCCATCCAGATTCTTCACCAGCCTCTTCAGGATGCCGTCATCAAGAACCATCGAGTCCCATTGAGCCCAGTAGCACTTTACGGTGGCCGAGAATCGCGCGACCTTTTGCCAGGTTGGTCGTTGGCCTGCCAGTTTTCATCCGATGACAAGCTTCAGATCTGGATCTTTCTCCTGGTCCTTGCGAAGCGCCTCAAACTGCCAGGAATCATCCACTACAGTTGTCCTGCGAACGCTCGCTTCATTTTCCTCGGCTGTGTGAGAAAGCTCTGGTCTCCTGGACAAGCCATCCAAGATCTTGAGGCTTGATCTCGCTCGATGATCATTCTTTTTCCATGCCAACGCAGGTGCTCGTATCTCTTTCCTACAGCGGCCACGCATATGCCCAAGCTCTCCACAATTCCAGCATCGCAGCTCCTTTCGCTTATATACCTCCATTTCCTTGAGGACTCTCCTCACAATTGCTTCGGCGGTGTCTTCTTCCAGATGATCCTTCTCCTTCATCATTCGCACACGCGTAGGAGGCTTGCAGCACTGCTTCGCCGCTTCGAGTTCCAAGGCTTTGGCCAGAGCGTCTACTAGTCTGTCGGGTCGATGAAGTATCAGTGACTGCCGAATCTCCTGGTCTCGAAGTCCATCCAAGAAGGCCTGAACTGCAAGCCTCTCCATAACGTTCTCTGGCGTGGTTGGATAAGCCAGTCGTGCAAGGCGAGCAACATCCGCTTCAAACTCCTGCAAGGTCTCGTTGGTCTTCTGAATGCGACTTTTCAACTGAGAGTGGTAGACGTGCTCCAAGTGAGTTTGCCCATATCGCAGTTCCAGATGCTTGACTAGTACATCGTAGTCCTCCTGCTCCTGGGTGTTGAGCGTCTGCAGGATTTCTGTAGCTTCCCCACGAAGTGCCAGAGTCAATGCCAGGGTTTTTTCCGGTCCAGGCCATCCATTTGCCCTTGCTGCTGCCTCGAACTGGCGATGGTAATTGTTCCAGGACAGTTTGCCATCAAACTGTGGGGCTTTCATGTGGATTCTGATGGTATCAGCTTCCATCTTGGCACTCGCACCGTGATTCCCGAAAGTAACTTCCGGTTGTTGCATGATTACTGCCACTTGCCTTCTCACTTCGTCGATTTCGTCTTCCAGAGCCTTTGCAGTCTCTCCTAGTTGTTTCTCCAGATTCCCGATTTCCTCTGCTACATGAGCCTTCAAGCAGTTGTAGTTATCCGCCAATTGCTCCTTGATTTCTTCCATATCTCTGGAAGATTCATTAAACTTCTCTTCCAATTTTCCTTCCATGGCTCTAGAAGATTCTTCCAGTTGATCCTTCAAGTTCTTGGACAATTTCTCAACTACTGCGTTGGGATCGGGAATCTCAAATTGGAACCCTCAATCCGGTTAAAAACACTAGTTTCGCAGCCATCACAGCGAATATTTATGTCCGTTTCTATAGCACACAATAAATCCCACTTTTGACACCAATGTAACGAGTTTCGCTATAGAAAACACTGTTCAGCTTTAAATAATTTATTTTACAAGTCACTATGTACAGAACTCACTATTCACAAACAAAATCACAGCTTATTTATGTTTTACGATTTATATTTCACGACGTATTCAGAACTGAACTAACTCACTGAAATGACGGATCTCATTATATACCCTGGCCAGGATTAAGAAAACAATCCAGATCTTTTTAGAAAAGCGAAGAATGTTCGACGCCATCTAGCCTTGCTAGAATGTACCAGAATGCCAAACAATTCTACACAATGTGGTGGCTGCGGCGGCGCATTCACCATGCAACGTCACACTACCACAAATCTGGGTCATGCGCATACAAAAACGGAATCGACGCTGTCGCTTCTCTATTTGTTTGGTTTTTCTCGGGTTATACGCTGTTAGCGTTGGTAAACAAACGTAACGTTTACCTCAACTTAACTTAGCGTGAATGTCCAATCATAGGGCACAATATGTATAGTAAACGCGAAAAAACTTTGAATGTACGTCATCATTGCCACCATGCGCGTTGTTATGAAGTTTGCTGGTGGCCACATTTGGTTACCAGCAAATCCCATAACAACATGCTTGGTGCCATCTATGACGTAGATTCAAAGTTGTTTGGCGTTTACCATATGTGTTATTATTACTATTATAGAACATTATAATATAACTTTATCAACTCCATTTTCTGCTCAAGATAGTGAAAGATGTTCTCTTCCAAAACACATTTAATGTCTCATACCAATGTTAACATTATTTGATCAAAATTGAATGCTAAGTTTATTACAAATATTAAACAAGTTCCATTTGAGAAAATGTCATCGCTTTTTTGCACAGCCTTCAGAATGTTCCTAATATTTGGAAATGTCTTTGCGAACTTTGATATGATGTGACTGCTATTGAATGTATAAAGAGTGATTTTTAAGTTGATACATTTTTTCTAAAACTGTATAGAATGCAAGAGAATAAGAAAACTTTTCAACTAAAAGCATGTCCGAAAATGCTTCGTTTCTTAAATACAGGGTGTCTAAAGTTTTAAGGAAAAAATGTCGTTTTTCATAATAACTTTCCTACCACTTCAGATATTTTCACAAGATTTGGTACACTGCTTTTGACCATCAAGTTACATTTTTTTATGGAAATTATTTAAAAAAAATTCTACCAGTGGCGTTCGCACAGGATTTGTATTGAATTTTTTTAAACACAAAAACAGTACGCCACTGCCTTTTCTCAAAACAATATTATTTTTGAAATACTCATTTCATCTGGATACTATTTGGTTTCTTGATATTTTTTCGTACGACCAACGGTTTTCGTTTAAAGAAACAAAAGCCATTTTGATGCATGGCAAAATCGCTTGAATCTGGTATGGTGTTGTATGAAAAAAAACGTTTTTGTCTAATTTGTATTAACGTATATAAGGTCAAAACTTCAACATCTAAAAAAGTAATTTATTGGTCAAATGAAGTGGACCCAATTTTGTGGAAAGATCTGGAGTGTCAGGAATGTAATGATCAAAAAGACATTTTTTTCTTAAAACTTTGACACCCTGTATCTCGGAAACCAATCATTTTTGGATATAATTTTATTTGAAAAAAAATATTTTTTTGTCACAGCTTACTGTAGGTAGTTAATTTTATATGAAAATAAAAACAATGACATCTGCCTTTTTTTTAAATGTCAAATATTTGAGCTATGTGCTAATCATGTTCTTCGTGTGCCTTTTGGTTATTTTGTTTTTATCTTCATAATAGGTCTGATGATGCCCGGTGTATATGAGGCCTAGACATATTGTTATTGGATTCATCGATAAGAGGCTCTCTTTGAGAAAATGGACGACTCCCTAGTATTATTATACTATGGCTATGGATTATAACTCACGTTCCCGTGGCAACCAAACAAACAATAACCTATTTTGACCAAAATGTAAACATGTCACTATCTTGTCCTTCTGACACTGAAACTTATATTTAATGATTATCTTATGAAAAAACGATTTCCTCCATTTGTTGGATAAATCATTGTATGGCACTCGTGCGTTATGTTTCACAAGTCACTTGAGAATTTATACCACTCGGTCTAACGGCCTCGTGGTACAAATCTTTCTCGTGTGACTCATTTTCAACACAACGCACTAGTACCATAAATAACTGTTACGTCTAATAGACCCTGAGCCTCTTGACTGTATTTTTTTTTTTTTTAAATACAAAAAATATTTCCAAAACGATCAAAGATTGCCGCAGATGTTATTGAATAAACTGATCTTAATTTTCAAAACGTAGTCTAAATGTGGAATAAAAAATAACCCTCATTTTTTATTGCCATTGAGTATAAGAAAGTTTTTGGCTACTTCTTTTATAACCGGGAGTGGTAGAAAAGTGCAACTATTTTCAAAAAGTTGTTCATGGTCGAGAATCTTTTAGATCTTTTCATGCGCGTACCATTTTTGAATTCCCATACAAGGCTTATAATAGGTCTGTTCGTAGAACAATCACAAACCAGTCAGCGTTTCATCGATTGGTCAATGTCAGTCAGAAATAGTTTGCAAATTGCAAATGCTGAATGCTGATTGGCTCTGACTGGTTTATGATTGATCTATGAACAGACCTAATAATAATTGTTCCTTCAAAAGAAAGACCCTCAATTTTTATGAACTCCGTTTTTTAAGGCTGACAAACTAGTTCAAAACAAATTTGGCGCCCACAAACCTATGATTGAACTATTGAGCAAACCTCCATCAGAACTGGAGAGCTCCTTGCCTAGCGGAAATGGCGGAAACGTCAAAAATTCATCAAGTGTTGCAACACTGAGATCCCTCATGGAAGAGGTAAGAGTAGATTTCATATAAGTTTATATTTAATATCTGATTCCATGTCGATAACAATACCACAAATTAATATTATCAGGTTGAAACTATCAAAGCTGAACGGGAAGCAATCGAATCAGAATTGAAAAGTGCCACCACCGACATGAAAGACAAATTTTTGATGTCTTTAGCAAAAGAGGGTGAAATTAATGAGCCTGCACTATCCTATCAGTCGTTGGGGCAGACTTATGGGCCGTTACAAAAACAAGTGTCGGAGAGCTTGGAAAGGCAGAAAGATCTTATAAATAGGATAAGAGTAAGTGCAAGTTTTGTTTTTTTTTCAATCTTTGATATTCATCATTAAAAACGGTATATCATAACGGATCGGGAGATAACGACCATTTTTGGGTAACGTCAAATGCCCGTCTGCCGAGCTGGGGTAATGTATATTTCAATATTTTAACTCGATCTATGCAATAAAATTGTTCCTTCCCCGTGTACCAACCCCAAGAGCAATAATTGAAAATGTACTAAAAAATTGTAAAAATTATGAAAAAAAACGCTCGATGCCCGTCTGCCGGATCAAAGGTGGGATTAAAAACTCAAAGGAAACCTTACCATCGGCAGACATATAAGACGTATACTTAATAATTAATGGGAATTTTTAATTGTAATATTTTCGTGACAATGTATGACACGGACAGACGGACCTTTGTCATTTCATTTGACATGAAAATATAACAAACAACAAATTCGCAATAATTATTAAGTATACGTCCTATATGTCTGCCGATGGATTTTTAAGGTTTCCTTTGAGCTTTTAAACCTATTTTGATTTGGCAGACGTGCATCAATCGTTTTTTTTTTCATCATTTTTCACAACAATTTCATAGTAAGGTCCTGCAGAACCTATCACGTGAAACTGTCTACCGATGAGTTACCGATGGATTTTTTTCAGTACACAATCATAAAATTACAACGGCAGATTGGCATCGATCGTTATTTCCTTCAATTTTTTAGTACAATTTCAATTATTGATCTTGGAGTTGGAAGACAGGAGGGATTTTTTTTATAGAATTTGATCGACTTCAAATAGATAAATATACCATACCCCAGCTCGGCAGACGGGCATTGAACGTTACCCAAAAATGGTCGTTATCTCCCGGTCCATAACAAGTCAATTGAATCACTGATTTCAGAAACAACCTTAGTCACAAATAACTTGTTCAGAGATAATTGAAAAAAGCTAACAAGCTTTCCCAATGATTTTAATATACCCTTCAAAATAAAACATTTGCTACATTACCACCATAGCTTCAAGAAAATCCTAAAATATGTGAATGTAAAGCATGTCAAGAATAGTTAAAGGGCTAAATGTTACATGGACTTAGGGCCGATATTTCAATGTCACCTTAAGCTACATTTTAGCCAAGGTACAGGTTGTTTCCGTATATTTCGTCTGCAGACTAACTCGCTTATTATGCAAGATAGATAGGGACTTCAAATACAAAGTTGGTAGGTATTAACATGAACCGCCAGAAAAAAATAATTTTCTGTATACCGGGTGCACGAGAAGAGTGTGACAGACACAACTTGCATTTTTTTAAATGGAACATCCTATATATTATTTTATAATCAAATAGACATTATTTTTCTGATCTCAAAAATCTACAACATGTAGGCATTCCTTCCAGCCGTTTTCAAAATATTTGAGTTTTAAAGATGGTTTTTTGGTATTGCCAAATTTAGTATCTATGACTACAATGATTGTTTGAACAATGTTTATTAATTTTTATCATTCCAATAATCTAAAACAACGAATATAACAAGTGCATACATTATTATTATTAATAAACAAGCAGGTTTTTTTAACTATCGGGATCGCCCCAACGTACACTCAGAGGAGGGAGCAATAAATATGGACTTGCTCAGTGGTATTGAATGTTCCATTGACACTATGTTCAAATTTCTTTTTTCCTTTATAAAAAAAGTCAACTGATTGTTGCTCTTTTGCCTGTTTGGGTAACTTAAGACTGTTCTTCCCCTTTCCTACTTTTCTCCTTACAATATCAGGATATAGTTTGTATTAACCTGATGGGTAACTGAGTGACGTCACATGTCTTGCTCATCTAGCCTACGGTCAGACAGAACCAATGTCAATGGTCATGTCATTGTCAATTTTTAAGCAACAAAAAAAGTTTCTTTGTTTCAACGGTCACATGTAGTATAAGGGTATTATTACTTTCTTCCCCGGTGCTGCAACCTGTAACTTCAAAATAATGCACACCTACCCTCTTGTTATGTTGAGGAGAACTCTGTAACTAATCTGTAATTTAATTTTAACCTTTGATGAGTTTGATGACTTTTGTAGACTGAAACCACGTTCTTTATATAGATTCTTCCTGAAGAAGCCCTTAACTTAGGGCGAAAGCTTGAACTAAGATTTAATATACAATACCACTGAGCAAGTCCATATTTATTGCTCCCTCCTCTGAGCGTACGTTGGGGCGATCCCGATAGTTAAAAAAAACCTGCTTGTTACCAGTAGCCCCGTTACTGTCCTCCAATTATTAATAAATTGATATCATAAAATGCAATTATTGAATATACCCGCCATTATTCACAACACATTTTCTTAAATGCATTTTATGATATCAATTTATTAATAATATAATGTATTCACTTGTTTTATTCGTTGTTTTAGATTATTGGAAGGATAAAAACTAATAAATAATTTTCAAATAATTATTGTAGTCATAGATACTAAATTTGGCAATACCAAAAAAACCAACTTTAAAACTCAAATATTTTGAAAACGGCTGGAAGGAATGCCAACATGTATATTTTTGAGATCAGAAAAATAATGTCTATCCGATTATGAAATAATATGAAGATTATTTTTCTGATCTCAAAAATATACAACATGTAGGCACTCCTTCCAGCTGTTTTCAAAATATTTGAGTTTCAAAGTTGTTTTTTTGGTATTGCCAAATTGTAGTATCTACGACTACAATAATTATATGGATGTTATTAATAGTGCGTTCAGCTGTTCAAGATGCTCTTGATTCTCTCAATGACCACCCTGAATATATTTTGAGTTCTTTGGCGAAGTTAGCTCTTACAGAAAATGTGTTGTGAATAATGCCGGGCATATTCAATAGTTATTGCATTATATGATATCAATTTATCAATAATATAATGTATTCGCTTGTTTTATTCGTTGTTTTAGATTATTGGAAGGATAAAAATTAATTAATAATGTTCAAACAATTATTGTAGTCATAGATACTACCACTTGGCAATACCAAAAAACCAACTTTAAAACTCAAATATTATGAAAATGGCTGGAAGGAATGCCTACATGTTGCATATTTTTGAGATCAGAAAAATAATGTCTATTTGATTATAATATATAGGGTGTTCCATTTAAAAAAATGCAAGTTGTGTCTGCCACACTTTTCCCGTGCACCCGGTATACAAAAAAATATTTTTGTCTGGCAGTTCATGTTAATACCTACCAACTTTGTATCTTAAGTCCCTATCTATCTTGCATAATAAGCGAGTTAGTCTGCAGACGAAATATACGGAAACCCCCTGTACACAAGTTGATGTGAATTTTAAAATTGGCAACCGAAAGTGTCGTTTTTCTACTGCGCCACTCCTTTCATTTAGCTAAGGATCTAATGTGAGTGTCGCAATTGAAACACCGCACTCACGGAAGACAAGTTCAAGGTCCAAAATAACCTTTAAGTGTACCTCAATCTTAAATGGACATTGGAATATCGGCCCTTAGGTGGTTTTTGCATTCAATAAAAAAATTCTACAGTAATTTTAAGAAAATGATCGAATTACATGAACATTTTGTAAAATCAAACTAAACTAATGCATTTATTAGTAACTTGAACTATTCTATTCTGGTCTCACTCTGAAATAGTACAAATTTGTTAGCTCAAGAATTTCGTCACAAACAAAGTCAACAACAACAACTAACTCGAACTAACGAACAGTATATGTCAGTGAAGAACCCAAAGAAATGCGAGGTGCCACGATGTGAGTGCAAAAAAAACCCAATAAGTCAATGCTAGGGGTGTTTTTGCGCTCAGTCTATAGTTGTGGGCTATGTAAAATAAGACTCTTTGGAATTGGGTTGTTTATGTGCTCAATCGATAGGTCAACGTATTTTGAACGTCATCCTGTATACCGGGTGTTCATTTGAACACTTCCCACCCCGGTTTTATCAAAAACTACTGATTAAAAAAAAAAAACGCCGAGACATGTCAAAAGATTTGTCAAGGGGGACGACTTTTTAAGTAAAAATTACTTCGCCTCACTACACCCCCTACCCCCCAGGGGCACCCCCTTAAGAATCTTTAATGGGAAAGTGTAATAGCTTGTTTGAAAGACCTTATCAAGTGCTTTATCATTACGTTTGAATTTTTGAAATCGGTCGATTCGTTTTCGAGAAATTTGAAAAAATATTTTAACATTTTTAGAAAAATAATATTCGACAAAAACAGGAACATATAATTTTTCAAAAGTTAGATTAACGTTTATTGTATCTATCGTCAACGCATGATTCCAACCATTTATTAAACCAAACCAAAAAAGTTGGCGAAGTATTTCTTTATCGTTGTATCTTTAAGTAATTTTTTTGTTACCTAGGTACTTGATTCTATTTGCTGTCAGTTGTATTTGTGACAATCTCGAATTATTTAACAATTTTGATCTTACTTCCAAAATGGTTTACACGCTAGGTGTAAGAGTGGAACTGATTCTAATTTATGGTGCCGAAAATCAATGTGCACGGCGAACTGCCGTCACGTTTAACGCAAGACATCCGGAGAAGACAACTTCGCATAGGTATGTTCTGGACCTTGTTGCAAAATACACTGAAACTGGATCTATTGCAAACAAAAAACGTGATCAGCGAAGAGTTTTGGATGAAGCCGCTCAGGTTGAAGTTTTAGACCATTTTGGCATAAATCCGAATACTTCCTTACGCAAAGTTGTTGATGCAACCGGTATTTCATTAGGCTCTGTACACAAAGTTACTAAAATCCATAAATACCATCCTTATAAAATGCAAATACAACAAGAGTTGAATGAAGACGACTTCGATAGACGAGTTGCGTTTTGCGAACGAATGACTGCAGCGATCAATGATAACGCCATTCAGGTAAAGAATATTTGCTTCAGTGATGAATGCACGTTCTACCTTATCGGATTTGTGAATAAGCAAAACCGCAGATATTGGAGCAATGAAAATCCTCATGCTTTTGTTGAAGGGCATACCCAGTATCCCCAAAAAATCTTAGGAAACAAAGTAATTGGGCCGTTGTTTATTGATGGAAATTTGAATGGAGAAATTTATTTGGATATGTTGCAAACTACCATCAATCTCCTTATTATTGAAGCAATCGAAAACCAAATCGATGAGGATAAAAACCCTGTGCTTGATGACGCTGAAGTATGTTTCCAGCAAGACGGTGCTCCTCCTCACTCTGTTCTTCCGGTTTTTTTTTATTTTAAATATTTGTTCAAATTTCTCGCAAACGAATCGACTGATTTCAAAAATTCAAACGTCATAATAGAGCACTTGATAAGGCCTTTCAAACAAGCTATAACTCGATACCATTTCCCATTTAAGATTCCTAAGGGGGTGCCCCTGGGGGGTAGGGGGTGAAGTGAGGCGAAGTAATTTTTACTTAAAAAGTCGTCCCCCTTGACAAATCTTTTGATGTGTCTCGGCGATTTTTTTTTAAATCAGTAGTTTTTGATAAAACCGGGGTGGGAAGTTTTCAAATGATCACCCGGTATAACTCAAATATGGCCAAAAATGAACTTGGGGTGTTTCTGAAATCAGTGATTCAATTATTTTGTTGTTCTAAACTGGAAAACCAAGTTGAGAACTACGCAGATTATTGCGTACATCTTTGACTCTTGTCTTGATGAATGATATTATGCTACAAGACTGCTGGGTTGGTGAGCATATTATTATGGAATCGACTGAAGTTTTTCTAAGAGAAGATACCTCAGTGACTGATATGTTAAAACGAGAGAAAGGTACCTACCTTAGAACATAGACCCCACTAGAACTAGCGTACACCCTAGATTCCGGGCAAATTGTTCGTCACTATAATAAACATGTTATTATTTAAAATCTCATCCGTTGAATTTGTTCAACGTTGCCTTGTTGCAAATAAAAATCACTCAGAATCTCCACATTTTATCAAAAGGGATTAACCAGTGTATTAACGAGGATAAGTTTTAATTTTTTATTTGTTTCAATATCGTAGGTGTTATAGGACAGTTATAATTTACTGATTATTGATCAGTTTTGTTCACATAAATCAGCTGTTCGGCCTTCAAAAATATTGAATTTTGAACAAGCCGACAACAGTGTTCCAAGGGAGCTACAGGCTATGATTGGTTAAAATTACCATCAGCTGTGATTGGTTGATCTCAAATAGACATTTGTGTCGTGTTGCCAGATGTATTTCGTTGTATCGTTTCTACATAAGTAACCAAGGTTCATGGAAAAATATGGGTCTCATTGAAAATGTCTTATTATCACTAGTGATCTAAAAATGTACATATTAAATAATTGGTAACTACCGGAAATGCACTCATAGAGTATGAAGTATTTTTAATTAGAATCAAAATACCTTGGATACAAGGTAGCTACTTATTAAATTTGCGGTTTGGCAAACTCGCAAGAATTCTCGCAAGAATCCCTCTCTCCCCTCAATGTATAAACATGTGACACACAAAGGGATGTCGGGCTATATCTAGCTGTTGAAAAATCATTGGTACCTACACTTCGCATCAAACGCTTCACTGGGATTTGGCACATTTTCTATTGTGATTTGTTCGAGTCCTGTGAATGATGTAATGTGCTTAGATTATACAGGGTGTCCTCGAAAGGTCTGTACAAAATTCTACCACTAATAATTCTCTACGACAAAAAAATCGATTAGACCCATCTCACATCAGTACAAAAGTTTATAGTTACTGAGATAGAGGGCGTCAAAGTGTGAATTATATTTTGGATTTTTCGGTTTATTTCTTGAGAGAAACATCAAAAACTCACGAAAATTGGAACTTAGGTTTTTTTTTGGGTGGTAAATTTAAATATTGTGGAAGAAAACATTTTGAAACGAGTCGCGGAAGATCCAGCGTTAAGCACGAGACCCTTGGGTTTGGAATTGGAAGTGAGTAAAAACGTGATCAATCGCGTGTTGAAAGAACATCTTATTCATCCTTATCACGTTCAAAGAGTACAGGACCTTCTTCCCTAAGACCCTCATCACCGACTTGCCTTTTGCCAGTTTGTTACCGAACGAAGGGCTCAGAATATTAATTTCACAACAAAAATTTAGTTCACCGATAAGGCATGCTTTTCTATAAGCGGCATCACAAACTTGCATAATGAACAAGTTTATGCAGATGAAAATCCACATGCAATAGACAGAGGTCAGTCATTATCAGCATGAGATCAGAATAAAATATTTGGGCCCGAATCATAGGCAATCTCATTAATTGTCCCGTCATTTTACCTTGTCGTTTGGATGGTGCGCAGTATTTGGAGCATTTGCAAGTAACGTTGCGAGAATTGTTAGATGATCTGCCTTTGGTCCTTCGTCAGGATAGGTGTTTTATGCATGACGGATCGCCCTCCCATTTCACTTTGGATTACTGATTACTGATTACTGAAGTACAGGCGCTACGAGTTTCGGGCTGTTGGCCCCGACACCGCAGCCTCTAGTTGGGCTCATTGTATCTTCTCTGTGCCTGTCTCTCAGTCGAAGAGCTCCATTGCCCGAATAAGGTTTATGACTCGTTCTACTGTTTCCCTGTCCGTCCTTCGAGGAGTGGTTGTGAATTCCCCATTATCTCTTCTCCAGTACGCCAGCGCTTCACATTCGAATACAATGTGGGAGGCTGTTTCCTCCTCCTCGTTGCACAGCCAACATATGGGTTCCTCGTTGAAAAGACCCATGATATGCATGTGTTTCCTTAGAGTGCAGTGTCCAGTTAATATACCTGTTACTTTCCTAAGCTGATTCCTGCTGAGTTGCAGTAGGCTTCCAGAAAATGATGATTCGATCTCGTCTGCCATCATTAATTTACTGTGTTTCAGACCTGGTGATTGGCACCATCTAGCTTTCTGTTGTTTTTTGGACCAACAGTTCAGCCAACTGAGCCTCACAGAGGATTTTGTAATACCAATAGCAGGTTCTGGACCCAGAAGTGGTGTGTTTGCAGCTTTGCGTGCTAGTAGATCCGCCCGCTCGTTCCCAGCTATCCCTGTGTGTCCTGGTATCCATCCAAGAGTAACATCGTTAG
Source organism: Orchestes rusci (assembly GCA_958502075.1). Classification (NCBI taxonomy): domain Eukaryota; kingdom Metazoa; phylum Arthropoda; class Insecta; order Coleoptera; family Curculionidae; genus Orchestes; species Orchestes rusci. Next base: position 30,557,985 of record OY293305.1, read on the forward strand.
ATACTCCCAGTGTGACAAGGTTTTGCTGACAGTCCATGACTTGTTTGGATTTGGTTTCCCGACAGGAGATGGTTTTGATTGCAGCTTGGCTGTCACTAAGGATAAGGATGTTCCTTCCCCTGTAGCCTCTCCTGAGATTCTCTTGCACGCATACGTTTATTGCATGTACTTCTGCCTGGAAAACTGTAGCGTACATCCCGAGTGGTTCACATGTTTCCCACTTTGGATTTTCACCTACGATTCCGGCACCAGTTCCCCGGCTTGTTTTGGAGCCGTCTGTGTACCATATTGGCCCATTAGCCATCCGGAGTTGTTTCACCGTTTCCTCTTCCCATATTAGCTTGGTCTTAGGAGACGTGCTAAAGTTGATATTTTTCAACATGATATCACTCTTCATTGTTACTAAGTGGTTCGTGACTGTGCTGGTTATCTTAGTGTGTCCTTGGGAGTTTGAGTGGCTCCAGTTCCCGGTGTTGCTAAGTCTATATGCTCCCATTCTTGCTTCCATTTTGATATAGATATTTAAAGGAGGTAGGTTAAGCATGGCCTCCATGGCAAGTGTTGGAGTGGTTTTCATGGCTCCCGTTACACAGAGACATGCTAGCCTCTGAACTTTTGCAAGTTCCGTGGCTGCTTGTCGCTGCTCGATTTTCGGCCATAAGACAACAGAGCTATAAGCAAGGGTGGGTCTTACCACGGTACAGTAGAGCCAGTGTACCATGCGCGGATTTATGCCCCAATTCTTTCCTATCGCTCTTTTTGTTGCCATTATTGTGGCTTTACCTCGATTCACTATTTTCTGTAGGTGTGAATTCCATGTGAGTTTGTCATCCAGGATGATGCCTAGGTATCAGACTTCTCTTACCACCTGCAGTTCTTGTCCAAAGAACATGGGTTTGAATAATTCCGCTGTCTTCCTCTTTCTCGTAAAGCTGACCAGGGAGGTTTTCTCAGGATTGACCTTCAGGTTCACCTTCCTGCACCAATCTTCTACGATTGTCAGAGCTGTCTGCATCAGTTCTGATATTGTCTTGGTGTGTTTGCCAGTGATAAGTATTGCTACGTCATCGGCATAGCCTTGGGCGTAGAAACCTTTGCTGTTTAACTCTACCAGTAGCTCATCTGCGACTAGGTTCCAGAGGAGAGGGGACAAGACTCCACCCTGGGGGCAGCCTTTAGCTGCCTCTATAGTTACAGTTTTGTCAAGCATAGTTGCTTGAATTCTCCTACCTTTCAGCATGTTTCTTATCCACCTACAAACTGTGTCTTTAATTCCACGCCGATTGATTGCGGTGGTCATTGAATCGAAGGAGGTGTGATCAAATGCTCCAAGGAATGTGGATGGAAATCAAGGAATGCAGCTAGGGCAACTCCTTGGTTGTTCAGTGGTTGCTCTATTTTATGAACAAGTTCATGCAGAGCAGTTTCACATGATTTACCAGGTTGATAGGCGTTTTGGTTTTTGTGTAGTGGCCTCTCTATTAGGGAGGTCTCCCTAATGTGCCTTTCAATCACTTTCTCCATCGTTTTGAGTAGAAACGACGAGAGATTTATTGGTCTGAATGCCTTGGGCTGAGAGCTATCTTTCCCGGGATTCGGTATAAAGACCACTCGTGAGAGTTTCCATATCATGGGTATGTGTCCCGATGCCAGGCTTGCTCTAAATAGTTGGCAAAGCATCGATATGAGTTGAGCTTCGCCCTGCTGCAGGTGTGCCGGTATTATCCCATCGCATCCAGGTGCTTTGTATGGTTCGAATGAGTTTATGGCCCATTCGATTCTATTTGGTGTCACAATCTGTCGGGCTATGACCCAATCATCTCTTGATCCTCTCATCCGGAGGATCTCAGGAGATAGGGAGTTGACTCCCTGTTGCGAGTTGATTATGGTCGAGTCTGGAAAGTGTGCCATGAGTAGTGTCTCAATGGTTTCTTCGCCATTTTTCGTGTATTCCCCATTTGGTTTTTTTAGTGTTCCCATTGGTGGAAGGGGGTCTTTAGCTAGGATTCTCTGAAGGCGTGCGCCTTCCGAGGTTTTTTCGACCTCAGTGCAAAACTTCCTCCAGGAGTTCCTCTTAGCTTCCCTTACTTCTTTGTTGTATTTCGTCAGAGTATGATGGTATTCATCCCATTCACCGGTTTTCTTGGCCACATTTAAGAGTCTGCGTGTTTCCCCCTTCATCTTGTCAAGTTTCTCGTTCCACCAGGTTGTGTCCATGCATGAAGAACGCCGGATTAGCGGAAAGCTTTGATGGTATGAGTAAATTATAGCGTTTTGTAGTTGTTCTGCTACCACCTCAACATCAAATCTGTTACGCATACGTTCCTTGATCCCGCTCAACCCCGCCTCCAGCTCCTCTCGGTATTCAGTCCAGTTTGTTTTGCGTGGGTTGCGGTACATTTCTGACGGCTTGTCCATCAGTATATACCTATGGTCCGACAGGGATGGTTCATCGGATACGCGCCACCGCTGGATATCGGGATTAATACGGGAGGTGGACAGAGTGACATCAATAACTTCCGACCGTATGCGGTTTGCAAAAGTAGGCTTGTTGCCCTTGTTTAGAATCTCCAAATCATGGGTTATAATAAAATCCAATAAAGACTCACCTTTTTTGTTGATATCGCTGCTCCCCCAGATGGAGTGATGCGAGTTGGCGTCCATACCTATTATACACTGTAGGTTTCTCTGCCCACAGTGGTTTACTAGTTTTTCCAGGTCTTCCGCAAGCTATGCAAGCTCTCACGTTACCTGTTGATTGCTCCTTGTAAAAGATCTTACCTCCAGTGTTTCCTAGACCGGCTATTTTTCCCTTCGTGATCCAGGGTTCTTGGATGATGGCCAGGTCTATGTTTTTCTTTGCCAGCTGTTGGCAAAGGGCAGCAGATGCTCCCTTACTGTGCTGAAGGTTTATTTGTATTGCCCTCAGCATCGGGAGCCTCCTTCTTGAGAAGTCTGAAGGTTAGCTGCATTAACCCAAAGTAGGCCCGGAGATTCCGGTTTTGCAGCTCCTTCAGAGATCTGCTGTCATGACCGACAATGAGTGTCATGCCCTCATTGTCCGTCTTGTGGCTGATTATTCTCCAGTCCTCGGTCTTCAGCCCCATGTTCTGGGTTTTGAGGAACTGGAGAGCTTGTGCCGGTTCCTTGATTCCCGCGGATTTTGTCGGTATCCAGACAGCAGCCCTCACGACTGGCACCACTCTGTGTGCCAGGCCAATCCGAAGACTGGTTCCCTCGTAGGGGCTGAAGCCTGGAACCACCCGCAGCAGCCAAGTCTTGGCAGCTTCATTGGCGCAAGTGATATAAATCACCCCACCTCTGGAGCTGCTGTTCTTGAACTGAGGACCAGTTCCGGGTTCGCATTTGAACACTTCCCGGAGTAGAGACTGTTGTAGGCCTCTACACTGCTCCTCAGTGAAGGTTTCATCCGGATATTTCTCGGAAGTGATGGCCATTCTAAGCCCGGCTAGGGTTTCGCTGTAAGTTTCCCCAGTTGATGTACTGGGTGTTACTTCAGCATCCCCCTGCCGTGACCTTTTCTTGGCGCTTTTTTCTGGGGTTGGTGTGTTGCCCTCAGAGCGACCCCTCTTTGCAGAGGATTTGTTTGCAGGGGTCCTAGGTTTACCTGATGCTCCAGGCTCTGAGGCCCGAGCATCAGGTTTCCCAGTGTTCCCTGAGCTATTCGGGAGGGTTCTATTCCCGGGATTCCTATTTGTCCTCGGTTTACGAGGCCGTATAGGCTCTCCCTTGGCTTTAGCCCTCTCGATCGCAAGCTTCCTTCGCTGGGTTCCGGAAAGCTTTGCCATTTTGCTCAGGCTGATGTTGCCAACGCCTGTACTAATGGCAGATACACCGGCACCGGGGATTGCATCACTGCTTCCCTGGTTACCCGTGGTTGGTTCATGAGTTACATCGAGGTTTGGTTGTTCCTCGGATGCCAGAACGTGTGATTGGCCCTCCTCAAAATCCGTGGGGCCAGCGTTGGCCACCGGGGCTTCCACCCGGTCGGAACCAACGGTGAGATTGAAACTCACTTGGGGTACAAAGTCCTCAGGTTTGTCACACATCGTTCATAGGTGCTGGTTTTGGTCCGCCTCGGGGTATTTAATTTCCCCGGTACCTCCCATATCTGGGAGGCATTCCCCTATCCGCCACCTGGGGAGGCGCCCGATGGGGGACCAGCAACCCCCACGGGTTCACTTTGGATGTCCGCAACCAATTAAATTAGCAATATCCGAATAGATGGATTGGTAGAAGTGTTGAAGCCCCTGCGAAATGGCCACCTTGTTCAACAGACTTAACACCTATGGATTTTTTTATGAGGTACCCTCAAGACAATGGTTTATGCCAGACCCATAAATAGCGAGAACAAAATATTGAGACGTAGTCAAGATGCGACGAAGACATTGAGACAAGATGAAGAAATGTTGCAGAAATTTCAGTCCAGTTTTCTTCGACGTGTCAATCTCTGTGTTTCGGAAAACGGATGCCACTTTGAGCACTTGCTTAAGAGTTTTTTTGGTCATCAATCCTTCAATTTGGTAGTCTGGGAATTGTTTTGTTTTTGATTTGCATACCTTATTTATCATGGATTTTTGTCACAACTCCATATGCATTTCTTTTAATGACGGTCGCCTCCAGTGATTCAACATATTACTTACAGTGAACGGTAAAAAAGTTACAATGCCCTATGAGTGCTTGATAGTTGCGGTACTTGCGGAGTGAGTAATTCCTACAAGAATTCAAAAAAGTGCATTTTTCTGCAAAACGGTTGCCCCTAGCGTGATAAAACATAAGTACCTTTTTTGATAAAAAAATTCGGGAAAACAGTTTGCGCTATTGTGACATGATCTAAAGTAACCGGCAAAAAAATAGGACTGATTAAAGAGGCACTTCAAGCAGTATGTGGCGCCCTCTGCACCATACTACAAAACTGCCACAATATTTAAATTTTTTACTCGAAAAAAACTCCAAGTTCCAATTTTCGTTTTTGATGTTTCTCTCAAGAAATGAACCGAAAAATCGTGAATAAAATGCAAACTTTGACGCCCTGTATCTCCGTAATCATAAACTTTTGTACCAAGGTAAGACATGTCTAATCGATTTTTTTTGTCGTCAAGAATCAGTGGTAGAATTTTGTACAGACCTTTCGGGGATACCCTGTATATTCAAAAAAAATCATTCATTTACATTGTACCCCAAAGTGACGACCACATTCTAAGCGTCTTTGCGGGACGAGTGCATGATTGTCATTTTTTTATTACTCCCTGAACTTAATTTGTTATCAGATTTGTATTATCCTTGACTATTCAGATAGATTTTTTCATTTCCATAGATACTTAAATTGCACACACTTAAAATTAACAAAAAAAAAACATAGTACTCATAATAGTCTAAGAGCCAGTGTTTTTTTTTTTCGTAAAAAGTTGCCGATGGACAAATTCTTGCCTAAACTGTGTAGCCTTATGCCCCGTGGTCAAAAACCATAGTCTGGCAGCATATAATGGGGAAGATTGGCGTTAACGTAATTAATTAGTCATTAAAAAAATCTTGAAATTCGAAATACTTGCCGATGGTTAATTTTTGAGGTATATCATTAAGAAATTTACCACTAATAAGGCTGTAACAATGCCAGACGATTTTCGCGGGTTCAAGGCCCTGTCAGACGCCCTCAAAATACAGAAAAATATATCAATTTTCGAAAAACATGCCGAATTTTGTTTTTTTTTCAAACAAGGAGAAACAAGACTTATCGAATGTATTACATGCCAGACGATTTTGTCGAGGATAAACCCTTGCCATATTTGACGATTCTGTCTGTGTGCGTATCGCCATACAACGACTTCAAACCCAATAGACCCCGCATTCCCATACGTATTGCATTGGTTTGTTTGTCTGGCAGATAAACAACGATTGATGATAGGCGCGGCGATGCGGGAGGTTCCAAACATACACAAAGACCAGGGGCGTGCGTTTATTTATATTTGTATTTTTATCTATTAATTGAGATATTCAATTATGGGAGTTTTATTTTTGCGATCGTGATAATATGAAAACATTTATTATAAAGAATAAAAAAGGTTGACTGTAAATACTGAAAAATCTCTAAACGAGAATTAATAAGGGTAAATGACTAAAAAGCAGCGTTTCATTTTGTTAAATTGGATGATTACCTTTATTCTGATTTTAACGGGTTTTGTGGGTGCGAATTATATATTCTGAATATTTTACGTTATGATTAGAAAAAAAAGTGGGATGGTGGAAAGGGCGAGTTGGGGAGGAATCTACAACATGTGTACATATTATGCCTTTTAGATAGGGGTTTGAGGTGAAAAAATCCGTTTTTAAACTATTATGTTCTACTTTCTGATATTTCAAATCTAATACTTATAAAAGAGCTTGTCCTGATTGACTGACTCATCAACGCCCATTCGAAACTATTATAGATAGAGCCATGAAATTTTGAAGAGATGTTCTGCTAAATACCAGTTCAGTTATCAAAGAAGTAATGGTGCATTTGCAAACTTCAATCCATTTGTCAGTTTACGTGTCTTGCGATCTTTTCCAAAAAATTGTTTAGTGTCCTTTTTTCGCGATCAAAATTGGACACTTTTCGAAACTTTTTTCTGTGTAGTTTTTGATAAAAATGACTAGCACCCAAGCACGTATCCAGGATTTGATTTCGGGGGGGGTCCAGTTGGTGTGTATGAAAAAAACTACATCAAAGGAAAATCGCCTTTCAATAATGTAAAGAAAAAAGCAAATGCACCATTACTTCTTTGATAACTGATGCATCAGGATTCAAGTTTTAAAGCATTTTATGCTGATGCAAAACTTTTCTATGTGTGCCAACGGCTTAAAACCCAAAGTCGTTGATGTGTGCTAAGAAAGAATTTTGCAAAATTTTACCCCCAAGGGGGTGAACGGGGTTGGGGTACGAAAAATCATGTTGATTTAAAATGTGTGTAGCTTTGAACAATCTCGGTAGTAACGGATCTGCTAGTAAAGTATAAAAATTTCAAAAAAATATTCCCTTTTTTATTGATGAAATTTGCCTTAAATTTAGATCCTAGCGGTATTTGAGGTAGGTGTACCTGATTATAATTAACTAATTCTTTAGAAAAAATAAAAACATATTTTGGAACTTTGTGTCATGAACATGTGCACCCTGTAATTACAATTTCTCAATAAGAAAAATATAGAATCCAATGGCGGAAGTCCTTATTTATTTATTAAGTTCTCAAGTAGTTTGATGCTAGGATATTTGGGGTTGATAAAAAAACTATTTTTTCGACTGAAAGCAGACAATGATGAGATAAAAAACACTGAAATAAATGAAATAACAGTTCAAAATTTTAGTACATAATTTATTTACTACAACCTTTACAAATATAAAAACATCATTGGTTTTTAAATAATATTGTTTTTGTAAGCATGCTCCTAACTCTATGTGAAATATTTACGTCATTTCTTTTTACAGTATCAATATATATTTTTACAGTGAAATATTTTTTCAAAATAAGCTTTATCAAGTCCATAAAATGGTCTGTTATTATGTCTTCATCATATGGATGATCACCAAAATGGTCATAAATATTTCTTGGTAAGATGTGAAGGCAATTATCGATTAAAATAAGATCGGTCTTTTTCTTATTTCCAAAAATATTGAAATTATCTTGACATTGCCTCAATGTTTTTTCTGCATGTTGACAAATTTCAATTAAAAATTTGGAAGCCTTAAATAAGTTGCCATACTGTTTTCTTGTTTGCAGAAAAGAAAATGTTTCTTCTCCTTTTAGCAAGGCGGAACATTTGGTACATTTCAGGATTCTGGTCAAAGATTTTCCCACAAAACCAGTTATATAATTTACTATATCAGCACTATAAGTTGTCAAGATGTTCGATTCGGTTCGATTCTTAGTAGGAAGTATAGTCTGTATTATATTGTGTTGTCAGAATCAAGGGGCCCCTAAGAGTACGGGGCCCGGGCCTTATCACCGCCACTGGCAATAAACAATTTAAAAAAAAACGCTGGGACACGTAAACAATTCATTTGAAATTTGAAATGCACCATTACTTTTTTTATGTAGGTATGATCAAAGTTATCAAACTACAACTTTGTTGATTTAAACATTTTTCTACGATTAATAATACGGAAGTTATCCACTGGCTAAAATATAATAATAAATATATAAAATTGAAAGTAATGATTTCTAGTCAAGTAAATACATCCTTCACACTGCAAAACATAAAATAAGTATTTTTTCGCTTTCCCCAATTTATCCCCTAGGGACGGCTATGGAAAATGTTTTATTTACAAACATGTTATTGTTTACTTACTTATGAAATGACAGATTGCATCCTTTGAAATAAGTCTTTTTGCACACTATGCACTTCTTCCCCATTGTTTTCCTCACAAAACTCACAAAAAACTCGAAATACTCGGAAAAACCGTGGAAAAAACAGAAAATATACCAAAAACTATTGCTCACAATCAAAACAATAATGGCGGATATTCGGATAGGTCCTCGTGCGTTTTCGTCTTTCACGTTAGATCTGGCCGCGTTGCCAAGTTAGCTCCAATTACAATCTTTAAATGAATTGCCTGTATGGATTGGAGTTATCTTACAATAATTCTATCAAATCAATTCTTTTTAATAATATTTAGCTACTTTATAGATGATCTATGTGATAAATCAAGAATTTAAAACTGTAATATTACTGTTGTTCAATAATTTACATCCAGTATAATAAAATTTCCAATCATTCGAATCAATTCTCTAGTTACAACCGACAACGGCGGAAAACGTTTGTTTTGGTTCTTGCCCCTCTTGCCTCCCGAAAATGTTGACGACAGGTTGGAAACAATAATGCGGGGTCTATTGGGTTTGAAGTCGTTGTCGCCATATACTGCTGATGTAGTGCGTAGGTGTTTTTCAAGTTTTCTTTGACAGTGTGGTATGCATGTTGCGGCATACCACACATTACATTTCACGTGAAAATTTTCATTTTGCTCTGGACTATGAAAGGCTTTCAAAAAAAGATCATATCTTGCGGCCTTTACTTCCTTTGCTTGCTCGACATCATACATTTCGCGGACAAATCGTTCAAGAGTTTGCAAAACTGCACTTTTTTCAGATTAAGACTCAAAATTGCTCAATTCAATGAATGCTTTCTGGTATTGTTTATATGTTAGTAAAAGATTGAACGGCCTTCTTTTACCCTTGCGAAGAAAGGCAGGATCTTAATCGCAGCCTAAAACCTAAATCAAAACCTAAATACCTCAAACGCTAACAGTGCCCGCGCGAATTTCCGCCGTAAGAAATAAAAATAATTAATTTCTTTGATTTTTGACATAATTTTGAAACTTTGAAAAAAACTCCAATTTATGAGCACGTAGCTCACATAAGGTTGCTAATTCAAGAAAAAGTTATATAAAAACGTTGTAGATAATTTTGTAGGCTTTCTTCTTGTGCGTAAGAACTTTTGAATGCGATGCATCGTTTTCGAAAAATATGCGAAAAACAAAAAAATCAAGATCTCTCCTGACTTTGGCTCTTCCCTTAGAAGTGGGGACCTTTAGTATGATCAATAACTATTTCGAACAATTTTCTAAATAGACCGCTTGAAAAAAACAAGTTTCTGCAAGTTTTTCGAAAATTGATAATTTTTTTGTACTTTGAAGGCGTCTGGCAGGGTCTTAAACCCGCGAAATCATCTGGCATTGTTACAGCTTTATTAGTGGTGCATTTCTCAATGATATACCTCGAAAATTGACCATCGGCAAGTATTTCGAATTTCAAGATTTTTGTAATGACTAATTAACGTTTACGCCAATCTAACACATTATATGCTGCCAGACTATGGTTTTCGATCACGGGGCATGAGGCTACATAGTTTAAGCAAGGATTTGTCTATCGGCAACTTTTTACGCAAAAACATCAGTGGCTCTTAGACTATAATAATACTCGGATAAAAATATTATTCAAACAAGCAGTTTAATCACCCAAGAATTTCCCAAAATAATAGTGGCAACGCAGCGGCAAAATTTGGGCCGTCTCGGCGATTTCCGTAGTTGAATTCAACAGGCGCGAACTCCAGACCCGAACGTAAATATCGTAGTAAGACGCCATTTTCATTATTTTCTTTTGTTGGTCTTAATTTTCAATTCTTTTTCGGTATGGAATCGCTATTTTTATTTGTGAAAACAGTCTAAAAAGGCAAACAATTTTAGAATATCAAACTATCATCAAAGTCTATATATTCCAATAAGTCCGACCACTCTCTCGAAGACGCGAAAATCCCCCTCCTGCCGTCACTATCCGTCTCGCCGGCAAAACCCACATCTGATGTGTGAAGGAATCTACCGGGTGCAATTGAAAAGTATATTTACTTCGTTCTTGTTTTGGGAAATATTGCCAATAATAGGCCCCTTGCATGTGTTTCAATTTCCACCTGAAAACCTTTTAAAAACTTTCTAAAATGTAAGAGATATCTCTTTCCAATATTTTTTCCTAATAAAATCTTCGAATTACTGTAAAATTGTTAAATTAAACTTCACTCGGGACCTTCAAATTTCACGTGACACGGAAACACTATGCTATTGGTCCTAAGCCGGTGACGTCAAACCGGACTTGGATCCGTTGTCTACAGTTATCAGCTGGCGTGAATAAGTGAGTATTTTATTTACTGGTTTAAATGGTTTGTGTATCATGATCTTTCTTATATTGTTATCCTACTAACCTTATAGCTTCAACTCTCCGATGTTGAGCACATGTAAAGAAATAATCTTTGGCAAAAAATCACCACGACATCAATAAATTCATCAAAGGCGATTCTTCAATTTTGCCTTTACAAACCCTTCAGACATAATCGATAATAATTTTCTCATAATACTGTTTGGACAAGAGGATTGACAGGGACGAAAATACACTAAAAAATCAGGAAAATGAATTGAAATTCAAAAAAGTTGCATGTAAGTGACAGCCCACATAACATTTGTAGGTTAAATGTCATGTCTAGGCAGGGACGGATTTTAATCGAGGTTGGGCAACAATGTTGCCGTTTCTCTGTTTGTAGTGTCGGTTGGGGTTGGCATAGGATTGAGATTTCAATTTTATCAATATGGGATAGGATTGTTAAGGTGAGTGAAGGAGGTTGTTTGTCAATTTTTGAGTCTTGTATCTCATCGGAATCCAGAATCATCATATAAAATAGCTCATTTTCGTGATTTGATTTTGTTATTGATCATAAATCTAAGATGGATAATAACTATAATAATTATTGTGCAATGTGCTGTGTGTCAAAAGTCAAAACACATTTTCAACTAAAGGGAACCTAGCGTACATGGAACACTGTGGTCAATCTATCTTGTCCACGTTTTAAACCTGTCTGGCTCGTCATATCTAATGTCCTATCGAAGCGAAGAACCAAAGAATATGTTGTAGGGCCACCTGGCAAGTTTTTATTTTGATATCGAAACCAATGATATACAGGGATTTAAAAAAGTTATTCACCTAACCGACTTTTTGTTAAAATGGAAAGGGGAGTCGAGTGATACCTCATCTTAGAGGACTTTACATCCTCATTAAACCCTGAAAGTTTGAGGTCGTTGTTTCGTTCCAATTTTTCAAGTTTGGGCCAGTATTATTTTCCAAAATGACACTCAATTGACGTTTCGACATTCTCAGCTGTCACTACTGTGTTGAGTTCTGCATCGTGCTCAAATATTTTGTTTTGTTAGTTGAATCATCAAGGACACGAAGTACTGATCTTTACTACTACTATTCTACTATTCACATGAATATTTATAATTTTCGTTTTAATTAAAGTTGAACAACATTTCAATCCCCAATATATGAGAACGGTCTGCAACCAGTAGTGACAGATGCGAATGTTGCATTGTTATCAGTTATCACTTGAAACGCCGATATCTGGGAAACAATGAATAATTGAGGCATAATAATACCTTCAATGGAGAAAAATATGTGATTTTTTTTTTATTGACGACTGAATTTTACACCCAATATCAATTTTGTCAAATGAATAAGATAAAGATTTTCCATTATTTGTAACCAATAATGTGTGAATCACTCACATCAAATTTTTTCATTTCGATTTTGACGACCGCTTCAAAATAAAGGTGAGTTTTATTTTTTTATGAAAAGAAGAAAAAGAGTTTCTTTATTTAAAAGAAAAACAGACTTAAGAGCAGGGTATTTTATTATATAAAATACATAGTCTCAAGTCATTTACACATTAATAGTTGAATAATCTAAATTCCTAATACAAAAAGGAAAAAATAATGTGCAGCATCGTACACGTGGCAGAAGTGAAAGTTCTTCCCTCACCATTCAATTTTCTTTCAAATTTTTTGATCAAATTCCAAATAGAACCTACATACCTAATTTCAACAAAATCCTTTGGAAAATAAAAAAACTTCGTAAACATAACCTTACAATATTTTTTTTTTTTTTTTTTAATCAAATCGCAAAAAGAACCTACATACCTAATTCGATTAAAATCCTTTAGAAAATAACAAAACTATGCAAACAACCTATGTAACTTCCTATGTATTTTTTTTCAATTTCCTAATTAGATCCCAAATAGAACCTACATACCTGATTTGAATAAAATTCTTTGGAAAATAACAAAACTCTGTAAACATAACCTCACTAAGTTATTTTCATTTCAATTTTTTGATCAAATCCCAAATAGAGCCTACATACCTAATTTGAACAAAATCTTTTGGAAAATAACAAAACTATGCAAACATAACCTAACTAACTATGTATTTTTTTTTAATTCCTTAATCAGATCCCAAATAGAATCTACATACCTAATTTGATTAAAATCCTTTGGAAAATAACAAAACTATGTAAACATAACCTCACTAAGTTATTCTCATTTTAATTTTTTGATCAAATCCCAAATAGAGCCTTCATACCTAATTTGAACAAAATTATCTGGAAAATAACAAAACTATGCAAACATAACCTGACTTTGTAATTTTTGTAAACATTTTTTGATCAAAACCCAAACAGAACCACACCCAATATAAACAAAATCCTTTGGAAAATAGCAAAACTATGTAAACATAACCTCGCAAAGTTATTTTCTCTAAAATTTCTAGATCAAATTCGAAACTAGAACCTACATACCTAATTTGAACAAAATCCTTCAAAAAATAACAAAACCATGCTCTCTATAACGAAATCTGAAAGCGTTACCGTTACATCGTTTCATTTGAGTTACATTTTTTGCAGTTCACTCCCCATTGCCGACAAAATATCAGAACGCCGCCAATGAAGTTTCGCTTAAAAAATAGATGCAAAGACAAGATAGAACGAAAAAAAAAGTTCGCATAAACCAATTGAATTAATTTTCTTTTTATTCAATTGATTTCAATTATTTAAAAATCATTGTTTAATAAACATCTTTTGTTTTTGTTTATCTTCGTTTGGTAGGTTTTTCTAGGGGTGAAAGTTGTTTTATTTTCACAATCTGGCACGATACGATAAACAAACAAATATAATGTACATTCTTAACAATTAATAGATACTTGTACATTTTTCAAGATTTCCAGTTTGGGATGTTTTTTATTCTTTCTAGAGGTTCTAAGTGTTGAATTTGCAAATTTTAACATATAATAGTTTCGCACCCTTGTGTAAGGATAGCAGGTATTCTAATGGAAAGCTTGGGCAAGGGTGAGAAAATGCAATAGAAGACAACTTCACGACCTTCATAAACTTCTTTTTCACAGAATGATGTGGATTGGTCACATTATTTCAAGATATTGTGCTTGATCGAATAGAAAAAAAAAACTAAGCCAACAAAATTGTTCACGGCTGTTCATATAGGTAATTTCTTTGAAGCTGGAATTGCTGGAAGTTCAATTTCAATAAAAATGCCGGAGGCATAATCACAATATCCAGAACTAATAATTTTGATCGGATCATTTGTATGTACTGTCTGTTCATGGCTTTCCTGCGGTTACGTCATACTTTTCCGTCTCTCTCTTACACATTGAAAAAAAAATTACGTACGTCTGTACGAGGGTCTTTCGGATCAATTTGACAAATGTCACTTGTGGAGCGATCAATCTACGGCATACTGCCAAACATCAAATACTTTGACGTGACCGCAGGAAAGCCATGAACAGACTGTATGTATGTATCAACAACGACGTTTTGCTAAATAGATTCACCGTCCGCGTATCCGCACCTTGTATACTACCAAAAAGCTAGCGAAAACCGGTGTTGCTCATGATTTACGACACCTCGCAAAAAATGCCGGTATTTTCAGACGGATTAAAGGAGTGTCCGGACTTATTGGAATATACAGGGTGTTTCCTAAAGATTGGTAAAAAATTCGTTGTGAGGTTAAAAGAAAATTGGATTCTTTTAACCTTTAACCCCGCCAGTATGGTACGCCCCTGATTAAAATTTTGAAATTCTGAGCTCAAATTCTCATTCAGCAATAAAAGTTTGTATGATGTACCAAATTTCATGATTTTTGTATGTAAGGTTTCGGAAATATTGAGGAAAAACCGTCTTCGGGGTGCCCTATTTAAAGGGGCGTAGCTCCCTTAGGAAGCATTTTTCGGCAAATGTTTATAGGAACTTTTTTTCATGAAAATACCCCAGGAATCACACAACGAATTTTTTACCAATCTTTAGGAAACACCCTGTATAGACTTTGCTATCATGGAGCATCAGCGTGCATACTGCGTACAGTTGCCAAGAGAACGAATATTGGAAAATGTCAGATCATTGGCGTCCCCCAAGGGCCACTTACCCTTGAAAAATAGTTCAAAATTATGTTAGTATGTTTGATTCGTATTGCAATAACGCCGAGAAAAAACAATAGGTAATGAATAAAAATCTACTACACCCATGTTCGGTTCAAATCAATTTTTCGTGCCAACCTCGTGATGTCCCTCAGTTTCATTGATAAATACGCACTCCACATTCTGTGGTTTAGGATGCAGTTTTCTGGGAAGTTATGAATGACAGGCTGTGTCCATTTAAATAGGTAGTCTTAGGTAAAGTGACATCAAAAAAATTGTTTTTCCCATTCTCCTTCTTCTCAATTATTGCAATTGCCATCCTTGTGAAAATCATAAATTGATCTAATTCAGTTTTTGGTAAGGCCAGAACTCGATCATCCACATATCGAAAGTATGGTACATACAGGGTGTCTGTAAAAGGTCTTTACAAAATGATACATTCTTCTGAAGTCAAAATAAGCCGATTCAACGCAACTTGTTTTATTCCGAGATTGCTCAGGGTGGTAAAGTGAAAAATAAAGATTGAATTTTTAAAGATGTATCTCTGAATATTTTTAACGTATCTATTTCATTGAAAATTGGTACCCAGGGTTTTTTTGGGATGCGAAACCGGAACATGGTGACCGTTAGAGGGCGCTGCACACTGCTCTTCTGATGTTTTGAAATGGTCGTAGCTTTTTCTCAGAGTCATTTCTAGTTTTTTTGTGAATAGAATGTTTATCTAAATATTTCGAAGCAAACAATGGGTGTTGTGAATAACGAACAAGTTAATGCTTTTAGCTCAGATTTCTTGCAATAAACTTATACACTTTATAAGCAATTGACATCACCCAATATACTCTTGTAATAATCCTCTAGAGTAAGCCGTTTTTGATATTTTTTTGTTCTCAGTGTTCGATGCCGTACCGGAATATTCAAATAACTTTCTTTGAAGGATAAAATTTGTTCAGTGAATTAGTAGTATTTTCATTTTTTGAAGTCAACTGACATGAATCTGGTAGTTGAAATCACAGAAAAGAGAAAACTAGCCAACAAAATCTGTCATTTGACGGTCAACCTATAAAATTCAAATATAACTAATTCACTGACCAAATTTCAGCCTTAAAAGTAATAACAATTTTTCTTATCCAGAATACACTCCCCGACAAGAATTATTTGAGTCAATTTGATATCCCTGTAACTTTTCTAATTTTTGTCCGATTTTGGCAAAATTTTTACCAAAGTGTAGCCCTATGTCTCGAGCCCTAATACCCTTGATTTTGGTTTTGAAAAAATAGTGATGTCTTGGTCATTATACGGGGGGAACAGGAGCTACTTTTTTACCGTTAAGCTTTCAGCACCCTGTGGAAAAATTCAGCGGCAAAATTTAGCTCCATTATATTTTGTTGTGAAGTGCGATCTTTTCTCAACAAAACGTTTTTCTGGTCATGACAGTATCTGCTTTTTTAGAAAAGATACAGATGTTTAAAGAAAATGCTGCAGTTTTTCGATATTTTACAACAATGAATGAAAACATTCTTATAGACTCGTATAAAGTTTAGCCCTATGTCTTGAGATATTACCCTTGATTTTGGTTTTCGCAAAATACTGATGACTTGGTCATTATACACGGAGGAACAGAAGCTACTTTTTTACCATTAAGTTTTCAACACCGTTTGGAAAAATTGAGCGGCAATACTTAGCTACATTAAGTTCTGTTGTGAAGTGCGATCTTTTCTCAACCAAATGTTTTTTTGGTCATGTCAATATCTGTTTAGAGAAGATACAGGTGTTCAAAGAAGATGCTGCAGTTTTCCGATATTTTATCAACAATGGATGAAAACACTCTCAGAGACTTGCATCAACAAATATTCTAAAATTCCATATTGTCCCAATTTACCCAATGTTCCATATTGGGCAAATTGTTCACCTCGAACACTCTTTGGAGGCGGTAGTATCATGGTGTGGACTGAGGTATCACTACATGGCCGTACAGATCTTGTATTATATGAAAATGAGAAATCGCACACATGAGATAGATATGCTATGTAGCTAGAAGCCCTTTTTGAAAATTGCAAATTTTTCTCAAGAGAAGTCATAGTGATACGAGATCACAATACGCGCTATCAATTTTAGAACATTTGTTCATGCAAGTCTATTAAAAATGTTTTTATTCATTGTTGATAAAATATCGAAAAACTGCAGCATTCTCTTTAAACATCTGTATCCTCTCTAAAAAAGTAGATATTGATATGACCAAAAAAACATTTTGTTGAGAAAAGAACGCACTTCACAACAGAATATGGTGGAGCTTAATTTTGCCGCTCAATTTTTCCACAGTTTGTTGAGAACATGAGGCTAAGAAAGTAGCTCCCGTTCCTCCCTGTATAATGACCAAGCCATTAGTATTTTTCCAAAACCAAAATCGAGGGTAATATCTCAAGACATAGGGCTACACATTGGTACAAATTTTACCAAAATCGGACAACAGATAAAAAAGTTCTAGGGATATCATTTCGACTCAAATTATTCTTGACCTTTATGAACCGTCAGAGGTGCAGTGTAAAGCACCCTCTAATGACCACAAAAAATAAGTGTGGAAATTCGGGTTTCGCATCCCAAAAAAAAAATATCTTAGAAAAACCAAACAATCCAAAGAGAGAATCAAAAATGGAAAAACTTTTGTCCTAGTCCGTTTGAACCCAGGACCCTTCGGTCAACGAGTTTCCGAACGTATACAGGTTGTCCCAGAAAGAATGTGATATACGGAAACGCAGATTCCTCACACAAAAATATTGCGATCGCCCCGAACTTCTCTATTCCGAAAGTTGTTTGATGTGCAAAATTCATATTATCTGGCTTTGTATGTAGGAGTGCCACTTACACATCTTTCCACTTATTCAAATAGTCATAACTTTCACGCAATCGATTTTTTTTTCAATCGAAAAATTGATTTCTCCTTCATTTTTACGTAAAAAAGGTATACCTTGTAAAAGGGGATAGGAGTAATTATTTTCAACATATTTGCACTTAAAGTAATCCATGCAATGTGGTCTCGAATGGAAAATTTTGAAAATAAACATAGGGGGCATCGGGAACGCCAATGTCATGGTAATTTTTACTCGATGTTAAATGTTTCTTGAAAAAAAAAACTGAAAAAAAAACATTCTTTTTGTAAAAAAAATATAAAATCAGATTAATTTTTTTGCAATCAAAAACATTGAGCATTCGAGCTTATGTAAAAATTACGATGATAACGCCGTTTTGAAAACCCTCTATGTTTATTTTCAAAATTTTCCATTTAGAACCACATTGCATGCATTACTTCAAGTTCAAATATCTTGAAAAAGGTTACTCCTAGCCACTTCTACAAAGTATACATTTCTCATGAAAATATGATGAAAAAAAAACAATTTTTCAGTTCACCGATCAACAGTTAGGGCCCGGTGCAATAACCAGTCAACTCCATTTTTTAAAATTGTTGGGAAGTCAAGAAAAACTTTTTCGCCGTCGCCGCTAGATGGCGTTAACTGAAATGGTAGCATGTTTTTGAGTTTTTTCCAAAAAAATCAAATGTAATGGTATATTCATTTTTATATATTCTAAAAGGGGATACATTTTCCTATTAAAAAAATTTAAAAAAAAACAAAAAAAAAATTAAAAAAAAATCATCAATTTTTTTGTTTTTTTTTGTATAGGAAAATGTATCCCCTTTTAAAATATATAAAAATGAATATACCATTACATTTGATATTTTTGGAAAAAACGCAAAAACATGCTACCATTTCAGTTAACGCCATCTAGCGGCGACGGCGAAGGTCAAAAATTCAAAACCAAAAAAGTTTTTTCAAGTGCAGATCATGCTCTTTCATATGAGCCCAAGCTCGTTTGAATCGGTCAAGCGAAACGGGAGAAATCTCCGTTTGTTTAATAAAACAATTGAACTTCCCCCACCACTTTATTATGATAGATAGAAAAAAACGTTTTGGACAAAAAGTGTAGGTGAATAGTCAGTAAATCCGAAAATGAGCTCATCGATATATTTTCATTGGACAAAATTCCATAAAAATCATATTTTTCTACTTGGTGTTGATTGTTACGCCCCCTAGCGACCATTTCAGAAACTTGGAAATATTTTCCAGGCTTTTCTCTTGGCCGTTTTAGTAATAAAATTTTTTGCCGCAAGCCTCTACGATGGATAGTTTACGAGAACTGGCACCCTGACTCTGAAAATGAATCACCCTGTACAGTCAACTTTTCGTATTTATTTTGCTTTATATACGTTGTTTTTTGCTGATTTTTGCACCAAGAGATGCGGAATGAACGATTTTATGTGTTCCGTACAAAAACTCATTTTCGGCAAAAAGGGGAGTTGACCGGTCTTTGCACCGGCCCCTTGAGTTAGTCAAGACATGGAAAAAGTTGTTACACTTTTCACATAGAGAAAGTAGTGTTCTCATATCCAAGGACTTCCGTCACATATTTGAATAATTTTTGAATCAGACTTACAATACAATTCCCAATTTTGTCTACTGTTGTAGGTATATAATAGATTTTTTTTTATGTATAACATATTCTTGTTAACTATGGTATATATTTTTTTGGGATCTGTGACTAAGCTTCTGCATACGTAGATATTCAATCCACAAACAGTTTTATTTTGTTGTGAATTATATGCAACTGACAACGATAAACTAGACTTTCAAAGATGCGATGTTTCACAGATACAATGTGAGTTCATCAATTCTAGAAGAAATCAATGTAAACAATAGAATTGACATCAGTTATAATTTATCGTTTATTTCCAGAGTGCACATGAGCAGTTCTCTACAGAAAGAGGTTCAACTTCTGGTGGAAGGGAAGCCATGATGTGTCAGTTGGCAGCAGCCCATGATGTTTTCAGGGATTTGTTGAATAATTTGAAAGAAGGCACAAAGTTTTATAATGATCTTACTCAGGTAATTACCAATTTTTCTTTAGACTAGAGATAGATGACAACTTTTCAAAAATATTATAACCAAAACTTAGTATCAGCCGTTAACTTTATTCTGACTGGGTTTTATTCAACTGTGTTGTTCTGAATGATGCCTCTCCTCACAAGGGAAACCAAAACGTGATTGAAGATCGAGTAGAAAAATTCTAATTAGATAACTCTCTCAGCTTTTAGTCACGTTCCAGAACAAAGTCAACGACTTCTGTTTCGCACGGAAAACAGAAAAGGAAGAATTATTGAAGGATTTGACTCAGGAAAGTAGCAGGTCAACTCCAGCAGTTCCTCCAGCTACTCCGAGCTATTACTCCGGTAAGTCGTCTTATATATTTTTATGTCTAAATGATACATTCATTTTCATTTGTCTTTATTCTTAGGAACTCAATATAATTTATAGTTCTCCAGGAAGAAAGTTGCTCCGAATAATCCATACAAGTGATTGTCTGATCATGTGTATTTTGTTTACATCGATGACTGGTAGACATTCTTGTGTAGGGTGAAGTGGGGTAAATGTAATCATGGGGCAAGTGTAATCAGGCCACCTGTATTTTTTGGGATAACGTTTTCGGACTTTCATTGTCCAGAATTCGAAAATATCACCCTTTTTATACCCGTATTACTTTTCATCAACCTCTTTTAGTTTCAGTTTGAGAATATTTTAATTTTTTAATTTTGTCTCCATACTTCGCTAGGAGAATATACATAACCTCAATGAGATCGAAGCTGACGAAGGCAGGTTGTTGCTGGTAGGCAACACACAATACGGTACGGGCAAACACAGAGCCGGACTAAAAGAGATTTTACACTCATTACCAGCAGATACGAGTGATGAAATATATCTTTAAAAATGCCGCTAGGAAGCGGAACGGATACAGAAGAAGAGTACAAGAGAAAAAGAGACCAGTTAGATGAAATGTACGCAAAAAAGAAGATATCCAGAAAAATATCACCTAAAAGCAACTTGGATAGAGGGGAAAGTGGAGAAGAAACCATGATCACGATGATGGGAGAACTCAAAACGCAGAACGGCGAAATGCTTAATGAAATAAAAGAAATGAGATGAGAAGCGAGAGAAAACCAAAAACAAATAACAGAACTAAAGTAGGACAACATAGAAATAAAGAAAGAAATGATAATAACAGGAATAAAAATTGAGTCGACTGAAGACAAGCTGATAAAAGAAACGATGGAAGATTTCTTGGATAATGAAGTCAAGGTCAAGTTTCTTAGCTTGTTCTTATTTTTTAGGATGTCCAATTTCTCAAAGAAACTTTCTGTCTCTACTACGAAGGCGTTGTCTCCTATTTTCTTAGTATTCCGTAGCTTTGGAATACTAAGAAAATAGGAGACAAAGCATTCGTAGTAGAGACAGAAAGTTTCTCTGAGAAATTGGACATCCTAAAAAATAAGCACAAGCTAAGAAACTATACAGAAAAAGTATACATAGATTCAGAACTTACACAAAAAGAACTTGAAATACAAAAAAAGATACGTGAAATAGCAAGTGAAGAAATAAGTAAAGGGAAGCAAGTCAAAGTAGGTTACAAGAAACTGATTGTAAACGAAGAAATACGAAAATGGGATGAAAAAGAAGAAATATTAGGAGGAGAGTTTGAGTACAGAAGAGCAAAAAACTAATGAATGCACCTAATAGACAAGTCGACACAAAATATACGACCATGGCTGTGAAAACAAATACGAAAAGGGAACAAGGAATATCAGCAGTATAGCAGGCAAAGAAATAGAACTAGAACAGGAATTCGAAAGAATGGAATTGGAAATGCTAGCAATAATAGAGACAAAAAAGAAGGGACAAGGAGCGATAAAAATGGAAAAAGGCCATACACTTATAACCAGTGGAGTAGAAGAGAGAAAGAGACCAGCAGCGGGAGTGGGATGCATTATACACAAGAGATTAGAAATGAACATACACAGTTGGGAAGCAATATCAGAGAGGATATTAAAAATAGAAATGAAAGATAAGAACACGAATACAAAAGAAACAATTATAGTACTATATGGACCAAATGAAGATGACAAAACAGAGAACAAAGACATATTTTGGGAAGAACTAACGATAAAATTAGAAGAGGCAAGAGGAAGAATATTCATCTTGGGAGATTTCAACAGCAGAGTAGAAAAAAGAGATGAAACAAATAAGAACATAATTGGAATACACGGAGAAAGTACTCGAAATGGGAACGGTAAAAGAATGCTAGATTTCTGCAGAATACACGATCTGATGATTACCAACACATCTTTCGAACATAAAGACATAAACAAATACACAAAAGAAATGAAAAGCAGGGAAGGAAAATCGATAATTGAATACATCCTGGTGGAAAACATAACAAGAAAACTTGTGAATGACGCAAAAGCAAAAAGAGAGAAGAAAGTGGAGAAGTGGAGAAGTGGAACAAATAAAACACGAATCCTTAAAAACATATAAACTAAGAAATAGTGAAACAGCCGACGAGTACGAAGCACTGGTGACAGAAAAAATAGAAAACTTGAAAGATATAGAAGATGGAGTAGGAGATGAACTATGGGAGAAACTCATGAAAATACTGATTGAATCGGCTAAACAAGCTTGCGGAGCATACAACAAAAATAACAACAGAAAACAGACAGCATGGTGGACAGAGGAAATAAAGACACAAATAAGAATAAAAAAGAAGACATGGCAACAATACCTGAACAACAGAACAACTGAAAAATACGACCTATATAAAGCAAAGGAAAACTGTGAAAGAACTGGTAAAAGAAGCAAAAAACGACGAATGGAGAAAAGCAGGAAAGAAGATCAAAAATTGTTCTACAAAATGTTCAAAGCTTCAAGAAAACAGAAAACAAAAGAAACAAACTATATTAAAAATAAAATTGGAGAAATATTGAACGAAGAAAATGAAATAATGGAAAGGTGGAAAGAATATTTCCAAGAACTTCTAAACGCAGAAGAAGTGAACGAAGAAGGGACAGAAACACACGGGGGAACAGAAGAAGAGGATATTCGCGTAGATGGAGGAGTAGAGCTGAGAGAACTGCAGGACGCAATGAGAAGGCTGAAAAATAGAAAATCTCCAGGATACGATAAAGTCACGTCCGAGATGATAAAGAATATGGGGAAAAGGGAACAGAAATGCTACTAAGAGTACTTAATAAAGTATGGAGAAAAGAAGAACTACCAACAGATAAGCAGATACCACTAATGGTACCAATACATAAGAAAGGAGACAGAAAAAATTGTAACAACTATAGAGGTATAACACTACCAAGTACAGGAATGAAAATTCTGGAACAAATAATAGAAAACAGAATAAGAGCAATAGCAGAACCTACGCTACAAGATGCACAAAGCGGATTTGGAGGAGGAAGGAGCATACAAGACCACATTTCCACGATAAATCAAATCACCCAAAAAGCAATACAAGAGAAGAAAACAATATACATGGCATTCATAGACCCAGAAAAAGCGTTCGATAAAATCGCAAGAGTGAAATTATGGGAGACACTAAGAGAAAGAGGCATCACAGACAAGAATAATACAAAGGTTAGAATAATACAAAAAATCTATACACATAACACCAACTCAATCATAAGTCACAATAAACACTCAGATACATTTTCAACGAGAGACGGACTAAGACAAGGTGGAGCCTATTTCTCTTCATAATATACATGGACGGAATAATAAAAAAATGCTCAAAGCAAGGCGCAAAATTAAATATCGGACATAAGAATCTACAAAGAGTAGACATATCTGAATGTGTGTACGCAGATGACATAGCGACCATTGCAAGAAATGAAAACAACTTGCAAAAGAACCTTGAATTGTGGAACAAAATCATAGAGGAACACGGAATGAAAATAAATAAGAACGAAACCAAAGTAATGACAATAGGAGAAAAAAGAGAAGAATTGACAATTGAAATTGATGGAACAGAAATAGAACAGGTGAATTCATTCCAATACCTCGGAGTGAACTTAGACGAGAAGGGTACACAGGAAATCAAAATAAATAACAGAATAGAAAAAACAATGAAACTATACTACTCGATTATTATAAATAATAAGGAAATCTCTAGAGAAACAAAGACGAAAATATTCAAAACAATTTATCGACCTGTACTAACCTACGGTTGCAAAACATGGGTCCTTACAGAACGCCAGGAGAGTAGAATACAAGTAGTAGAAATGAAATACCTGAGAAGAGTGAAGGGAGTAACCAAGAGGGACAGATTGAGAAACACAAAAATAAGAGAAGACCCACAAGTACAATCAACATTACAGTACATAGAAGAAAGACAACTGGGTTGGTGGGGCCACCTACTGGGAATGGAGGAGACTAGGACAGTTAGAAGAACATGGGAAGCAAAAATATTGAAAAACATGAAGAAAGGAAGACCGCGAAGAACATGGGACACAGTTATACTAGGAATAATTGAGAGAAAAGGAAAAACTTGGGAAGATGCAAGAAAAATTGCGAAGGACAGAAACAAGTAGTGGAAGAAATTTGTGAGAAACTTATAAAAAGATAACCGCCCTACACCATTGTAGGGTAAAAGGGTTTCAGATTATACAGTGAGGACGTAAATAGTCCCCCCCCTCTAACTTTTGCACGCATTAATATTTTTGGCTCAAATTTAGAAGTGTGTTTCAGGGTAGGCTTTACTAAGTTTTGACCTCCAAAAAAAATGTTCATCTGTCAAACTGACAGCTGGGCACCATTTTGAAACAAAAAATTAAATGGAAAAGCGGGTCATGTGATACTTTATTTGAAAGGTCCTTCCATTCTCTTTTCACCCCCAAAGTTTGAAGTCCTTAGTATTTTTCATAAGGAATTAATAATTAAATAATTTCGCATGATTTCGTTCTTGATATTATCTTTAGTATTAGGTTTTTTTGAAATTTTTTATTAAATACTGTTGTAGAAACAATCACTTATGTTATAGGTTAGTTTTTTCATTGTTAATAAAGTTCTTTTAAGAATTAGAGATAGTATTTTGACCCAAATAATTTATTTTCGATATGGCGCCATTTTCTTAAGAAAAATGCTAAGGACTTCAAACTTTGGGGGTGAAAAGAGAATGGAAGGACCTTTCAAATAAGGTATCAGATGACCCCCTTTTCCATTTAATAATTTGTTTCAAAATAGTGCCCAGCTGTCAGTTTGACAGTTGAAATTTTTTTTTGGAGGTCAAAACTTAGTAAAGCCTACCCTGAACAACACCTCCAAATTTGAGCCAAAAATATCAATGCGTTAAAAAGTTAGAGGGGGGGGTCTATTTACGTCCTCACTGTATGTATAATGTTGAAAGGAAATTATAGGTAATGATATTTTTGAAAAATTGAGTTGAATGAAGGCTCACTTTTGTGTGGATAATAATCCAACACAAAACGTTTCATAGTTTTATAAGTATCTAGAATAATGTCAAAAACCCTGCATAAATTAAATTAATTAAATAAATGTGAATATTGAATTTTGAGTACCCATAAATATCTTCTTAAAATCCAATAATCCAAAATCTAAATAATAGGAATAGGTGACATAACCTCAAAAACAAAACAATTAGCTGTCTTTCTGCATTTTCCAATGGCCGCATAAGAGGAATTGCAGCATGCATCGCTTTTTTCGAGCGATCTCACTGAAATGACATAAATGATAATTTCCACCACTGCATCACAGTTCCTGCGATAAAGCGTAAGAAATATACTTTTTTCGCTAGACTACTCTGCTGCAGTACAACGAATCATGTCATTCCAGTTGTTCTCGGAACGCAGCCATTAGTGGCACGTCAAAAAAATCAGAGATACCAACTCAACAACTTAGGTCGGCCATATGCATTAGCAGTCCAGTTTTTGTATAGGTCCGTGACTTGGTCTTGTACAATGGAATCACGTTTTCTGTTTCTATAGCGACCGGTTGTAATTAACCGGAAGTGTTATAAAGGTGACGTCACATGTAGTTATTTCTTTTGATTTTTTTTGAATTGACTTTTTGATATTTCATATACTTTTATCTAATAGTTTAATGTATTGGGAAGTTTTTCTCTCTCTTGAGAAATTTTGCTTGGATAAGTTTTTGTGCCAGAAAAAAAATATTATCAATCAGGTGCACATATCTTTTATTACTGGTTATTTTTTTTTAGCATAACCACTTATCCCAGCAAATTTTTCCAAGAGAGGAAAAATCTTTCCTCTACACTAGGTTATTAGATAAAAACGTTTGAATTATCAGGAAGTCAATTCCATAAAAAATCACAAGAAATAGATGCAAATGACGTTACTGTTTTTTTTTATGGAATGGACAATTTGCATACATTTTCAAATGATAAAAAAAAATTCCGAAATACCCAAAAATATACTAAATAAATAAAAAAGAAAACGCAACGGAGCGGAGTCAATTTCCCTCTCTCAGAGAGAGAGAGAGAGAGAGAGTTATTACAGTCAATACTTCAGACGGAGATAGATAATGTATTCTGTGACGTCGCGGATGATGATTGGTGCTCTTTAATCGGTGATTGCTACATCAATAGAGGTCGTAGGTTGATTCTTCATACATCAATGGCATCAGAACTTACTAATTCTCATATTTTTCATATTTCCAAAAAATCTGCAAATTGTCCATTGACTTTCTGATAATTGAGATGGTTTCTTCTAATAACGCAGTGTGTAAGAAAGTTTTTTCCTGTCTTGAAAAAATTTGCTTGGGTAAGTTGTTATGCTAGAAAAAAAAATAGAATATCTTTGCACAACCACCTATATTAGTAAAATTTTTCAAGAGAAAGAAAAACTACCCTATACATTAAAGTTTTAGATGAAAACATCTGAATTATCAAAAAGTCTATGCCAAAAAAAATCAAAAGAAATATGACGTCACCTCTACAATACTTCCGGTTAATTATAACCGCTCGCTATAGAAATAAAAAACGGTATTTCATGGTCCAGGACTAGGTACCAAAAATTATCAGAATTGATTAGCAAGTTTTTGAAAAATGTTGGAAAAACCCATTTTTTTTTTTTAATCTTTGACGCCCTCTGAATACTTAACGAAGCAATGGTAGGTTTGCCTAGATCGCCTTATTTATGGTCAAGGAATTTGTGGTTGAGCGTTGTACAGTCATTTCAGGGACACCCTGTATAAAGTGCTGGAAAGCTGCTTTGCGACATGAAAATGTTTTCCCAAAATTAAATTTCGATATTTACTAACCGGAAAAAGATATCGAGTTGCGGTCTTCGAGATGTCCTTGACCAATTCTTCCAGTTCATGGTTGAAGCGATGTATTTCCTTGATTAATCCACCTATACAGGGTGGACAAATGAGGTTATGTTTTTTTAGCAAAATTTGGTGCCATTGTTGCTGATTTTTTTAGAAAAAATCGAAAAAAAAACGATTTTCTGATTCAAATCCATAAATATCCATCCATATTTCATATGTAGCGTGTTTTTTTTTAACAATAATATTTCGATGTATTTATTCTAATCATAATATTTCATTTCAAGTTTTGGCACACAACACAACTTAACTACTGTTACACTTAACTTGGGTCAAATTTAACAAAATTTGTGAAACATAATTGAATAACTCAACTGACCTTTGATCATTTCAATAAAGCAAAACCAATAAATAAAGCATCGGAAAGACTAAACAATGACTGATGACCTAATTTAATTTTACCCTTCAAAAATGGAAGCAGTGGAGGAAAAATCTTTTTTTTTATAATGTAATTTAAATCAACGATATTTAAAAAAAAATGTGATTAAAATCGCGATGATTCAAATCACTGATTCAAATCAACGCAACTCTGTTTGGTGCTTTGTCAGATTCCCAATTTTTGATCTTGAAAAAATTTGTCTATCCATATTTTGAATCTTTGGGACATCCTTAAAAAAGTAAATTCTCAAATTTTTCAAAAGTTGCCTATAACTCAATTTATCGAATTTTTGAAAAGGTGTGTCATTTATCCCTTACCTTGAAAAAGGTCTTTTTCAGGGTTTCTCTTGAGAATCGCTATTATTTTCCAGACTGTTGTACAGAGTGAATTAATTTTGGACTAGAGAAAAGATCTGGGCAAACACTAATATCCAGTGACGTGCGGTAAAAATCTGCTTCTTCAACATGATGTAATTCAAACCAAATTTTTTGATTGTACATCAGTTTAGTGGGCAAATCCAAGTCACAACTCTTTTCTATATGGGTGTATTCTACTGGCTTGACAAAAAAAGTTTTGTTCTTTTGATTAGGTTAGAAGTGCTTAAAATTTTTAACTGTACGCCACAGGAGTCAATAACCTTCAATTTGTGCCTGAATCATTTATCTGGACCCGTATTCCGTGTACTGTAGAATTCCATATCAACACGTCGCTCTCTGTGTAAAATGATGGGAGAGCGACGTGTTGCTAGAATAGACTGCCTAAGTCGTGACGTCACAAACGTATGTCGGAGCTTATAATGTTTCCAAACAAACAACAAAACTCGTAACCATGGTAACCTATGTTTACACCTCATAAGAAAAATTTTGAATCTGCCGAAATAATGAAACCAGAGTTACTCGCAGTCAAACGGCATTTCCTTGCAAGGAACCACTTCTCATTCGAAGCCTGACCAGTCGGCACAATCGCAGTATGTTTTATTTTATCGTCATCAATTGCGCACATTTCTTTCAATTTGAAAACTTTATCTGGAGCTTGTAGCTTTTATTCTTCATACTGGCCAATACTTCATCTCTTATCATAGAAAGCTTGGCGTCAAACTCCATTTTCTGGACATGATTGGATTCCAAAGCATTTTCACCTTTTTTGATTGTTTTATTGTCGTTCACAAAGAAGGTATTTATGCTAACAAAACTCTGAAAAAAAAGTTGATCTAAACCACTTATAACTTACAAATGAAAATAATTAGCATGTAAACATAAACAACGTAACTTCAAAATGTTCAAAGTATTAATTATACTGCCTTATCAAAAACTTGAACTAATCCAGTAAATCTCACTTTTGTCCAAATTAATATCACCGTTAAAATCAGTGAAAATAGGTTATGATGAGTTTGTTTGGAAACATTTTAAGCTCCGACCTACGTTTGTGACGTCAGACTTAGCCTGTCTATTCCACAGGTACACGGAATACTATAATAGATATAATATATAATATTATAATAAAATATAATAATAATAATATATTAATATAATATACTAATAAAATAATATAATATAATATAATAGATATAATATACAGGGTGTCCGGGAAAATGTGGGAGATCTCTCGGATTCGGATAGAATATTAAAAAATAAGATGACAAGTTCCCATACATTTTTTTCCTAGCGTTAGGTTCACAATTTCGTCAAGAGCACCACTTCGTCATGGCTTTTTTCGAGGTTTTGTTTAATAAAAATTGTTTTTTCTCGAAAATGGTTCATTTTATCGACAATGAACAAGAGTACCTTTTCTTTAGCTTAATGTTCAAGGTATCCAACTTTATTTTTTTTAACTCCTTATCATACAGGGTGTTAAAAATTTGAGCGTTAAAATGTACAATCTAGTCCGTCCTTGGTAAACTAAACAAGCTAATTATGTTTTAAGGGAAGTATTTTGAGAGGTCCTTACTACTGTTTATCATATTAAATTTTCATTGAATTATATTGAGTCGTTTAAAAGTTATTCAAGAAAAACCGATTTCCAGTGGGGTCCTTTAGGGGGCCGTATCTCCGTAGGGAGGGCCGCTAGGAAAAAAAATTATGGGAACTTGTCATCTTATTTTTCAATGTTCTATCTGAATCCGAGAGATCTCCCACATTTTCCCGGACACCCTGTATAATAGATACTAAATTTGGCAATACCAAAAAACCAACTTCAAAACTCGAATATTTTGAAAACGGCTGGAAGGAATACCTACATGTTGTATATTTTTGAGATCAGAAAAATAATGTCTATTTTATTATAAAATAATATATAGGGTGTTCCATTTAAAAAAATGCAAGTTGTGTCTGCCACACTTTTCTCGTGCACCCGGTATACAAAAAATATATTTTTTTGGTGGTTCATGTTAATATCTACCCAGTTTGTATTTAAAGTCCCTATCTATCTTGCATAATAAGCGAGTTACTCTGCAGACAAAATATACGGAAACACCCTGTACAAGGCGCAGTTTGAAGCAGCTGCAACAGCTAATGCCTGGTATAATGAAGAGAAAGCATTTGCCCTGGTGGTAGCTCTACGAGGACCAGCTTTGGAGTTACTACAAACTGTGCCAGCTATTCATCAAAAGGACTTCGGCACATTGGCAATTGCCCTGGAACGACGATTTGGTGATCAACATCGGAGACAGTTATACCAGTTTCAAGTGAAATCTCGTCAACAAAAGCACGGTGAAACTTCACAGGTTCGAATCAGATATAAGGCGCCTTATTCATCTAGCCTATGCAGGAGCCACAGAAGAATTCCAGGATGAGCTCGCGGTTCAATATTTCGTTGATGGAATAAGGGACCAGGAAATTCAAAGAATGGTACGAGTTACGAAATTTGAGAACAGTAGTGAAGCCCTGGATATAGCACTAGAGATTGAAGCAGCATACAATGTTTCGAGACCAAAGATCAGGGCAGTATCGATCGAAGACGATAGAGACATAAACAATGAGTCTTTGCAAAAGAGGGTGAGTCAGGTTCTACAGGAAATCAAAGAGTCGAAAGGAAATGATCGTGGACATAATATCCAGTGCTTCAGATGTGGACGCAACGGACATAATAAGCGTGATTGCCGAGTGCAGCTATGGTCTCGATCACCATCCAGTGATCGCCAAGACTCGAATGAATCAGGAAAACGAAGATCAGTCAATACCAAGGGGTGGGTGTTGGCTTGTGAAGACGAAGGCCCCAGAAAGCATAGATCAGGAAAAATGCATAACAACGCCGATGCTTTATCCCGAAGACCTTGCCGAGATCAAAGCAGGCACTGCCGCAATATAGAACAACATGAAGGACTGACGTATATTAGAAGAATCAAATTTGATGTTGATGAAGGATGGAATACTGACCTGTTAAAGGTAGACCAACGGCTCAATGTCTGTGTCCTTGAGCACAGACATTGAGCCGTTTTTACGATGGAAATCAACTGATGAACCACGACCAAAATGGTGTGACAAATCTGGATTAACATTCAAGGCATTGTGGGCACAGTGGGACTCGCTAGTTATCGAAGGCGATTGTTAAAAAGGGCCTGGGAAAGTGTTGACGGAAAATTGATAAAGAAACAGTTATTAGTCCCAAGATCGAAAATCAATCAGGTCTTAGACGAGATGCATAATGGAAAGTCTGGATTCCACTTGGGAGTGAATATAACTTTAGATAAGATCCGAGACAGATTCTACTGGGTTGATTATTGTGAAGACGTGAAATCATGTTGTCGAAGATGCTCGGTCTGCTCAGCAAGTCAAGGAGCTAGTACCAGATCCAGAGGGAATATGCAGAAATACAAAGTTGGATTACCCTTCGAAAGGATTGCCATCGATAAAGCAGGGCCATTTCCCGAGACAGATAGAAGAAAAAAGTACTTTTTGGTTGCCATGAACTATTTTAGTACCTAAATGGCCAGAAGTATTTGCTCTTCCCAATCAGGAAGCTGTGACAGTGGCCGAGGTTCTTGTGGAAAATGTCTTCACAAGATTTGGTGTGCCGCTCGAGATACATACAGACCAAGGACGAAATTTTGAATTCGAGCTGTTCCAAAAGCTCTGTGAACTGCTTGGGATTCATAAAACACGGACGACAGCTTTGCATCCGCAGATGGTATGGTAGAGCGATCTAATAGAACAATCGAGGGGACAATTGGGACCTCTACTTGTCAAGCTTTTTGATGGCTTATAGATCTGCAATTCATGATACGACTGGATTAACACCAGCCATGGTTCTGTTTGGAAGGGAACTTCGCCTGTCATGCGATTTAGCATTTGGGGCTCCAGACACTGAAGAAGTCACAGGTGTAGACTACGTGGACCGGTTAAAAATGAAGCTGCAAGATGTTCATGAGTTGGCCAGAGATCGACTAAGGACAGCAAGTACACGGTTGAAGACGAGATACGACTCAAAAGCGAATTCAGCAGGGTTCCAACAAGGCGATAAAGTTTGGTTATGGAATCCTCAGAGGAAGAAGGGCAAATCACCTAAGTAGACGCCATCATGGGATGGTCCATACACAGTGTTGAAGAGGATCAACGATGTAGTGAAAGTAGTTCATTTGCATAGACTTAAGGTGTACTTAGATGAGTATGAGAATGATCGGGACGATCAGGTTTAGGGGGGGGGGGGCAATGTTACAAACTACGCCCCTGTCTTAATTTCATTTATTTTATGTCATTGTGATGGATTGTCAGTGTATGATTGATAAAAAGTAAAAAGTTATCGAGACTGATATCGATTAAATCATTTGGACCCTCGGTGAAACTTAACAATATCAATCCAGTCTGGGCAACAATGTGGAAAAAATAAAAAAAATAAAATGAAAAATGAAAATTCAAAAAATGGCACACTTTTAAACAATCGATAAATTGAGTTATGGCCAACTTTTGAAAAATTCGAGAAAGTATTTCCTTCAGGATAGTCCAAAGATTCAAAATATGGATAGAAGAATTTTCAAGATCAAAAATTGGGAATCATACATAGCCTCGTAGGCGTTTAGGTAGATAATTAAAAGAAATGCACCGCTCCAACAATAATTGAGTCATCAGAATTTGTTATCAGAAACAATTGAGCATCAGAAGTCAATTAATTGAGGCCTCTTATTTTTTTCAAATGGGACGCCTTGTGTTTTATCCCCTGTCCCCTGGTATTGGTATTGGTCTGGATGAGCGGGGGGGGGGGGGGGGGGGTAAACCACTGCCCGGCGAGTAGGCCTAATGACCCTTTTTGCCAACCCCAGGATCACTGTAGTTCTAACTAAGTTGATGATGGAGAACATCACCTACTTATATATTTGAACTAGCAGGACCAATTGATTTAGGCTAATTATTTAAACTTTTTGACTGTCAGTAATTAATAATACTGCAGTCTACTCCGTAACGTTAGCCAATGGGAGTACCACTAAATGTCGAACATAAAATAATTTCTGCCCACCTCGGGATTTGAACCCGATCATCGCGTAAAATCATCTCCGATGACTTGTCGAATGGCGCCTTAGACCACTCAGCCACCTAGCCGCCACTAGTTCGATAAAGATTTTTTTCCTGATTTCAATATTTAAAGGTTGAGGGTGTTATCTTTAACGCTTATAAAGATATTAACGTTTTTTCTATAGAAAACGTTTTTTTCTATAGAAAAACGTTAATATTTCTATAACCGTTAGACATAACACCCCCAACCGTTAATAATTTGAAATCAGGAAAAAAATCTCTATCGAACTATGGAATAAAATACAGGGCGTCTCGTTTTAAAAAAAAACTTAGAAGCCTGAATTTTTATAACTTCTGATGCACAATAGGTCTGTCCATAAAATTTACTTTTGTATTGAAAATGGTAGATATAGGTGTTACATGAACCCCTATAAAGTTTTTTTTTAAATAGTCAAATGTGCACAAACCGACAAGTATAGAACGCTAACGAAAATTCTCGTGAGTAACCAATGCAGACAGCAAAAAGGAAATTATGGTTTGCGGCAGTGAGACGAAATTTTGAAAGCGTATGAAAGCCGAAAGAAGACACTTTGTCAACAACTACATAATATCATCAAAAACTACATCACGTCTACCTTCGGCAGATTATGTGAATCTCCTTTCTGGAAACCGTCCTCCATATTTGCGGAGAATAAATAAACTTTCCTGATTATTAATGGCAATGCTCTATACTGTCGAACTCAAAACACATGCAAACTTTAATATTGTTTTGACGTCTAACGTCACAATAATAATTTTCAACGACTGCTGTTGTGTTTGGAATTGATTTTTTTGCAAGCACACTTCGAATATAGTTATGATCATATCGAAATCTTTGTTTTATAATACTTTTAATGTAAATTAATTTTTTGGTGGACAGATCTATTGTTTTTTCTGATAACAAATTCCGATAATTTAGAAAAAGTACTACAACCTTGCTAATTTGAACAACTCTCTAGGTTAAATATTAACGAAGATAACACAATTATCTGTTAGCTCCAAAGGATTCTAACAGATGGCAATCTCTGTTGAATGGATTGAGTAATTATTCAATAGATGGCATTATGTTAATAACTTATGAACAAAGAGATCCCAAAGAAGAAGAAGTTCTCTATTTGGGTTTGGGATCAAGAAATTTTAAAAAAATTGACTCGGTGAGGTAATGTTTATAACCAAAAGCCCAAAACCTAGGGGTTGCGAAAGACAAATATTCCTCTCCAAATCTTCGAGGTAATGTTTGATGTTTGCATAGTTTTGTTGATTTCCAAAGGATTTTCTTCATATTAGAGATGTAGGTTCTATATGGGATTTGATCAAGAAATTAAAAAAAATAGATGGTGAAGCTATAATTGCACAGCTTTGTTATTTTCCAGGATTTTGTTCAAACTAGATATGTAGGTTATATTTGGGATTTGATAAAAAAAAAAAAATGTCAATGACATAGTGAGGTTATGTTTGCATAGTCTCGTGATTTTCCAAAGGATTTTGTTCAAATTAGAAATTATTTGGGATTTAATAAAAAAAAGGAAAAAATGATATAGTGATGTTATGTTTGCATAGTTTTGTTATTTTGATCAAGAAATTTAACAAAAATTGATTAATTGAGGTTGTGTTTCCATAATTTTGTTATCTTCTAAAGGATTTTGTTGAAATTAAATATGTACAGTAGCGGCAAAAATTATAGCAACCGCCTAAAATTTGATGAGACTTTAACCCTGCATCAGTTATCTAAGAAGTGATGGAGCATTTAAAAACTTCAATTCATTTATCAGTTTACGTGTCCTGGCGATTTTTTTCAAAACATTGTTTAGTGCCTTTTTTTCATGCTCAAAAAAAGGCTACTTTTCTAACTTTTTTCTCTTTATTTTTTGATAAAAATGACTAGCACTATTCGAAAGAGGGGCAAAAAGTATATACTCCCTGAAAATCTCACAATTCTCTTACTAAGGATAGTCAAGCTATAAAATTTTGAACTTGTCAAAAATGACCAATTTTTGAAGAAATCATGAAAAATGGGTAATTTTTGCCAAGATCAAAATTTCATAGCTTGACTATCCTTTGTTAAATAGTTGTGAAATTTTCAGGTAGTACATACTTTATGCCCCTCTTTAGAATGGTGCTAGTAATTTTTATCAAAAGTTACACAGAAAAAAATTGGAGAAGTAGCCTTTCTACAAAATGGCGTCATCAAATACAGGGTGTCCGGAAATTACGCGTCAGGATTTTGGTGGGCGATTCTACATGAAAAATTAATGCAACAAACTTCTATACAATTTTTTCAAAAACTTCAAAAATTGTTTCAAAGTACGAATTTTTAATTATTTAAGGTACGGTTAATGTTTAAAGTCGTTTTTCTCGGAAACCGTTAATTCTACGATGATGCAACACGAGCACCTTTTTAAAAAATATTTTGATGCTCTTTACTAATTTGACATCCAAATTTATAAAAAGATTAAAACAAAAAAGTTCTAAGTAGTTTTCCTAAGGTGAAGGACAGCTTCAGCCTTTTGTCATTGACGACTAGCGTCAAATTAATAGGGTGAATAGAAAGAAACACTAGCGACATGCATGCAAAATTTGGCGAAAATCATTACAGTTATTAAAAAAAATAAGAAAAAAAAATTATTTTTTAACACCCTGTATCTTCCTTAATTTTGAGTTTTTGAAAAAATTGTATAGAAGTTTCTTGCATTAATTTTTCATGTAGAATCGCCCACCAAAATCCTGACGCGTAATTTCCGGACACCCTGTATATGATCCGACGTTTTGTCTCCGAGTAATGTTGAATGTTTTGTTTGAATGATCGAACAATTTCTTTCACGCAAAATAGATTCTTATTTCAATTCCAAATCCAACGACATACCAAAGTCACTATTTATTCGACGTTTCGAGCTTATAGAGCCATCATTAATACGAATCATCAATTGATGATGTTTGGGAAGTATGTCTACGTTGGATCCGAAATCTTATTGCGTTATCTATAAAACCAGACAAAATAATACGTTGATGTGAAAGCTATCTTTCTTCATCCATCTCTTTAGTAAAATCACTGAAAGAACAATTCAAGAATTTATACCTATTTGTAATTTCAACAACCATTGGGTTGCAAATATGTAGATGTTTTTCAGACTTTTTCTTATTTGTTTTCTGCGTTCATTCAACTTTGCATTTGAAGTATATTTTTTTCTCCTCGACAAGATCACGATATCAGATTTTTTATCCGACGTTTCCTCGTTCCAAAACATCATCAAGTTTATATTGATGATGGCTTTATTAGCGTCGAATTAATGCCAAGTTTGATATTATGCCGTTCAAATGAGAATTCAGATCAATATTGAAGTCTATTCAATGTAGGACGAAATTGTCCGTCCATTCAGAAAGCAAAGTTGATGATGGATGTTCGGAAAGAAACGTCGGGTCGTAAATTTGGTAAAGCCATTTTGTAAAGAGAGAGTGGCTGTGAAGATGTGACGTCTATTTTGAGATATTTTCATAATCAATAAACCTAGAAAATAATCAAAACCATTGAAAAAAACGGATTTTCCCAGAAATCTCCAGAAGTATTCGGAATTTTTTAAATTTCCAAACGGCATTTTATCGAGTGCCAAAATACGCAAGTTTGTCATAATTTGAGCTTCGCTGTATCTTCTACCGTTTTCAAGATACCAATGGTAGACATAGAATGTTAGTATTGTAATGTATTTCACGTTTGTTAAATTTTGCTCCAATTCTTAATAAAGACGATTTATTATTATTATTATTATTAATATATAACACCCTGTTTAATGGTTAAGCCCAACCCGTCAGCCAGGCCTGCATTTTTGGTGAAGCCCTTTGACTATACAGGGTGTCCCAGAAGTATTATATATGTGTCGTAGGCGTATTGTAAAACCAGGCTCATTATAATACGCCTAGGCTTTTTCCAAATGACTGGGCATATTGTAAAACTATAAAAATTTCACAATAAGACTGAAAATCTTAGGCTTATTATAAATATCCCGTAGGATATTAGGCTAATTGAGAAAATGGGAGTATTTTACAATTCGCCTGGTTTGATTCAGGCGTTTTAAAATCAGGGTTAGGGTTACGAAAAGAATTACAGTTTATTGCTATTTTTCGATAATTTCCAAATTTGATTATTCAGGGTGTCCCGAAATTAGATATTTCAGCCACGTATTCTACACCCCAAATAGAAATAAAACTTCATATAAACTAGTATCCACAGACTCTTCGTTTTCAAGATACAGGGTGTTAAAGGTGAAGACCTGATGACGATTTTTCGTGAATATTTTCGAAACCTGTAGAAAAAATTGGGTAAAATTTCCTACAGTTACCATCCTTTTCACAGTCTATCTAATGAACGGAAACTTAGTATTGTATTACCTTCATTGCTAGGGAATACAGGTACGGACTTGGAAAAAAAGTGCCCTAAATTTTTCGGTTGTTCATTTTTAGTATTTTTGTCTGACTAGTATCCAAAAACTCTTAGTTTTCAAGATACTAGTTTTTATAAAGTTTTATTTCTATTTTGGGGCGTAGAAAACGTGGTTAAAATATTGACGTCAATGTCGGGACACCCTGTATGTACAGGGTGTTTCCGTATATTTCGTCTGCAGACTGACTCGCTTATTATGCAACATAGATAGGGACTTTGAATACAAAGTTGGTAGGTATTAACATGAACCGCCAGGAAAAAATAATTTTTCGTATACCGAGTGCACGAGAAAAGTGTGGCAGACACAACTTTTTTTAAACGGAACACCCTATATATTATTTCATAATCAGATAGACATTATTTTTTTGATCTCAAAAATATACAACATGTAGGCATTCCTTCCAGCCGTTTTCAAAATATTTAAGTTTTATAGTTGGTTGGCCAAATTTGGTATCTATGAC
The DNA here is from genome assembly GCA_958502075.1 of Orchestes rusci. NCBI lineage: Eukaryota > Metazoa > Arthropoda > Insecta > Coleoptera > Curculionidae > Orchestes > Orchestes rusci. The sequence continues at coordinate 30,595,779 of OY293305.1, forward strand.
CACAATAATTGTTTTTTTTTCTGGCGATTCATGATAATACCTACCAACTTTGTATTCGAAGTCCCTATCTATCTTGCATAATAAGCGAGTTAGTCTGCAGACGAAATATACGGAAACACCCTGTACAGTCACATTCTAGGGTCTTTAAGGATTGCAAATTTACTGGCGGAGTGAAAAACTTATATTTGATTTTTATTATGAATAACGTATTAAGGATGCCTTTCACGCGGCATCCATTCATGCCTGAAAAAACTAACCCAAACTAACCTGATCTATCCTGAAAAAAAAATCTCTCCGCCAGTAAATGACAATTTTAGAATAAGTCGAACTGAGGTAGAGGCGTATTATAAAACGCCTAAATCAAAACAGGCGAATTGTAAAATACTCCAATTTTCTCTTCATTTATATCGAAAAAATGAATCGGATTCAAGAAAAACACTAGAAATTATCCTCAAACTATCCATCTAGTTTCTATGCAACCTGAAAATAACCCAGATCGATCGGAAAAACTGGAGTTTGTGTATGTTCAATGAATAATAAGATTGTGCTTTGAATGAGCATTTCATTAAATTGGCGTTTTTCCTGAAAACGATTAATTTTTTCAAGGAAATTTTATGGTACGGGTGGTCTGCCCCAGGCTTTCAAGAGTAGTTAGGCTTTCAAGAGTACTGCGTATACTGTTAGAATTGATTTCACCGTTTTGGAGCTATCATGGAAAATAACCTTCTTCAGGGTGTAGCTTAAAAGAACGAATAATTCCGAAAGGAAGGGTCGTACGAAAATATTTTATAGAACATTTTAGGCTTATTTTTATCCCAACTAACCGTCCCTGAAATATATCATCCTGTTTTCTACTAGACCAGGCAACTCATTCATAAATCGAAGTTTGTTTTGACGCCAATCGTGTAATGGGAAAGACAAAGATAGCTAGTGATTTTTGGGTTATTGTTTAAATAGAAAAATAAAAGGAAGAATTAAAATATCGAATAATATAATAATAATAATATAATGATATACAGGGGTCTCCATTAAAAAGAACGCAACTTTGTGGTTCCACGACTTTATGACCGACTCCGTAAAATTCTAGTTACTGCCAAGTAATAGAAAATTAAAAACCCTTCAACTTTTGTATTTACCTTTTTCCAATAGCTCGTATTTGTCGTGTTATTGTTTTCACTATGTTGTTCCAGATCCTAAACCTGCTGAGAATATCACGCCTTCATCAGTAGCTCAACCTATGCCTGCTGGTCCCGGTCAAGCACCATCAAATCTTCCTTATCCGGTTTACGTCCAAGGAATGCCAGTTCCGTTTGGGACCTCCAATGTCGCCCCTTATCCTTCGTACGTACCTCCTCCGATGCCTCAAGGGTATAATCCCTATGGAACATGGCCAGGTAAGTCTAAGATCAAAACATTTGACCCGGATAATAATATAACTTTTTATAAACCTCTCTCAAGAGAGACGGCCGAGGGAGACTACTGTAAAATATGTCGGTTATTGTTTTTTTTTGGAAACAATTAAAAAAAATATCGGGGACTTGTGTGTATACAAATGAAAAAGTAACTTTTGTTGTGCCAAATTATATTAGCTCCATTCATTCTGAACAATGTAATTTTTGATTTGACATGAAAGCTTTTCAATCAAGGGAGATATAAAACTTTGTATTGGAACATGAATCTTAGGAAGATAAATGAGGTTCGGGTTTCTGTCACTAAGTATATCATTATATTATGATTTATCATCCATCATATTTCAGGAAACTATCAACAATACCAAAATCAATATCCTCCAGGAGCAGCATTTCCTCCCGGTACATACCCTCAGCAAAACCCCCAGCAACCAAATTACAGGCCTCCATGGTAAAGAAAAAGTAAACGACCATTTGGGTTTTATAATGAATTATGTTTGTAATCGATGTAATCAAGCTCTAAGCCAATTTTTATAGAAAAATGTATCGATAAAAAGTAACTTTATTTTTTCGGTAGTTGTTTTTTTGGAGTTCTTTATGATGCTTATGCTTATAAGTTACGAAACGGTATGGCCTTTTGGCAATGTGATAAGGTGAAACCTGTACTGTTAATACATATTATTTGAAATTTAATTTGATTGCATTGCATTTCATTGAATAATAATCAATTCGAATCTGTAAGACTAGTGATTTTAGACTGCAACATTATTATATTATATAGTAAATAAAATGGCTATTCATATTTTTATATGTATTGATTTGCTGTATGTACACTATTTGTTATACATTAATAAATAATAGTTCCAAAAAATAAATATTTTTGTTGTTTACCAAGTTGCATGAAGTTGCCAGTAATCGTTAAATTTAAAAGTATGCGTGGACTATATTTGGATACAACTCAAAATTTTGAACTCTAGAATATTTCGGCTTGATATTCGATAACAAATTATGCAGAAAGGGCAGTGAAAAAAATTATGTCCCTCAATGCTCACAGCAAGTTGTTAAGAGAGAAAAAACCTGTAAAAATTAGATGAAAGTTTTTTCCACACGGACACAGAGCTTTGGATCTTGTGAACCCTAAATTTTTGGGTTGAACACATCCTAGCCAAAAGGATTTGGTGATAGCTCTTTTTGAAGATCTTCTGTCCCACTTCCCACATCATATTATCCTCTTAGCTCATTAGATTGAAATATTTGAGCCAATTCCAAGTGATTTTGTTGTGCTGATGAGGAATATGAAGTCCGTTTTGCTGGATTGGCTCTAGTTTTGGAGATAACTGGGTAATTATAATAAAATACTAAGAACAAAATGAAAGTTTTTAAGACAATGATGCTGATAAGTATGTGCGCTGGTAAAGGCAATGTATTTTCTAATCAGGAATTTTAAACTTCGCATACATCTTTAGACATACTGCATAGTGGGTAATCGTATTCTATAACTTGATAGGTAATTCTCCTATGTATCAGTATCATTAAAATCATGGAATCTGCTACAGTATGGTTTGATTTTACATTTCATAAGGTTAGCAGGGTATAACTGAGGCGAATTTCTGTCATTGAGACAGAATCAAATTTAACCACGTATGGGTAGGGGAGGGTAGTACTAAGTGGGACAAAAAACATGTTTTCACTAATAAAAATCTTAGTTATTGAAATATCGAGCTATTTTTTTTTTCAGTATATTAAATATATTGTTGTAAGCTCACATTGATAAATATTTCATGTAAATGTGTTTAAATGGCTATAGAAATTGTACTGTATCACTTAGTACTGGGTGTCTCAGTTAGCACCAAAAAAAGTACTAGGTGAAACAGGGTAGGGTGTAAAGTGATACTACACAGGTAAATGTAAAAACACATGTAAGTTTCTATTCAAATCTTCAATGAATAAACGTACAATCAGGGAACTAGAATTAATCCCGAGATTATACATGGTTGATAGCCTTTTTGTACTTCCAGGTACTGGATTGGGTAAAATAGCGGCAATGTCTGTCAGGTCAATTCAACTTTCATCGGGAACTTGTTGGAAAACAAATGAGTTGTTCCCTTTTTGACTCTTTCTGAAAATATAAGGAGCAGCAAACATATTGTGACGAAACATGGTGAATGCGCCGCCGCAAGCCACCACATTGTGTAGAACTGTTTGGAATCGATTGGCTCCTGGTACATTCTAGCAAGGCTAGATGGCGTCGAACGTTCTTCGCTTTTCTAAAAATATCTGGAATGTTCTTTCAATCCTGGCCAGGGTATATAATGAGATCCGTCATTTCGAGTTAGTTCAGTTCCGAATACGTCGTGAAATATAAATCGTAAAACATAAATAAGCTGCTATTTTGTTTGTAAATAGTGAGTTCTGTACATGGTGACTTGTAAAATAAATTAGTTAAAGCTGAACAGTTTTTCTATAGCGAAACTCGTTACAATATTATCTTCTTCTAAATAACCTTTTGCTACATAGAAAACTCTTTTTTAAAATTTAATTAACAAACTTTTTCATTCCAAAACGATTTCAAAAAGACGGGCATCTGATTATCTTCTAGCTCTGGGTCCAATCTTCTGTTTCCGATAGCTCCTCATATTCGGGACACTCATATCCTCTTGACTGCTATCGCTTCTCAATTTTGTTTTAATGTTCGCTTTTCAGCTTTCAATTTACCCCGATCATCCTTTTCTTTATGTTGTGAAGTTTTAATAATATTATTCATGTCATTTTATGATATTTTTAACATTGCCTTTTCAACTAGTTTGTATTTTTCAGGGGTGAATTTCATCGTTATAAATAAAGTTTTACCATAAAGCAACATACGGTACTAAGTGAGGAACTGTCTCACCTTGTACCGTACAACATGACTTACTTAGTACTTCAACACACAAATATAAAAATTTATCGAAACAAAAAACTGAAATGTTATTTTCGCTACAGATGACGCCAAAAGTTAGATTATATTCCAATCTTCAAGATTAAGTTGATAAATCAAAGAAATATGCAATAACTGAGCATCACAAAAGTGCCTAATGATTGTGTATACTTACTTGAATTTGATGAAATCCATTTTTTTGAAATAACTTTTATGGTTGTGGACCTTTATCGCTTTAAATTCACACGTGGGTAGCAAACAACTAGTGGTAAACAAGGCATGCGCGTCGGCAAAAAGGAGAGCGTAATTCACAAAATATTCCGGTTGTCTCACCTTGTACACTGTCTCAGTTAGTACCACCGTCCCCTATATGGAGCTGTCGCTACTTGTTGTTTATTATACTATGACTTGACGCTAACCAATTGTACAGCAGCTCACCAACATTATTCACAAGTAGACAAATCTGTATAGCCGATCACAAGCAGCCGAAGAAAAAAGTAAAGAGGAGTAATAGTCGAAATAAGTATGTACTGTCTGTTCATGGCTTTCCTGCGGTTACGACATACTTTCCGTCTCTCTCTTACACATTGAAAAAAAAATCACGTACGTCTGGACGAGGGTCTTTTGGATCAATTTGACAAATGTCACATGTGGAGCGATCAATCTACGACATACTGCCAAACGTCAAATACGGTGACGTGACCGCAGAAAAGCATTGAACAAGGTAGTAGTTTATTTTGGCATAATACAGTGCGTTTTTTTTCAAGACGGAACATAGGGATTCCCATGTTAAATTTTCAGTCCCGTGTTAGCAGTACTTCTATCCAAACGGCTAAAACTTGGCGTAGATAAACTTTGGTGCCTAGAGATTTATGTTTTTTCATCAATTAACACAGAATAAATTGAAAAAAGATCAAACAAATGCTTTAATCAATTGGAAAGTAATACTTTGTTACTAGCCTTGTATATGACACTGTCAACCAATAACTTCATTGTCAAATTGTAATTTCATTTATTTCTAACAGTATAATACGATAATAAAAATCAAACATTATTTTTCAGATAAACTTTTCAAAATGTCCCCTATTAACGTATCTAGGAAATGAGGTGTAATCCACCCTCAAGTATAAAAATCAAAAGAACCATTTAAAATTTTTGTTACACCATCATACTTTGTAGGTAGATGGAAGAATGCCAGATACATACTATATCAAAAAAGCACATTTTGTCTCAGGGGATGACGGAGTGTAGTCCACCCTCAAATAATATAAAAAATCAAAAGAACCATTTAAAATTTTTGTTACACCATCATACTTTGTAGGTAGATGGAAGAATGCAAAATACATGATAAATCTCAAAAGCACACTTTTTCTCAGGGGATGACGGGGTGCAATCCACCCTTAAATGTTATAAAAAATAAAAAGTACCATTTAAAATTTTTGTTACACAATCAAACTTCGTAGGTAGATGAGAGAATGCGAAATTCATACTATATCAAAAAAGCACATTTTTTCTCAGGGGATGACGGGGTGTAGTCCACCCTCAAATATTATAAAAAATCAAAAGAACCATTTAAAATTTTTGTTACACCATCATACTTTGTAGGTAGATGGTAGAATACAAAATACATGATATATCTCAAAAGCACACTTTTTCTCAGGGGTTGACGGGGTGTTATCCACCCTCAAATATTATAAAAAATCAAAAGTACCATTTAAAATTTTTGTTACAACATCAAACTTCGTAGGTAGATGAGAGAATGCGAAATACATGATATATAAAAAAAGCACACTTTTTCTCAGGGGATGACGAGGTGTAATCCACCCTCAAATATTATAAAAAATCAAAAGAACCATTTAAAATTTTTGTTACACCATCATACTTTGTAGGTGGATGGAAGAATGCAAAATACATGATATATCTCAGAAGCACACTTTTTCTCAGGGGATGACGGGGTGTAATCCACCCTCAAATATTATAAAAAATCAAAAGAACCATTTAAAATTTTTGTTACACCATCATACTGTGTAGGTAGACGGAAGAATGCAAAATACATGATATATCTCAAAAGCACACTTTTTCTCAGGGGATGACGGGGTGTAATCCACCCTTAAATGTTATAAAAAATCAAATGTACCATTTAAAATTTTTGTTACACCATCGAACTTCGTAGGTAGATGAGAGAATGCGAAATACATGATATATCAAAAAAGCACACTTTTTCTCAGGGGATGACAGGGTGTTATCCACCCTCAAATATTATAAAAAATCAAAAGGACCATTAAAAATTTTTGTTACACCATCATACTTTGTAGGTAGATGGAAGAATACAAAATACATGATATATCTCAAAAGCACACTTTTTCTCAGGGGATGACGGGGTGGAATCCACTCTCAAATGTTATAACAAATCAAAAGTACCATTTAAAACTTTTGTTACACCATCAAACTTCGTATGTAGATGAGAGAATGCGAAATACATGATATATCCAAAAAGCACACTTTTTCTCAGAAGATGACGGGGTGTAATCCACCCTCAAATGTTATGAAAAATCAAAAGTACCATTTAAAATTTTTGTTACACCATCAAACTTCGTAGGTAGATGAAAGAATGCGAAATACATAATATATCCAAAAAGCACTCTTTTTCTCAGGGGATGACGAGGTGTAATCCACCCTCAAATATTTTAAAAAATCAAAAGTACCATTTGCAAAATACATGATATATCTCAAAAGCACACTTTTTCTCAAGGGGTGACGGGGTGGAATCCACCCTCAAATGTTATAAAAAATCAAAAGTATCATTTAAAATTTTTGTTATACCATCAAACTTTGTAGGTAGATGAGAGAATGCGAAATACATGATATATCCAAAAAGCACACTTTTTCTCAGGCGATGACGGGGTGTGATCCACCTTCAAATGTTATAAAAAATCAAGAGTACCATTTAAAATTTTTGTTACACCATTATACTTTGTAGAGGTAGATGGAAGAATGCAAAATACATGATATATCTCAAAAGCACACTTTTTCTCAGGGGGTGACGGGGTGGAATCCACCCTCAAATGTTATAAAAAATCAAAAGTACCATTTCAAATTTTTGTTACACCATCAAACTTCGTAGGTAGATGAGAGAATGCGAAATACATGATATATCCAAAAAGCACACTTTTTCTCAGGGGATGACGGGGTGTAATCCACCTTCAAATGTTATAAGAAATCAAAAGTAACATTTAAAATTTTTGTTACACCATCAAACTTCGTAGGTAGATGAAAGAATGCGAAATACATAATATATCCAAAAAGCACACTTTTTCTCAGGGGATGACGAGGTGTAATCCACCCTCAAATATTTTAAAAAATCAAAAGTTCCATTTAAAATTTTTGTTACACCATCAAACTTTGTAGGTAGATGAAAGAATGCCAAATACATAATATATCTGAAAAGCACACTTTTTTTAGGGGTGGAGGGTGTGTAATCCAAATTTCGTTTTTGCAGTACTATAATTGAAATGAGGTACAAAGTCGGAAAAGACGGGTAGGTATTGCAATACTCCTTTTTGTCTCCTAGACTATAAGAAAAATGAATACATACTTTACAGGTAAACAAGTAGTCTGACACGTTCTAGTAAACTTTTCATTTAGTTTCAGATGTTGTAGAAATGGGAAATTTTCCGGTTGGATTTTTTGGACTCCATGTTAAAATCTCAGCCTGTATTCAAAGGTTTTTGTTACAGACTACTGGGGGCCACCATAGTCATGTCTGCTTTTTTTTTTCGACGCAACTGTACATTTAGTAAAAGAATTTGTGATAATTTGTTACCAACGAATCTATTTTTAATCACAAAACTCTTGTTTTTTGATAGAATATCTATAATTCCATATATATTTGATCCAATGTATATGGAGTAGGGTAGTCGAATGAATGTTCGGTTATTCCGCAAAGTTCTTTATATTTGTCCACAATGCGTACCAGACCGTTTTCTTGTAGTCCATAATATTTGTAGGTAACTTTTTGTAAAAACCTCCCCAGCAATACGAAGCATACAAATATTTTATCTTCAATCGCTGTGTGCTTCATCATAAATTTGGCAACTTTTGTTGCGGTTTCAATGTCTACAGAAGCCACAAAATAATCCCATTTTAAATGGGTGAATACATCCCTTGTTTCATTGTATCTAACACTTTCCTGATTTGAGTCTCGATATTTGAAAATATCAGTCAAGTGATACTTATAATGTTTGACTAGAAACTCAAACTCCAGGTCACCTAATTTGAGCTCTTTGGTATTATCGGTACTTTCAAAAGGATTTTGTTTTATTTGACACAGAGGACAATTGTATAAATAATTTTCTTTTGATGCATTCTTCAGAGATGTTTGGTCTTTTTTAAGATTAGGACACTTTTGTAGTGAACCCAACGTTTGCAAATGTGACATTCAATGTATGGATTCGTCGTTTTAGACCCGCAGACCAGACATACATGAAACATCTTCTCTGATGTAATCAACAGAATATTTTGAATAGCCATTCTGAAAATGTCTGGGTTGAAAAAATTATCCTTGAGAAAAAAAGAATGTGATTTAGTATTTTCTGATAACAGTAATATATAATATATTGCGAAAATTCCACAGTTATAATTATATGTTTGTTGTGAGTAGTAGTTAATACTGCCTATTGTCCATTTGCTAGCATTCAACTTTCTAGTTTTATTTTTTTGGTCTCTGGTAGAAAAAACTTTTTAATTTTTTTAAGGGTTTCTTCTTCGGGAGGCATTGCACCCCCGGGATTTACATAGTAAATGTTATGTATTCCTTTCAAAATACTGAAAGCCGCGCTATCAATAACGTAATCTGTTAGCCATCGATTGGTATAATATGGTTGTATTAAGGTTGATTTTTCATTGTAAGTAGACTGTGAAGTTCTGAAATCTGAGCTAGTCAGCATTATAGTTTACCCCATGTATGAATATTGCCCAATTTTAAATGAACAATTATCCGAGCATGACATATAAAAATCATTATTTAATGAAAGTCCATTCTCAAGAGCGAATTCTGCTGGTTGTTCCTGTATATCTTCATGCATATGTAGGTTTGTGTTTGTTTCTGTTTAAAAAAGTTTGTTTTTGTTCTCATCAATTTCATTGACCAAATCAATTGATTCCTCGAAATTTGATGCGCTGGTATTTTGAATCATTGTTTTCTCATCGTTATTATTCACGTACTTTTCTAAATAATTTTTATGGAAAAAAAGTTTTTGTTTTTTTCGTTTTTTCCAAGTTTCTTCGGCTGCTGGATTGTCAACTTCAAGTTTTTGTGTTCTTTTTTTTAATTCTTTTTTAAAATTGAATGGTTTTTTTCCAATTGATAGGTCTATACTTTTTAGATTAGATGTTATCCGAGTTTGGATTTCAGTAATGAAACGACCTAGTTTCAAATTTCTTTTTCCGTTCAAAATTTCATGTTTCACCGTCTTGAACCAGGACTCAACATTGGCATTGCTAAGCCTACCACATGTTAAAATGTCTGACCACAATGGAGCAAATGGCATGATTCGTTTTAGAATATAATCAGAAATCTCAATTGACAAAAATTGGTTTTTGTCATACTTTATTTGACTTTCCATTCGTGACTTTTCTTCAATTTTTTGAAGAACTCCATCATAAATTTTGACGAAAGCATGGAAAAAAGGGGCAGTAGAGTATTCCCCTCGAATCAAAAATTCATCTTTATAGATTTCATCTTCCCTCTCAGACGTAGAACTTTCGCAAAGGCTTAATAATTCTTGAGCAGCGGTTTTGGGATTCAAACGAGCTGTATTAGCATTTTGGACATCTATATCGTTCTCTGGCGTAAGCAAAAGAATAGAGATATGTTTAAAATTAAAGAGCATAACATCTTCAAATGAAGTAACAGAACAAGAGTAACTATAGCACTCATTATGCCATCTCTTAACTTCGTTTCCTTCTTGAATTTTGATAGTTTACTACAAATCATTTTAATGAAATGGGAACAGCAAACTTTCAATTTTATCAAATTATGGAAGTTATGATTCTCGGTATTCGTAAAATACTTGTAGCACAATTGCAGGTATGTGTATAATGTTAAGTTGTTGAGCCCTTGGCAAACAGATGTCATTAAGGCAAAACTCCAGTCTGTAACCAGAACATTAAAAATTTGCCATGTTTTACTACAAGATGTTTGAACAAAATGTTTAAAATGTAAAAGAAAAGAAGTTAACGTCGCTGAATCATGTTTGGATGTTATTATTTCTGCAATGGGGGTTATGGAATTATTTATATTAACTGTCAATGCATAATACAGGACTTTATACTTCCTCTATCATAAATAATTGGTCGAACCACAGAGCCAGGAGCCTGTTGAATCAAAATATCCTTCTACCTTTTGGCCTCTCTTTATGAGAGTTTTAGAACTAGTTTTGTACATTTCTGAGTTACCAATACTAGTGGATCGAACCCTTAATTTGACTTCTCCCCCAAACTAGGTAACTCAGAATCACATTTTTAGACAAGTAAAACGCAACATAAAGCTTGCTGCTTTACTGACATTTGGGCCTATGCAGGAACACTCTTGACAATAGTCAACATTAAAAACTTGACGTAAAATTGAAATTTGACAGACGTATCAATATTTTCAGCGTTCTGGAGTATGGTATCATGAGACCAATCCAGTTTCGTCTGTCATTAACGTCACTTGCAGCTCGCCGATTGGCTGAATGGGACGTTAATGACAGACCAAACTGGAATGGTCTCATGATACCATACTACAGAACGCTGAAAATATTGATACGTCTGTCAAATTTCAATTTTACGTCAAGTTTTCAATGTTGACTATTGTCAAGATTGTTCCTGCATAGGCCCAATTATTATGTTCACACATTTTCGCAAATACAGTAACCTAAGAGTGAAATGTATCATATAGAGAGATGATGTCGCCAAGGCGACATCAAATTTTTTGCCAAACACAAACTAACCCAAACTGAACCAATCAAACCAAAACTTACCCAATCTAAGCCAAACAACCCAAAATCTGAACGTAAACAGGAAAATGAAAAATAACCATACCTTTAATTCATTGGAAAAAAAACCGTAAACGCGCGAAACAGCTGCGCTGCCTTGAATCGATATTTGGACCGCTGCACAGAGACGCTTCTGAGAATCCAAGGTATAAGGTAAACTTCTTTTGTATTCGCCCATCAATTCACCGCTTCTCAGCGAAAAAATATGGAGAGGGGGTCTTGAAACGAGAACGCAACAATCGCAAAAATGGTTTGTGCTTACAACCGGGTTTTTGACTCTCGACCACGAACGGGAACGGTTGTGCGCGGTTTGACTTGAATATTAGCATTTTATAATAAGACTACATATATTATAAAATGATATTAGTGAATGTGGATAAATATTGATTTGTGTTTTTTTTTATGACACGATTGTATTATTTCATATCTTTTGCATTATTTTGACTACCTACGACTTATGTTTGAGTAACAAAAATTTCTGACGGTTCTTTTGATTATTCCCACTAAACATAAAAATATAACTTAAACGTTCAAGTTACGTTACACACTTACAATGTAACGTTACTCAAAAGATAACAATAACATTAATATAACGTTTATTATGTTACCGCTTATGTCCACTACATAAACGTTCATCATAGTAACGTTGCAAATCAAAAACATTATTGCAACGTAAAACTAACGTTTCTCCAATATAAAAGCGATGTATTGTTTAGTTATTTTAACGTTGCGTTACGTTGCATCAACATTTATGATATGTTTCAATATGACATTTTTTCAACTGGATTGGAATGTTTCTAATTTAACGTTATAGCAACAATTTTATAACGTGGCTGCTACATTTTCGCAACATCCCTATAGCAGGAATGTAATGACACGAAAATGTTGTTAGAAGGGACAACTTTGAAACATAGATATAGTCCGGGATCTCTCATAAAAAAGTGATTACTACTCCACTGTATATCTTTTTGAAAATATTCATTTTGGGATTTTGGTCTGTCAATTTTTCAATTGGCGAAAAGACTGGAAATTTAAAATTTATGACATTTCATACATTTCTGACTAAGATTTTTTTCTAAAATATTTCTACTAGTTCACCAAGTAATCATTTGATGAACTGCAACATATAATTTAGAAAAAACTTTTGGTCTAAATTGATATTATTTAGAGAACGCAGCGATAACCAGATTTTTCGCGGATAAAAAAAACATTGTCAGGTTGGCCAAAATGAATTTTCTCACTAAGTTTACAGATGAGTTGGTAGTCACTTTTTTCTTCAAATGAGGGATCCGGTACCATAACGTCAATCGATGATTCGACGAATCTGCTATTCAAATGTGTGAACATTTCAGTGGCTAATAAGTTCAATACATTTCCTAGTCACTGCATGTTGTGAGATCCTAAAAAAAATGTCATTACGCATAGATAGCAGATATGCACAAACTGGAAAAATTTGATGTATGAAGTTTTTAATCGTTGTGTGCCCTATCAAACATGAAAACGCATTCAGAGGTGAAAATATGTATTGACTTCATATAAGTAACATTATTAAAACTTCATATGAAAATAGACTTGATACATATTTTTAAATAGCACAAACAAAATAAACATAACATTCTTAGAAACTAAAACTATAAAATTCTTAGAAAAATACATTTTTTCAAAACGACACCAAATTAAGTTACATGAAAAAAACAGAAACTCCATATAAAAATGAAGTCAAGTTACATTTTTTTAACAACATAAACAAAATAAACATAGCATTCTTGAAAACAAAGCAATTATTCTTAAAAACTAAGACAGTTCTTAAAAAAATATCTTTTCAATCACAAAATAATCACTCTTTTTTTTTGCGCTGATTCGCAAATCCGAACCAGTCGACAACTGCAAAACTAAAGTCCCGGTCATTGAAAGTTGGATGAATTTTTTTGATGACATCTGTAAACAATGGAAATATCTATTAAATATCATATTTAAAATCTGAACAATTACATTAACATTAACTGGCACGTTTGTTTGCGTAAAGCTCATGTAAGTTCAATATTGAATAAAAGAATCTTACATCAGTGTACAGAAAGGTCCATTTCGGAAACGAATCAGTTTCGGAGATTTTATTTTCTCGAATTCTGTATCGTGCGTCAAGTTAAAAATCACCGTGTAGAGTGCTTTCAATTTAATTGGTCACACTTTCAAAAGGCTGTGAAACATTCATTCATTGAGCTAAAAGCTCGTTTGTCGTATATTTTTCGTTAAGTTTTGTGCTACAGTCAAATATTTTCTAAATTCTTGACAAAACTTATTTTTTTTTAAATAGCACATCGTAATATCATTACATATCTAGAAAGGCATCTTTTTTCTGATCACGAAAATATAGCACACATGCTCTTTATATTCAATAGTTTAGAGTCAATTGGTATAGAGATCTGATTAAAATTATAATTTCCTGGCGTGTTGTATTTTCTTTCCAATAATTGTTATAGTTCTTGTGAATATTGACTAAGATATAGAAGATTTTCTGGTTTGTAAATACAGCATTTTAATGAATTACTCAAATCAGGTATACTTACTTTTATCTACTTTTACTGTGAAGGGACAGTATTCACGTTAAACATTTGACAAATCGAGTGCAACCATAACAATTATTGGAAACAGATGAATAAACTTCGTGTATCTTCATTCTAGAAAATTACAATTTTAATCTTATTTATACCAATTGTGCTATATTTTCGTGAACAGAAAATGCCTTTCCAAATATGTTATGATATATGTATAGGGTGTCCGTCCCATAAAAAAAGTAAGTTACCTTTTTCCATAATTTTGACATTTGACAGTTTAGAAAATATTCGACTCAATCGCACAAAACTTTACGAAAAACCCTATAATTCCTTTTTTTGTTCGACCTTTTAGCTCGAAAAATGAATATTTCCTTTTGAAAGTGTGTGACAAATTAAATTAAAATCACTGTACATTTTGAATACACAGTTAATTTTTTTTAATAAGGATTATAGTGATTAGTGACAGATCAAAATTGCAGATTTAAGATTGGCAAACCTTTTTTAGTAGGTACAGGGTGGTTAGTCAAGGTGTCAGATCTCAGAAACTATTTATCCCGGAATTGCGAAAAATAAATGTTTGAGTAAAAACCTGCAACAAAATTTCATGTACACCCTACACAATTATTATAAATGGAAAACTACAAGGTGTTCAAAAATTCTTACATCCCAAACCAATGAAGATGGACCAATGCTCACCTCTCAAGATTTTTACTAAACGTCTGTGTTTAACCACAAAGTTGTCTCTGAGCTGAGTGAGTGCAGCCAAATCATTGATATAAATGCTTTAGGTACCTACATCCATCACTGCTGTCACAGTGTCAAACAACTTCTTCACTAGTTCTTCCAATTCATGCCACCCACAAGGCAAAGCTTATTAAACTGAAAAATAAACAGAAATATACATACATTAAATATCCAGTAATTCAATTTATTCAAATATCAAATATCATACTAGTCAAGAATTATCGAGATTAAATTATCGAGATAGCCACATGATATATTGACAATTATTATTAATTTTTAAGAATATACACATTGAAAAGTTGAATATAATAATAGGTACGATACTCACAAATTCACTCACTCAATGCATTTTCTTTGTCCGCATTTTATTCACTGTTGTAGTAGTAGTTGAGAACTGAGTAGTGAGTACGTGACGGGGAGCCCCTGGCCGTGAGGATCAACTCACAAAAACAAAGCACAAAACATTCAAAACAAATTTGGAATAAGCATCAATGAGAGTAAACCACAACACAACAACTGAACAGAACAATGGCAGATGGCTCTGGCTCAATGGCGTCAGTGTTGATGCTGAGTTTCAGAATTTGCTTGCCTTTTGGCCTTTTGCCTTGCCGGCATGCCCGTTCCCGTGTTGTGGAGTGGATCGATATTCGATATCCGATGCAGTTCATGTAGGCGCCTTGCGCATGGTATTGTTCCGGTTCGGCGGTCAATTTGAAAATTCGAAAACATTTTTCATCACTACTTATTTCTCGCAGTAGAATGCCTTGTGTAAGCGTGACTTTGAACACAAACTCAATGTGGATGGTGGCATAATAATTATATTATCATTTAAATCAGCGGCGCTTTCTATTGCTATGATCGGATCGATCCAACTTAACACAATATGATCAGAAAATTTTGAAATCGACCTTTAAAAATGGACACCGTGATAAACTAGCTTTTATAGAGGTAGTTTTATAAGAATATTTTGAGAAAAATTAAGATAAGGTGATTCTGAAATAACGTTAAGATTTCACTTCACATTAGCATTATTGCAATGTTGAATCGACAACATGAAAAATCTGTTACGATTGTTACGTACTTTTAATGTTAAATGTATAACGTTACAAATATGACTACCAAGATATACTTTAAAATTACGTATTTCTGTTTCTTGCCAGAAACGTTTCATCGTTGACGGATAAATAACGCAACTTTAACGATATCGGAAAACAACATTCTCTTTCGATCTATTGCACGTTGGAATTACGTATCATTAACATTAAAAAATAAACGTTTATGTATAAACTTTTATGAAACGTTACAAATTGTTTATGGTACGTAACATGTTTAGTGGGTAAATACCTAATATTTGAGGGTGGACGGGGATGACGAGGTATACGTCATCCCCTGAGAAAAAGTGTGCTTTTTGGATATATTATGTATTTCGCATTCTTCCATCTACCTACAAAGTATGAGGGTGTAACAAAAATTTTAAATGGTACTTTTGATTTTTTATAACATTTTAGGGTGTATTACACCCCGTCATCCCCTGAGAAAAAGTGTGCTTTTTGGATATATTATGTATTTCGCATTCTTCCATCTACCCACAAAGTATGATGGTGTAACAAAAATTTTGAATGGTACTTTGGATTTTTTATAACATTTGAGGGTGTACTACACCCCGTCATACCCTGAGAAAAAAGTGTGCTTTTTGGATATATTATGTATTTCGCATTCTTTCATCTACCCACGATGTTTGATAGTGTAACAAAAATTTTAAATGGTTCTTTTGATTTATTATAACATTTGAGGGTGGATTACAACCCGTCATCCCCTGAGAAAAAGTGTGCTTTTCGGATATATTATGTATCTCGCAGTCTTTCATCTACCTACGAAGTTTGATAGTGTAACAAAAATTTTAAATGGTACTTTTTATTTTTTATAACATTTGAGGGTGGATTACACCCCGTCATCCTCTGATAAAAAGTGTGCTTTTTGGATATTTATGTATTTCGCATTCTCTCATCTACCTACGAAGTTTGATGGTGTAACAAAAATTTCAAATGGTACTTTTGATTTTTTATAACATTTCAGGGTGGATTACACCCCGTCATCCCCTGAGAAAAATTGTGATTTTTGGATACATTATGTATCTCGCATTCTTTCATCTACCTACGAAGTTTGATAGAATAACAAAAATTTTAAATGGTACTTTTGATTTTTTATAATATTTGAGGGTGGATAACACCCCGTCATCGCCTGAGAAAAAGTGTGCTTTTCAGATATATTATGTATTTCGCATTCTTTCATCTACCCACAAAGTTTGATGGTGTAACAAAAATTTTAAATGGTATTTCGCATTCTTCCATCTACCTACAAAGTATATGATCGTGTAATAAAAATTTTAAAAGGTACTTCCGATTTTTTTTATATTTGAGGGTGGATTACACCCCGTCATCCCCTGAGAAAAAGTGTGCTTCTGAGAAATTTTATGTAATTTGGCATTCTTCCATCTACCTACAAAGTATGATGGTGTAACAAAAATTATAAATGGTACTTTTGATTTTTATATTTGAGGGTGGATTACACCTCATTTCCCAGGTACCTAAGTAATAACTGTCCTCATTTCACGAGTTCAACCCTCTTTGTTGTCCAAGATTGAATTGATACCGCTATATTATGATATTATAGATACATTTTATCGCGACCGCGACCAAAACTTTTCTGGGCGACTGTAAAAGTAAAAATATGATTTTCATTTCTGAATCCGTTGCTAACTTCAGCGACGTGAAATTACGGGGAAACAAAACCAATTTATCCAAATCCGAGTATTTTGAGGTTATATTTTAATCAAGAAGTCAAATTATTCTCCAAATGGGCTTCATTAGCCACAGAAAGACATTCTATAAATGAAAAACACAAAACATTCCCCTTAGAAGTGCATCTCCCATAGAGTAAGGGTGAACCAAGGATTATAAACTACACAGGATTGCTCAGTTCCATTTAACGTACGTTTGGCAGTTTTTGTGACGTCACCATTGGTTTGTTTATTTCATTGACCTCTAACCAACTTAGAGGTCAATGGTTTATTTTCATTTTGCCGTTGATCGTGTGTCTTGTGTTGTGAATTTGTCCAATAGTTTCTGTTTTTCCAAGTACTTTTAATGTAGTTTGAGTTGAGTTGCCGAAAATATACAAATACATATTTTATTCGTTTCGTTGTGTTAACGATTGACGGTGTGTAGCAATAATTCGATTTAGCCCAAGAAGGAGCATTTTGTTCACACGAAGGTAAATTAAATGGCCCAGGGGCGTCGGAAGTACGGGTCAGAGGGGGCGGTTCGCCCCCCCTCGAATATTACTGGGGGGGAAACGCCCCCCCAGATCATCTGAGTTTGATTGAAAATTATTTTCTATTTAAAGCGGGCATTGGAAAAAAAACTTATTTTTCTTTAATATACATATTTGTCCCTGTATAGAAAAAGCACATACCAAATAAAAAATATATTTCAAATTCTTTTTGTGTGCAAGTTTTACAATCAAGTCGACACCGCACCTCTCACGATAGCGGCAACAAGGCGGGCGTCAAAACCGAAGTACAGTACACTCCATATCATCTTTATTCTATGATCCAGCCATGCCTGTTGTAGACAGTTCTGTGCGGTGTCAAAATTCAATTTCAATTAACATGGACTCTGTATTTCCCATAGTTGTTTTCCTGATTTGCATATTAGTGAAAGTAAGTACGTTACGTGAATAATAATTATGAAACGACATTTTGACGGAAGTCACGGTGCCGGCGGCAAGAGAACTACGAAAATTTCAGACTTTTTCAAGAAAAATCTGTCTTCGCAACCAAACAACGATTCTGGTGAGTAAAAAATCACCAAAAATATAAAAATTAGGAAGGCTTACTTATTTATTTTTATAGAATCACGTCAACCAGCATCGCAATCTAGATCGACTGCTACAAATAGCAATATAACTAATATTACTGAAAATACTGAGATTAAAAAGAAAGTAGTAGTTTCAGATTCAGAAAATGATGAGCATGAGAGTAGAGGTGAGTTGCATTGTACATATCAAACTTGTGAAATAAAATACGCGTCAATAAAGATGTCCTCTGGGTCAGTACGAAGCGAGTGATCTCGGGCTTAGAAAAGAGAAAAAAGATCTGATTGTTTTTTCGACATTTTGACTTCAAACACAATGCTTCAAAAAATGGCGTCGGTGTCTTAGTACAAAACAATTTTTAGAAGACGGGCGGAATGTTTTTGTATCAAATAATTCCACCATAGTTTATTGATTACTTAGGTTTTGCAGATTTTAGATTCACAAAATCAGCAAAACCCGCATAATACAAATTCGCCATTTTTTAAGCCTAAAACAGTCACTATTTCGAAGTTTGACGTTTATGTTTGAGCATCAATTGGCAACATACCTAACTTTTTATCAGTGATAAAGTACATGTCTTATCAAAAATTTTGTTTTTATCTTCTGGAATTAAAATACACTTTACCTTTATCTACATTTTTGACACAAGTCAGACATTAAAAAAAACAGACTTTATAGGTTAGAGATTGAACCTATGTTTTTGAATACATTATAGTATAATAGGTATCACCGATAAAACTTCTTTAGAATCAAGTTTTTTTTTCATAGCTGAAGTCAACAGAGGTGATTTGGCGAAAGAGGAACTTTTTCAAAAATTTACACCGGAGGCAACATTTACATTCCTCAAGGACAATCACGGTCGCTGCTGTCGATATGCCTGGTTCTTACAGTTTCCATGGCTGCACTATGTAAAAAAAAAGGATACTTTACTTTGCTATCCATGCACCCAAGCTCGCCATTTAGGAAAAATGGCTACTTCGCGAGGTAACGAAGATGTCTTTATTTCAAGAGGATTTTCAAATTGGCGTAAAGCTATTGAAAAATTGTGTGTACATGCGGCTAGTTCTTACCACAAGGAATCTATTGATTTTTTATGCAATGTGAATAGAAAGTTGTCTGTCGCAAATTACTTAAACCGAGCCCTTGATGCTCAACAAAAATCTGCTCGTGTTGCCCTTCGTTTAATTATAAGTTCTATTCGATATCTTGCTCGAACGGGGCAAGCTCTGCGTGGGCAAGAAAATGATGAGGGAAATTTGATATATTTGCTAGAAGAACGGGCTTTAGATTGTCCAGAATTGTCTAGTTGGTTAAAACGACGGGACAAGTGGTTAAGCGGAGATGTTCAGAATGAAATTATCGAAATTTTGGCCCATATGGTGCAAAGAAAACTCTTGGTAATAATTTCTGAAAGCCCTTTTTTTGCAATAATGAGTGATGGGACTACAGACATATCTGGTGGAGAGCAGTTCTCAACATGTATTCGTGTAGTGAACACAAATAATTTTGAAATCATGGAAATATTTATGGGCTTATATTGTCCCACTGATGGAACGGCTGGAACTCTTTACAATACCATACGAGACATAATAACACGCCTTGGTTTGAGCATCGATAATCTTAGGGGACACTGCTTTGATGGTGCTCCTGTTATGGCAGGAAATTTGAACGGTCTACAAAAACGTATTTCGGACGCCCAACCGAAAAGCCTATTTGTGCACTATTCCAATCATTCTTTAGATCTTGTTCTTCAAGAAGTAGCACGAAAATGTGACTTAATAGCTGATATGCTTGTTTTGGTTAAAGATGTATCCGGTGCTATTCTAGATTCATCGAAACGCAAAAATACTTATGCCGACATCGTTTTGCCACCATGTGTAAAAGAAGCTGGGTCTCGTTTATTAGCTTTATGTCCAACGCGGTGGTGCGTAAGAGTTAAATCTCTTAGAAGATATGAAGAAAATTATATGCGCATCACAAAAACTCTTGAAGAAATAGTATCGGATAGTAATAGTACTCTAAGTAATGAAAGGAAATCTACCCTTAGAGGTTACTTGAAAAAAATGAGCAAGTTCGAAACATTATTATCTTTGAAGCTGGCTATTATTTTATTTCAACCAGCCGAAATTTTAGCCAAAGCTCTACAGGGAGAAGATTTTACCGCTAGTGGTGCTAAGCAAGCATCAGAAACTCTTTGGGAACGATATAATATGATGGGAGAGAACGAATTTGATGAAGTGTGGCAAACCGTTGAAGCGAGATCGGATTTGTTAGACTTAGAAATGCCTAAGAATAAAAGATTTAAACGAGTTCCAGTTCGATTCGAACCTTTTGGAAGTTCAAGCTCTGAAGAAATTGATCAGAAAACGCAGTTTCGGGCTAAATTCATTGAAATTTTGGATTGGCTCAAAAATGAATTGCGTCGGCGTTTTCATCAACCTGGCTTAGACCAATTGATAAAACTTGAAAAAGTACTTCTATCGCCATGGCAGCTGACAGAATCAGAACCTTTCACTGAAGAAAAATTATCTAGTATTTTGGGAATACATCCGGAGGATTTTGATATCAATATGCTCTCTGCGCAGCTCATTGTATTCAGACATGCCTTGAAAGATTTAGAGAATCCGAAGTCAGTTAAAGAAATCGCAGCCAATGTTAAAAATATTTCACAGATTGTCAAAGCATGTTAAGAGAGATTGAGAAACTCATTGTTCTCTTGATGACAGTCCCTGCCACTTCCACTTCGTGTGAGAGATCTTTTAGCGCCCTGCGACAATTAAAAACTTATCTGAGATCTACCATGTCTCAACGTCGTCTCACACATCTTTTGATTCTCTTGATTCACTCAGACATAACAAAAAAAATAGAACTGGAAGAGGTTGTGAAAGAATTTGTTGGTAGGACTTCAGAGAGAAGAAAAATGTTTGGGAATATTTAGTTGTAAATAAGTATAGTGTTTAATCGAGGGTTGTTGTTTTGTAGTTTAATTTCTATTTTGTGCAATGAGAAGACTGTTTTATTTTATTTTATGAACCAAAGAATTTTTGCTGTTTTAAGTTTAAGCTCAACTCCCTGAATTCTGATGTATTTTATATTTAGTATTATGCTGAGGTGTTCCTGATACGTTTATGTTTTCTGTTATCTAATTAAAAAATTGTTCTGTTTTTTTTATAAAGAGTAATATATTTTATTGTTTTTTCTTTTGAAAAATCCTAATTGATATTTTATTTTAAATCTATTGATTTATTTCAACAAAATTTGATGATTGGGTTATCTGATAACCTCCCACCCTATGTTCTCACGTCCGCCCCCCCCCGTCGAATAGGACTTCCGACGCCCCTGAGTGTGGTTGGCATTTTTGTGCTCAAGTGAAGAATTTAGAATCTATTTATTTAAAAATTCTACCTGTTCATTCCTTTAATTTATTCATAAAAAGAAAAACTTGGAAATATTTTAGCACTTAGGTAGTGTTCAGTTTGGTATTTTATAAAAGGTACCTACCTAAGTGATAATATATTCGCGATTCAATGTAAAATTGTTTTGTAATAGTCTAAATTATGTTGAATGAAATACCTATCTCTAATGTCATGTTTTTAAAAAATATATGCTCATTTATTGTCACTTAAACTTTTAATAAAATACTAAATTGAACACCATAATGGAAAATATCTTTAAAAATATTCTAAACGTACTTAATAAATCCGCCAATTCAAGGTAAAACTTCAACTACGAAACAAATATCAACATCGGTAACGGCCACCGTACGGTTGGCGAGATCACGGTACAGATACCGATTCTCGTCGGCTTGATTTACCGATATTGGTCGGTAACTAACCATACAGAATAGCACACGCACACAGAGCAGCTTGACGATAACTATCGGTATGTGACAGTTACCGAGACCGACGGCTCTCGGTAACGTGTACAGAATAGCACCCCAGGCTTGAGTATGGCTCTCTGATTTGGCACCCGATTTATGACTGTCACACCAACGCAACAGAGTCCATTCAGAGGAGATTTCTAAAGTATTTGATGTTTAGAGTGTATACCCGGGAAGAGGCTCTGATCACCAATCAATCTTGTCTCGCTATGGTGAAATATCACTAGACAAGCGTAGAGATTTGAACTCCATAAAATTTCTGCATAAGCTTCTGCAGCGTAAAATTGATTGTTCCTATCTCTTGGAGCGATTGCGGTCTGGTGTACCTCTACTTGGAACACGTCATCATGTGACTTTCGAAGTAGAGCTTGCCCGTTCAAATACTTTATATCACAGTCCCACTTTTTTATGTGCAAAAACTTCAACCATGTCAGTAATTCTTGCGATATCAACCTCAACTCCATTAGTTTTATCCTCAATACCTTCCTGAATCAAAACTTTACATGCCAATGCTTGATCTATATGTGCATGCTTAGATTGTTATTCATATTATGTTTTTATTTCATTTACTATATATTTTTTTATTTTGTTAACAATTACTGCAGAATTCGTCAATTCGTGTATCTGGAATTTCCTGTGAATAAGTAAATATCCTGTTGAAAATTAACTTCTATTATTATTATACTGCATTCCCGTCTATTTCCCAAAATAAACATACTTTATTTCAAACTGTACCGTAAAGTATCATTTACCGGACCCAAAACCAGACCGGTAAATGACACTTCACATCATCAGAGCCTGTAAAAAAAAATTACTTGACTACTCCAAAAATGACATTTTTTGCATCATCAAAGACTGAGAAATTGCATTGGTAGCATGGTTTGGCTGGCATAGAATGTTGGTAACATACAATTAACCTATCTATTACCCAAGTGGTAACATGATTTGGCTGACGCCATCTCATGGTATGAATGTGAGGCGGACTGCCACTCCAAGAGTATGGTTTGACGAAAAAGCACTTTAAACCGATTAAAATTTTTTTTTACAGTATAGAACAAAAAAATGTACGATACACAGATACACGTTAAATGTCAATAAACTACTCGTCTATAAACATCTCGACTCGTAATTCAAAAAGTCATTTACCTTAGTAACGTGAATTACTATTGTCACGCAAAAAAACCTGATGTGTTTATTTCACAGCTTATCTCCCGGGAGAGACAGAAAGAGAAAGAGATAATGTGACGAGCTCTCAAGATTTCGCGAACCCTTATCAACTTCGTGTCGCGCAGGAAAAGTTCAGGCGGAGCGTTTAACAGGATCTTTCAGCCGGCTCATACGAAGTCAAGACAATGATGGTACAAAGTTGCCAGAAATGCTTGATGCGTATATAGATGTTTCCAACACCCTTCAGTTCTTTGTCAAAATTCCAGGCTTCCCGTCCCGCATTTTATTTACGCTTACCGAGTAATAGTGCCGGTACCGGTTGTTCATCAGTTTCATACCCTTTTGCGGAGACATGAGCCCACCCTTGTAACATAAGCCAGCCTCTCGGCCAGCCCGATCTGCCCTTGTCTCGGACCTCGCAATCAGTGACTGAGTGGAGCGAAGAAGTGCAGCCCTGTAACATAAGCCAGCCCGCTGCAGACCCAAGCTTCCCTAATCAGGCAGAACGCATTCAAACCATGCATGAGTGCAACCCTGTAACATAAGCCAGCCCGCTGCACCCCTAAGCTTTTCTAATCAGACACACCCCAATCACACAACCTGATCCTTAGCAAATACCTCCCCTTACCTGGTGGGGAGCTTCCAGCGTTGCGGGGAACTGAAGGCGGCGCCGGAAGCAACTCTATATAGGTAGTTGTGAATTTTTGTATGAAAAAGGCTTTATTGTTTAATTTGTTTTGGATTTCTTGTTGAAAGGGACCCACTTCAGAAGATTCTCCACAATATTTTGATAACTATTATAACAGGGTGGCCCAAAAATCAGATCAAAAATAAAATTGAGAAAAATTTAGGGAAAAATAATAAAAATAAGAATTTTTGTAATGGAAGATCTTTCACAAATGCACCTTTATTTTCAATGCTCAATAAGATAAAATGATAAAAACTGGGGGTCTCCATTTGAAAAAATGATTCTTTGTAGTTTTCTCAATTTTATTTTTGATCTTATTTTTGAGCCACCCTGTAATAATAGTTATCAAAATATTGTGAAGAATCTTTTGTAGTAGGTACCTTTCAAAAAGAAATCCGAAACAAATTACACAATAAAGGCTTTCTTATACGAAAAATCTACATTTTAATAGGCACCTACAAACGTCATTTTTGACATGAAAACTCAAATATTTCCAAAACGCTTATACTTAGGTAAGTATATAGGACATCAAACATCAAATCTGCCTAGAATTTAACGTAGATCCCAAAAATGTGATAATATACAGTGTGGTCACTTAAGTGTGCAACATATGGGATTTTTCTTTATTAACTGCACAATCAAAATACAAATATTGCCGAAAGTTGGTGCGTGTTCGATATTCATACAAAGTGCACTTAGAATTGTTGCATGTCAAACAACATACAGGGTAGGCCAAAAAATATGAAAATTGTACACGAGTAAAGTACTCTTATTTCAGAAAATTTGGCAAAATGTTATGTGGAACAGTTGTTTAGAATCAAAAGTTATGCCTAAATACCTAATCTTGGCCTCCTAAAATAAAAAAATATATTTTTTTAAACATCCCAGCAAACATGCCATGCCGGCAATGTAACTCTATAGTAACGGCATTGCCTGCAATTCTTATTGGCAATGTACAGGCAGTTATCACCTGAGGAGTATCAATTTGGCACGCCGGCCGTCATTTGGCCGCAAGGCATTTTGCCATCATGGATAATTGATGGCAAATCACTACTTCACCATCAAATGTCAAGGAGTGATAAACAAACACCACCAATTCAGTGCATTATATTTATTGGCATATTTCAGTTCTGGTTCTGATATAAAAAAAATGTGGTTAGGTTAGGATAACAATAACCGGGACAATATCTAAAACTAAATGCAATTTATTGTCTTTTTCTGTTTGTGCGTCCCCCTATGCAAGGCCCTTAAAGATAACGTGAAATTGTTGACTGGAAGTGGATTAGACTTGAGTGAGTCTGCAATCTGCAATAAAAAAATGAAGATTTCATGTTTGAGTGCTTGAATGGCACATTTTAGCAATGTATGTTGAGCTGATAAACGCCTTCCTATGCTTCATTCACCATTGTTGATATAAGTACAGTACTTTCATCAAGTATAAGAAAATGATTATAGGTACAAAATCAGTTGATGCATTTCTAAGAAATAGTTAGATATAAAACGTAAAATTCTTACCACAAATAAGTCGACCCATACCACTAAAAGCATATGAAAGGGTGGCTTTTTATTCCGTTTTGCCTATTGTCCAGTTTTGATTACACCTTTAAATGTTGATAAACTGAGCCATTCGTGTCTAATGAGTTCGGACATAACCCTTTTTTTGTAGCATGTGCATATATGTAGCTTCTTGTGTTCTTTCCCCAATAAGTTTTAGAACGTAATCAAATGCACGAATAACCACCTGTACTGTGAATGAATTTGTTTCAATTCAGAACGAACTTATTTTTGTTCCACACTCACTGCACAAATACACATGTTTTTGAACTTTGAAACGAACAAATACCGGGATCCGGGATCTGCGTCTGCGCATTTGTCAAATGTCAATTGTAAACTGAAAATATTGGCATCGTTTCAGTCTAAAAGTCCTACAATTCATGGATGAAATATAACGTATATATCGTTTCATATTTACTCATTGATTGATAAAAAAGCTTTACATGTAGATCACCAGCTAATATGTGATGGAACATTGCTGTATGCAAGGCTATCAAAAGGCATTGGCTATTGTATAAAGAAAATGTAACTTGGCTTCACAGGCATATTGAAAATTGGAAATTTGCCTTTTTATGGGTAATGTGCCAGTACCATATATACTTATAAATACAATATACCGCGTGCGTAACATAAGGCAAATGAGAGGGATTTCCCGCGAAGAAGTGAGAAGGAGAATACAGAAGAATCCCATAAGGCAATCCTTGGTTAGGATTTCGATGTACTACCCATGCGCGAAATACCATTTCCTATTGGCTCGGTTTCAAATTGTCACGACGGAGACGGACAAGGAGCTAGAGCCGGCTGAATTGAACGGGAACGTTGAAAAGACGCCATTATTGATTCATATGGTTGTTTGTTCTTTGTTGTGCTACCGTTGTTTTGGATTCTTTCGAAATAATCAAATTATATTGATGAAATTTGGTATATGAGGGCTGTTTGACATGCAAAATTCATATCTGAGCACGGAATTGCTCTTACTTTTAGTGGACGCCAATAACACCTGTTTGTTTGTATGTTTAAGCAAGCTTTAAAACATTTTTATTCAAACAGAGGAATCATTTAGGACAAAAACAGTTTAAATTAAGAATAATTTCATTGAATCCCCACAATACTGAAAATTACCGTGTATTACAGCGGTGCCTACTGCCTAGTGAAAGAAATTCCGTTGTTTTCCCTCCGACAAAATACGTTTTTTTTCCCACTGCCAAAAAAAAAACGACTTTTTTCCTTCATCAAATACAACAACACATAAAAGAACTTGAAAAAAATCAAACCCAAATATTATTTCAGAAACTAGATCAATAAACCTAATTTTGTTCAGATTCATATTTTGAAAAACTCACTATGGTCCTCAGACCTTATATTCAACCATTTTTTAACAAAGAATCATTGCAAATTACGTAAATGAGTTGTTAATGGATAACTAACAAAACAGCAAACAAAAATTAAAAATTATTTTTTCCAAAATGACCCGTTTTTTTTTGGATAAAAAACACGTTTTTTTTTTTAAACACTAACGGTGTCAAAGTTCTATTTTAAGGTTTTCATCTTGCGTTGCGCGACAAATGATTTGAGTTTACAAATTTGAAATATTTAAATTAAAGATATAAAACATGTTTTGTCCACAATAAATATTAATAATAATAATGATCGCTATAATAATGACCAAGAGGTCGATATGCCGATATATATCGGTATCGGCCAGGACATTATCGGTATCGGCTAAAAAAGTCATATCGGTCGATCACTACCAGTTATACATCAAAAATTGTACCTATAAGATATTTCCATATAAGTACATACATTTTATAATAAGACTATATTATAAAATGGTACATATTATATGGATATTTCACTAAATTTAAACTTGAAAACTGGAAAGGTCTGGAACAGTTTGTCGAAGTGTCTCTGAGAAGTAAGTATAAAGTTAGAAAGTTTAGTAAGACCTTTGAACTGTGTGATTGCACTACCGCACAGAAAATTACTATTTTCTTTTGATTTCATAATAAAGTCCTTGACGGGCAGCTCTAATAAGCGATTATCTCCCTTAAACGGTCAAATTTATTGGAACCAATTTTAAATCTACATTTTTAACACATTTGTATATACTTTTATTTATAAGTATAATAATATTTATAAGTATAATAATTCGATGAAATTTTCTCTTAAGCGGGCACCTCCCATAAGCGAACAAGAAAGCTGGAACCGTGACTGCCCGCTCATGGGAGCTTTTGTTTTATTTATGTATATTATGGCATGTTCTAAAAGCTTGATTGATGGATTTTACCCTTATTTCATTAGTGAAAAACATACTTATGAATACAAATATGGTGGAAACCAAGAAAGAGCTGTTTGATTTTCCAAATCTCCGTGTATTACTCCTTCTGTTACAAAACTAGAAGAACGCCGATATCGGTCTACTCTCTATCGTCTATTCACCTACCTCTGAATTAATCTCACTTGATTTAAGATATCTACCGCAAATACCTCGAACTGTTATAAATATGAGCGATAATAATGACAAAAACATTATACCTACCTAGCACAAAGTTTATAAAGTAAAACCTTACCAATCTCTGGTGATACCTATAATATTGCTTCAAAAACTATTAAGTAACTATAATATTTCAATGTATAATCGAGAATAAATCACGAAACTAATTCAAATCGTTTTTGAATCAATAATAAATAATATTTTGTAGGGATTTTGTTGCACAAAAATGTTAAATCTTATGCAATCTCACACCTAAACACAAAATCCTGGATCAGATAAGATGAATTCATGAACATATTTTCCACTCATGCTCATAATATTTATCACCCACCCCACATGTGAATTCACGTCATTTTTTTTCGGAATCCCGCGAAAAATTTAAAAATACGTCGATACAACAGCTGATATTAAGCATGCAGCACTGTTTCCGCCATGTTTCAGCCGGCGAATCACAATTCTCGAAAATCGATTCTGCGCATAATTCAATCTCCTAACCAAGGACAGACTTATGTGTAAAAGTATATGTCTGTTTCAACATCCTCGCGGGAGTCCCGACAAGCTGCCCGCGGTACATTGTATTTATAAGTATATGGCCAGTACCTTTTCTTCATTTGACGAACAATGCATGTTTGCAGTTGTTATTATTTTGCAAATAATGCACATCAATAATTTGCCATCATGATGCCAACGATGCCATCATTAAATATGTACCTTGCCGACCAAAGGTGTTTGCTGGGATCCAATTATTTCCCAAAAAAAAAAATTTCTTCTATATTCACCCTAGACAGTTCCATAAATTATTCAAAAACAAATCAAATTCGCTTAACTTGGTTCAAATTTAAGCATATTTAGAAAATTTACCAACATTTTTAATTTTTTAGGGAATCACAAGCTTCATGTTGGTTGCAAGTTGCAACGATATTAAACTCAACTTTAAAATTTCGCAAACATTTTTTTTGACAAAAGGTTGACAACGAACCAGAGACGTATGAGTTAGGAGATAAACGAAGAAGGACTCTTGATGCAGCTACCTGAGCTACAGCCATATGTTAAAAAATCACGAATGACTGGTCGTATGCTGCCAATGACTTTTAATCGTCATTCCCTAGAAACTCGCATATAAGGGGATTTTTTTTTTGAGAATTTTGTGATTCCTTAAAAAATTTAAAATTTAGTCAGATTTTCTAAATATGCTTGAATTTGAACTGAGTTATTCAAAATTGATTTGTTTTCGAATAATTTATGAAACTATTTAGGGTGAATATGAAAAAAAAATTTTTTTGGGAAATGATTACTTAAATGTTTAGAAAAAATAATATTTTTTTTCCAAGGAGGCCATGATTTGGTATTTGGGCATAACTTTTAATTCTAAACAACTTTTCTTCATTACATTTGCCGAATTTTCTAAAATAAGGGTACTTTACTCTTGTACAATTTTCATATTTTTTGGTCTACCCTGTATGCTGTTTGATTTGCAATCATTCTAAGTGCACCTATTATGATTGTCGAACATGCACCAACTTTCGACAATATTTGTATTTTGGTTGTGCAGTTAATAAAAAAAATCCCATATGTTGCACACTTACTGACCACACTCTGTATATGGTATTCCATTTGAAACAAGCGAGTTGACACCGACTTCCGGTATAACCGGAAGCCACGAAACGTCACTATTATTTCATTTGATAAAAGCATCTCCGAAAATCTCTCCCTACTAATCTTCAGAATCCCATTCGCTTTATTTCCCGAGATATTCTAATAGGCCACTTATCATGGCGAACCCTGTATTTTGTTACAATATTGCAAAAGCAAGACTTTATGACTTAAAAAAATACTATAGTACCGCACATTTTTTTCCATTGAACAGTCATACAATATTGAATAATGATGCTCTCCATATACAAAATCCAACTCTGCATGCGGTGTTGGTTTATCAGAAACAATTATTATTCCTTGATTATCTTGAATAACTGAAAATCCAGTTCTGCGTAGCGCGTCAGAGTTAAGCCATGCATCTAAAACAGTTGATGTCTTGTCCTCTACGTTTATTCATTATAGAATATGGAGAATAATGTGTTTTGTCTGTTGATTGTGCTTGCTAATTGGAATCTAATTTCTTGTCAACTGTACATTGGTGAGTGAATTTTGCCTTATCGAAATCAATTTTTATTCTATCCCTAATCGTGTGAATTCTTCGAGTACAATAATTTTCGATTGGATACTTGTCTATTCTATTGGTCTGTTCTGTTGCAATAGTCTTGATGTAAAATCTTGATACCTTTACCCTTGGGGTGATAATCAGCTTTATGTTATTTTGAAATTGAAATTAATAGATTGATCTTAAATACTGATGTTCCAAAACTCTCTTTTTTTAATTTGAATACCCACTGTGCCTACAATTTTGTGAGAGTTTTTGTTATTATTACCCCGCTCTAGTTGAAAACTTGGACCCGTATTCTTGAATACCTGGGAGGAGAACTTTTGCAGGAAGTGGGCGTGACCTCACAATCTGATTATTAAATTTTGTTGTTGAAGTCGATTTTGTGTGCTGTTTATGTGATGGATGTAGATGATTTCAATCATATTATGATCTAGAAGATGTAGAAGACACTGAAGAGTGGATAGAAATAAAAAGGATGATTCCTGGGATCATTCCCGGGAGTGCTCCCGTCACAAACATTCAAGAATAAGGGGCCTGATAAGTGGGGTCATTTGTCTGTTTTTGCGTGTCCTGGAAAATTTCACAATAATTAAAGAAAGGATACCTAGTCAAGATATAAAATTTGAAACATGGCAAATGCAGAAAACACTCGAGAAAACATGAATCGGTTATTTTTGTCAGATTTGAAATCTTATAGGTATCTGAAGACCATCCTTTTGTTCAATAAATTGTGAAAATTTCAGGTTTTTCCGACCAAATGAAGGCCATTTTCATCAAATGGTACATACACAGAAAAAAGATTTTTTTCTATGACTATTCAATAATATTTGTATTATACATCCACTGATTAATGTAACTCGTTACTCATACCAGTGACTTTTTTTTCATCACCTAATTGTTTTCAACCAATGAAATGATCTAATGAGATCACTCCACTGTTTTAGAGCCAATCAGAACATTTGACAAATTGTCAACCTTCAAATTTATCATTTTGAAACATCCCATTTGCCCATCCACACTTGTTTTATAGTCATTGTCACATTGTGTTAACAATCTTACATAACTTTGAGTAAAGTAGTTGTCAAAAAGTGCCGTCCAAATGAAACTAAATATTGCAAAGTTCGCTTCAATTATTGAATAATCATAGAAAAAGTATAGTATTCTACACGTGGGAAATGGCTATTACTCATTCAGATGACTACGCTTACTCGCCTACGGCTCGTAGCGCAGACTTCATCCTTGTGACTAATATCCACCATTTTCCACTCGTTAATAATATACTTTTAAATCTTTTATACTATAAACTCTTTTTTAGACGTGATAAAAGGACACCATAAAAAGTTTACCGTCTGAAAAATACAGGATGTCGAGTTTTTGTCTGAAGATTCGAAATGCCTTAAGCGATCTCGTTCAAAATTTCAAAAAGTATATCCGATAGGTTCTTAAGCATCTTTCTGAGGAATTCGTTTTTATCCAACTTTTCCAGGACCGGAGCTAGAGCAACAGTCATTTTTAATTTTTGAGAAAAAAGTTGAACGTCACTGAGTTTTCAGTAAAAATCATTTCTTGATGAAATTCTGCTTGTTTAGGTTTATTGATAAATATGTACAGGGTGTTCACAGATGAATGGACTCCCCATTAACTTTTTAATTCGATGCTTAGGAAAAAAATATCTTAAATAAAAGTTCAATGATTCAAAACGAATTTTGTGAAAACAGGGTCTTCCCATATACCGGGTGTTTCAAAACTTCTGGGCGTGGTCCAACTATCTTATTTCAAATTACAATCCTATTTTTTTGTTTGATTTAGCATTCTCCGCAAAATTCTAATCATTTTTCATATAGCATACCCTATACCCAAATTCAATCAATAGGAAGATATTGATGTCAGAAGTTTGCTATGTTTTCGAGGATGTTTTGAAATTCATGGTATAATTTGAAAAGCTTGGAAACGAGATAATTGTTAATGGATGTCAACTTCTCAAAAAAGATTTGAACAACGTACAGGGTGACCCAATTTTACCCGACAATATTTAAAATTCAGATTCTACTAATTAAAATGAGCAATCTTTATTCTATGACAAACCATGACAAAATCCAGTCAAACAATAGGAGTTATATCCATTTTCAAGAAAGCTTTCAAAAAGAAACTAAATATTTTTAAGGTTTTCATCTCGGTTTTCATAGAATAAAAATTGTTCATTTTAATTACTTAGTAGAATTCGATGTAGTATCCTAATTTGGAATATTGTAGGATGAAACAAGATCACCCTGTATGTATAGAGAGAATAATTCAACTATAAAACCCGATGACCCTGTATGTATAGAGAGAATATTTCAACTTTTTCCTCTTCGCAATATAACATGTTCAAATCTTTCTTGACAAGTTGACATCTATCAACAATCACTTCGTTTCCAAGGTTTCGAAATAATACCATACATTTTGCATGGTAGACCATGACATTTTGAAACATGCTCCAAATAATAGCAAACTTCTGACGTTAATATCTTCTTATTGGTTTAAATTGGGTATAGGGTATGCTATACGGAAAATGTTTAGAATTTTACGGAGAATGCAAAAATCAAACAAAAAAATAGGGTTGTGATTTGAAATAAGAGAGTTGGACCACTCCCAGAAGTTCTTAAACACCCTGTATATGTGGACACCTTGTTTTCACAAAACTCATTTTGAACCATTAAACTTTTATTTGAAACATTTTTCCCCCAAACATCAAATTAAAAAGTTGATGGGGGGTCCATTTATCTGTGAACACCCTGTACATGTGTACTGTTTTTTTTCTCTATTTGAAGAATAAAAACTTGAATACTATTTTTGTCGCAGGAAACTTGTGCAAAATCAAACAATCTGAGACCAGAGGGGTCTGTAGACTTTTAGATGATTGTGATAGTGCCAAAAAAAATATCAGAAAAGGAATATACCCCCAACAATGTGGATTTCAGGGAAAAGATGTTATAGTGTGCTGTCCAGTCCCGCCCCTAGGTTCGACACTCGGTTCGACCAATCAACTGAGCATAGAATCACGCGTCCCTGGAGAAATATCTGATAAAAGTAAGTACTTGTTAGAACAGAATATGTACAAGTTGTAATGGATCTTCCAAGCGGTTATTCGAGTAAGTTTTTTGAAAAATGAACTATACATCAGCGTGTCCAGAATAAAATGATGTACATGGATGGCACCATATGCGAATACTGGAAACAGTAGCCTAGTTTACACCGACAACTTGGTCCGCGGACCAAGTACTAAATTCGAACTATATCAGAACCAAATATTTGGTTCGAAAGGTGTAAACAGTTGCGAACTAAGCTTGTCCGCTCTTGGTTCGGTACTTGCCAGCAGGTGTACCGAACTAAATTTGATTCGATCTGGATCAAAATTATGAGGTTATGTTGATTGTTATTATTGTGAATTGTGTTGGTTCTGAGTTTCTCAAGGCAATCTGAGCGTACTCACTTATGTTTTTATTGATTACGAATTGTGTTGATAAATAATTTCGACTTGTTTTTGACGTTTGACGAATTGCGCGCGTACTCATTTAGTTCACGCGTTGCAAGGCTGTGTAAACGAACGAGAAGCAAGCATTGGTCCTACCGTACTATCCCCACCCACTTGGTCCTATCAGACCGAACTAAACAAGCTTTCGGTGTAAACTAGGCTAGTGAGAGATACATCGTAGCTTCATTTTATTCTAGATCGATCTAGTTATAGATACAGGGTGGAAAAGGTAGATTTTTAAAAAACCGCAATATTTTGCTTATTATAAAAGCTGATATTTTCAAATTATCAGGATATGGGTAAGAGGATTCAACGATTCTAAAAACGGCGTCAAAAAAAATATACGCCTACTATGTTGCGTTCATCCAAAGTC
This sequence comes from Orchestes rusci, assembly GCA_958502075.1. Taxonomy (NCBI): domain Eukaryota; kingdom Metazoa; phylum Arthropoda; class Insecta; order Coleoptera; family Curculionidae; genus Orchestes; species Orchestes rusci. The sequence goes on from OY293305.1 coordinate 30,630,148, forward strand.
AAGTCCGTTTTTCTTATGAGAGCCATATTTTCAAATAGCATTTTTGATGCGGATATTGAGGATGGAAAAATTCGATATGGCCCCCATAAGAAAAAAAAAAGTTGACCTCGGCCGAACGCAACATAGTAGGCCTACAATTTTTTGGATGCCGTTTTAAGAATTGTCGAGTCCTCCTACCCATGCGCTAAACATTTGAAAAAGTTAGCATTTATAATAAGCAAAATGTTGTGGTTTTTCTAATATGTACATTTTCCTTTTTCACATTTTTCACCCTGTATCTACATTACGGTACCGATTCAAAACAAAACAAAGGTAGAATATTTTTGGGCATACTAATACATAACTTTTCTTCCATTTGAGCAACATCGTATCTCTTACCGTTTCCAATATTCCCATGAACATCATTTTATTCTGGACACACTGTATGTAACTATGTATTCGCAAACATAATGATAGGTTGGATTCGATATCAGAACAAGAGAGAAGGTTTGCCATTTGTTAAAATCATATTATTTATTTCGAAAATTAGAAAGATTTTGGGACTATAATGATGAATGCCGTCTAATTACGAACATTTCATGTGCAAGCATTTATAAGATCCCATAGACCTCATCCCTTTCAACTTTGACTAGGTATAGTCTAAGAGCCAGTGAATTTTTTGCGTAAAAGTTGCCGATGGACACATTGTTGATTAGACTGTGTAGCCTTATGCCCCGTGATCAAAAACCAAAGTCTGGCAGCATAAAATTGGGAAGTTTGACGTACACGTGATTAATTAGTGATTAAAAAAATCTTGAAATTTGAAATACTTGCCAATGGTCAATTTTTGAGATATATCATTGAGAAATGTACCACAAATAAGGCTTTAACAATGCCAGACGATTTTCGCGGGTTTGAGGCCCTGCCAGACGCCCTCAATGTACAAAAGAAATATAAATTTTCGAAAAACTTGTCGAAAAATTTTTTTCGAACCAATGAGAAAAAAAAATTGCTGATCGAACGCATTACATGCCAAAAGATTTTGTCGAGGATAAACCCTTGCCAGACTAGAAGAATTTTATGCTTCCGTTCGCGTACATGCAAGGAGATGGTACTTTTGTCAGGAGACTGACTTATCCAGAATACTGACTAGTTTTTCGAGTTCTATGAGTCTATAGAAATAAAACCTATGCGGTTTCTACAGCATATTTGAAGAAACTTTTGAGTTATGAACAATTAAAGATCAAACATGAAATTTTCGAAAATTTTTGCCTGTCAGTGTTACTTAATGGTCGTCATAATTTTAAGGGGAAGTTCGTGGATAAATTTGAAAAGGTCATATAAACTTGGGTCTTGAAATGCTTAGTTTTTAAGATATAGGGTGTTAAAGATCTATTTTATTTTCAGATTTTAATACATTTTCCAAAGACGGTTCGAGATATTGAACTGAATTTTGCTACAGGATATTATGATAAAGAAACACAGTTATTTTTATTTTTATTTCATTTTATTTTATTTTATTTTATTTTATTTTATTTTATTTTATTATTTTTTTAATTTTTTTTAGACCAAAGTTTATATGACTTTTTCGACTTGAAATTTATTCCGGAACTCCCCCTTAAAACTATGACATATCTACCATTAAGTAACACCCTGTATAATAAAGTCTTATTATAAAATAATTCAGATATACCATCTTGTAGAGAACAGCAAATATTTTACGCGAACGATCATTGAGCATTTGAAAAAGACAATAACCAAAGAAGCTGTATGCAACTGATTTGATTGCTGGAGAGTGTGACATTCCTCATGAGCATCGGGATTTTTTTCAAACGTTACTTGCAGGTCCAGGAAAAGAACGACGTAAGAGTAGCGCGAATTGCTTGCGTTAGTTCGAATCATTTGCTGAAGACGTCATTTATGCAGCCCACAATGGGAAAATGAAAACTGCAAAGCACAACACATAAGGAATGACGATAAAAAGTCTAACGAATAGTCAGTTATCAACATATCGATACGGTCACATTTGCAGCTATAAAACACTTGAAGGTTTCGAGACGGAAGTAACCATTACTTTGGTTGAACGTTCCAAGATTTGTCCCGATGACATTATACGGGTTCCGCATCTATGTATAAAGGTGTTGCATTCAATAACTTTGATAGATTTGGCATACCGTGGGCATAATATATCAAAACATCGATCAAAAAAGCGATGACGGCGATGGATTTAGGATTGACAACGAACCAGAGACGTATGAGTTAGGAGATAAACGAAGAAGGACTCTTGATGCAGCTACCTGAGCTACAGCCATATGTTAAAAAATCACGAATGACTGGTCGTATGCTGCCAATGACTTTTAATCGTCATTCCCTAGTAACTGTAGTTGGAGAAGATACCGCAAAACGCCTAGACTACATTTGAATGCTCTCGCATGCCGCAGAAATTCCTGAAACTCCAATGTGGGTGGGCTTCAATAGCAAAATATCTGACGATATAACAGTTCACAACAAAGAGTTTTCGTTTCTGACGCCAAATAATCTGTGACCGACGGAGCAATTTTTTTCTCCTTGATTTGAAAAAAAAACAATTTTCGGCAAGTTTTTCGAAAATGATATTTTTTTGTACATTGAGGGCGTCTGGCAGGGATTTAACCCGCGAAAATCGTCTGGCATTGTTACTGCCTTTTCAGTGGTACATTTCTGGATGATATACCTCAAAAATTGATCATTGGCAAGTATTTCAAATTTAAAGATTGTTTTAATGACTGATAAATTAAGTTGACGCCAAACTTTCCCATTATATGCTGCCAGACTATGGTTTCTGATCTAGGGACATAAGGCTTCACGGTTTAAGCAATAATTTGTCCATCGGCAACTTTTTACGGAAAAAAATTCACTGGCTCTTAGACTAGTATGCCTGGTCTCATTTCACAAATGATTGAGAAATCAATCAACATAAAATAGTAATTTACCCAACAAGTTCGGGAAGTGGTACTTTTCCGCACGCGACGGTAGTTGCACGAACCACGCGAAGCGTAGTTCGGGCAAGCCGTTAAGGTTAGTTGGTTAGGTACAATGTGTTTCCTACGAGTGGTTTTGTCTATCTTATTTATATAAAAAAAGAAGTTTTTGATACGCAAAGATTTTCTAATAGTACCTCAAAATGCCACATAAGGTAGAATAGTAACATAAATCATTTAATTATTCCTAAACATGTTAATTTTTGACAATTCAAATGAAACCAATTTTTGTTCATCATGATATATTCATCGGAAACATTGGATTCTTGGATCCTGCATCAGTTATCGAAGAAGTAGGTAATGCTTGAGGTAATGCTGCATTTTAAAACTTCGATCCATTTCTTAGTTTACCTGTTCTGGCGATTTTTTCTGAAAAACTGTCAAGTGCTTTTTGTCACATTCGTGTGTTCTTGTCCATCTTATTTGAAGTATTTATTCATTTTTAACAATACAAAAGTGCGGAAAAGTAACTTTTCAGCATAAGTGCGAAAAAGTAACTTTTCCACACTAGTGCGGAAAAGTATAGGGTGTTTCCGTATATTTCGTCTGCAGACCAACTCGCTTATTATGCAAGATAGATAGGGACTTAAAATACAAAGTTGGTAGGTATTAACATGAACCGCCAGAAAAAAATATTTTTTTGTATACCGGGTGCACGAGAAAAGTGTGGCAGACACGACAAAATTTTTTAAATAAAACACCCTATATATCATTCTATAATCAAATAGACATTATTTTTCTGATCTCAAAAAGATACAACATGTAGGCATTTCTTCCAGCCGTTTTCAAAATATTTGAGTTTTAAAGTTGGTTTTTTGGTATTGCCAAATTGTAGTATCTATGACTACAATAATTGTTTGAACATCATTTATCAATTTTTATCTTTCCAATAATCAAAAACAACGAATAAAACATGTGAATACATCATATTATTTATACATTGATATCATAAAATGCATTTGAGAAAATGTGTGATATCAATTTATTTATTTATTGATAATAAAATGTGTCCACTTGTTATATTCGTTGTTTGAGATTATTGGAAGGACAAAAATCAATAAATAATGTTCAAACAATTATTGTAGTCATAGATACTAAATTTGGCAATACCAAAAAACCAACTTTAAATCTCAAATATTTTGAAAACGGCTGGAAGGAATTCCTACATGTTGTGTATTTTTGAGATCAGAAAAATAATGTCTATTTGATTAACGTATAATATATAGGGTGTTCCATTTAAAAAAATGCAAGTTGTGTCTGTCACCCTTTTCTCGTGCACCCGGTATTCAAAAAATTATTTTTTTCTGGCGGTTCATGTTAATACCTACCAACTTTGTATTTAAAGTTCCTATCTATCTCGCATAAAAAGCGAGTTTGTCTGCAGACTAAATATACGGAAACACCCTGTACAACTTTCAAAACGAAAAATCGTGAGGAAAAGTAACTTTTCCGCACGCTCGTAGAAAAAAAAGTTTAACGTAACACACACAACTCAGAATATAAATGAAATGCGGGGTATTCCATTTAAATAATCATTCTTTTCCGATTTTGCGACGCGCCCTGCATTATTCTTGATGTTCCTAGTGTGTCTCTTCACCTCTACCCTTTGGCACATAATAATAAAATAATATGATTTTGATTCCACATACTTTTGATAATATCAGATAGGTACGCGAGAACTTACTTCGCTGATCGCCGATTGCACAGGTTCGGCTTGAGATGTACGCGGAGGATAGGTCTGCTAACCAAAACTGACGCTCGAGCTCCACTCACATCTGCAAATGGACATTGGCCATCGGGACAGCCAGTACAGAGTTCTTAAGAAAGTTCTCGACCTTGTACCACCTTTTTGAAATAGTGACAGTTTTCTATCTCTTCCGGTTATACCGGAAGTAGCTATCAACTGCCTTATTTTAAATGTCAACCCCCATTTTTAATTCCACATTTAGATTCCTTTTTGAAAATCAAGGTCACTCTATATGGCCATCTTTGACCGTTTTGGAGATATTCACATTGACGGTTGTATCTCAGAGACTATTAGACGTGAAACAATAAAATTTAGGGAATATACCTTTTAAAAAATACTGGCCATTCAAATAATCTTCATCATTTTTCATAACAAACTACAGCGTCTTGAGAAATTCCGAAAAACAAAAAATATATATAAAAGACAGTCTTTCCAAAAAAAACTCGGGTTTTTTGAATGGATTGCCCCATTTTCTATGTCAGATATTAATTCTTGACAAAATTCTCTATCGATTCACACTACATTGTCATACTTATACCTAAAATTGATAGTTCTCAAGTTATTCACATCTTAAAATAATTACTTTATTGAAAAAAAATTGAAGAACCAACTATCAGCGTTAGACATAGAGAATTTTTGTCTAGAATCAATATCTGAAGTAAAAGTGGGCATTCAATTTGGAAAACCACAGTTTTTTTGAAAAACTAAAGGCTTTTGTTTTGTAGAGCTTATTGTCATGTAAATCAAAAAAATTATTTGTCCAGAATAATTAATATATGAACAAAAAAGAAGTAATTCACTTGAAAACCCCGAGTTTTTAAAAAAAAACTATTTCTTTTTAAATAATTGGTGAAGACCTAGAACCTGGCCTTGGACTCGACCCTGTAGATTATTGTGAAAAATGATGATCATTTGAATAACCATCATTTTTTATAGGAACCACCAAAATGTCATTGTTTTACGTCGAAAAGTCTCTGAGATACAAAGCGTCAAGGTACCCCTTGCAAATATTTCCAAAACGGTGGACATATATGTTATTTGATAAACTGATCTTAATATTAACAAAGAGATCTAAATGACATTATCCTCTATGTCAAATCAATAGTTTTCAAGTTATTGATATTTTTTTCAATTAAGTCATTTTAAAATGTAAATAACTTTGAAAACCATCAGTTTCAAGTATAGGACAGTGTAGTGTCAATCAAAAGATTTTTTTTTTCAAGAATCAATATCTGAAATAAAAAATGAGACAATCGATTTGAAAAACCCGAGTTTTTCTGGGACTAGGTACTGAAGTTTCTTGTTCTCCATAGTTTCTCAAGACCCTGTAGATTATTGTGAGAAGTGAGTAGAATTATTTGGATGACCAGCATTTTTCATAAAATTCCTCAAAATTCCATTGTTTTAGGTTTAATAGTGTCTGAGATACATAGTTTCAAAGTACCCCCCTTGGATTTTGATCAAAAAATTAAAAAAAAATGACATAGGTAGTGAGTTTATTATGTTTGCATACATAGTTTTAATATTTAACGAAGGATTTTGTTCAAACTAGGTATGTATGTAGGTTGTAGGTTACATTTGGGATTTGATCAGAAAATTCAAAAAAAATTACATGGTGGTAATGTTTGCATGATCTTGTTATTTTCTAAAGGGTTTTGTCCAGATTAGATATTGTAGGTTCTATGATTTGGGTTTGATCAAGAAATTTAACAAGAATTGACTTAGTGAGGTTATGATTGCATAGTTTTGTTATTTTTCAAAGAATTTGGTTCTTATAGATATTATACAGGGTGTTTCCTAACTACGGTACGAAACTTGAGAGGGTGATGGGCGATTCGTTAGGTGATTCGTCTTAAGAAAAAAAGTTCCTACGAACATATTTCCGGAGTTGTTTCATTTCTGAAAATACAGGACGTTGAACTTTTAATAAAAAAACAGTATTTACAAAATATCAAAGATATCCTTGAACCGATTTGGTTGAAATTTGGTGCAGTTATTTGATGTGACAAGGCTCTCTTTCAACTTTGAGTAGAATGAAATCATTAGATCCAGTGGCGTCTCATTGGGCACCACGGCCAATTGATATTGAGAAAAAAGTTACGCCACTAATTTTCTTTGTGTTTTTTTATTTTTTATCAATCAAGCAACAAAAAATACAACTTTTTTGTCTTCTGTGTTTTCGGTTTATCGAGTTTTTCTTTAGGGTGGAGTGACATTATGAAGGAGCTAGTCTAGAAAAACGAAAAAAACTTAAACATTTTTTTTGAAATTCATAACTTTTGCAAATGTGAATCGGTGAATCGTTGCTTCAGCTCGGCCGAAAAAACTTTGTCGAAGTAGGTACTATACCTAAGTAGCATTTTTCGTGAAGAGCACGTGGCGACCACGACACTATAGTGAACTTTGTAGTATCCCGCCAAAATGGTAACCACTTGGTAGCCACGGTTTTATCACGAGGTAACCACGAAAGTGGGGAACAATTTTTTCGTGGCAGCCACGTTCCGACATAGTTTCTGGAACTTATTCTGTAACGTTTCAGCCACGTTGGGAGTATAGTGGTCGCCACTAACAATAAAACTTAGCTCTCTGATCCTCTATGTCCGTCTTTGTTCTGCATATTGTCATCCGATTTTCCTTGTTTCTTCTTGACAGAACAGCTTATGACTTATAATTTTAGCGGGTACGTAATGGAGAATGAGAATAGGTACCTTCATATACTATCATTACCTCATGTTAAATAGAGGAATGCTATTACAAGAATGGCAAAAATTTCAAACGAATGATATTTTATTGTCGAATATTGATGTTGTAGTTCGAAATATGGTCACGCGCCTCTCAATTATTTGGTTTTTAAGAAAAAAACATCAAATCAGTACATTTTGCGCCTGAAAAATAATGTACTCAAGTATCGCAAACAATTTTTTTAACGATGTTGATGCTTTAAAACGAATGAATATATCTATTAATGTTTCCATATTTCATCCGAAACTAATAAAACTGGAATTTTTTGAATAGCGCGTATATCTTCGCCATAATGGCGGTCTTAAAACCGATAGCAAAGATGTCTTCATCTTGAAAATGGAACAATAAAGTGGTTTTCACCCAAAATATGTTTTTGAAGTTGCGGAAATTAGAAATCTGCCACTAATAACGTTACGGTCAACGCATAAGTGGCGAACGGAACTTATTCAAACATTTTTTCACCACTGGAAGGTGGCGCTTTTGTGGCAACCAGTATGTTGCCACACACACACGTACCCACTCTCACACATGTTTAATAGTGTAATTCATAACCTCAAACTCCAATCGTGAATAAACCGCCGAAATAACCGTCACTAGTCACGTTTCTGTTTCGATAGTAGAATGGTCTTTTGTGGCGATCGTGGTGGCGATTAAAGTGAAGAGCTCCGTATTTCTGTGAACTTTGTCATTGATGTCGATTGATGTTGAGAATTTGATAATGTTTTTTGTTCCGATGAAATAGATCTCCTTCGGCACTCTTTTACTCGTTGTTTAAGCATTATAAAATGTTGTAGAATGCCGAAAACACTTTTTTTTTGTCTAGTTTGTTGTTATTGCCAAAGTTTACTAATTAGTAAACTTTGTTATTGCCCATTTTACACAAGATATGCGTATGTATCCTATGAAGGACATCTGGCCACTACTAGGTGTATGACACTTCAATGTGAATTTTGAAAGCAATAGTACCTTTGAAGTGGCTTTAGTTTCTTGCGACCGGTGAAAATTACTTATGAGAGTGATAAACACGTGATAAGAACTATCACATTTATATAATCAAGTGGCGTCACTATAAAGGGATATCAAAAGTTTTCAGAACGTTATTAAAACCATGATATACACTCTAAGGTGAATCCCAATTCAAGGTGGTATCAAAGTGATACTATTTAGTTGCCATAACTATCACTTTTCACATCAAAGTTTTTATAACTTTCAAGTAGTCCTGTTAAGTGATTGAAACATTTCGAACATCTTTAGTAGCACCACAATTTTATGCAACTTTGAAGTGTTCTCATCTAAATCGATATCAAATGAAGTTTTTTGCACTGTATAGGGATAGTTTTAGTGACTATCACGTGATAGCCACCAAACCGAAGTGGCGATATCCGTTTCTGTTACTATAAATGCTACTTGAGATTGTTTTACCCTACAAAAACCGGTACTAGTCAGAATTATGGTTTTGCGACAACTACCGTTTCCATTATTTTTTACGTTTCTTCGATGACTTATCCTATCTTGGACAGTGGTCTGATCGGAATTTGTTCCGGAAACTTCATAACTTTAGCTAAAATTCATACACCCATACTTCTTATGCTAGTTGTTCCACGACTGTCAAGTAAAATCACTATTTTGCAATCGATATCAATTCGTAAAATGTGGTACATTGTAGAACTGAAGGGAAATGAAACCATTTCCTTCTGATTGCTAGGCAACGAGTAGGAAATGAACATGATCTGGCACTTTCACAAAAAGAAAAAATACGAATCGATATTAGTTACACAAAAGTGATGTTAATTAATTGAATAATACATTATTCGTGAAAAAATATAGTGTAAAATTAAGATGCATTTGAAAGTTGTGCAGAACGCGAGAATTAGGGCATCGCGAGACCACAAAACTAGTCTTGGTCATAGATATTATTTTCTCTATGGTCTTGGTCTTGTCTTGGTGACTAGGGCCGCCGAGAGACGAGACAGGCCCTGGGACTTTTCAGTCTACCGTGCCCCTTCAACCCCCCTTCCTCCCACGACCGGTGTGACCACTCAAAATAGAAAAAACAGAAGTACAGGTGGAATGAAAAAAATAAATGAATGGAGTAAATTCATGATAATAGGTATGCTTCTTCTTCTTGATTCTCTCTTTTTAAAACGAAGCTATCAAGCTGAACAAATAATAAAAATATTCAAAAAGAAAAAAGCTTCAAGGTTTTGCCAATGAACAAATTCTATTCTTATCACGAAATTCTACAGATTGTTCTGTATTTTTTAATAATTATATTCGCATTTCACGTCATGTTTAGTATAGGAACAGTATTGCTCTGAAAATTTTAAGCAATGTAGAATTTGGTGTTTGGTGATTATCTATTCTTATCACCTTGTTATTGTCAAAACCTTAAAGCTTTGTTCTTTTTTAATGTTTGCATTCCTTGTCCAGCTTGATAGTTCTTTTTTTAAAAGAATATCACGATTTACCCTTGGAAATTTTTACACATAGACATAGGTGAAAATTAGAGGTGGTGCGTTGATAATTATTTGGAGCAGTAGTGCTAAAGAAACAAAATAACATATAAAATACAAAAACAAACAAATTACTCGAAAGTAAAATCATATAATGCACATAAAAAATTATTATTTTGTGGTAATGCATTAGAAAAAACGATTCAGCGAACTGCCGGAACTGTTCTCAAGTGAAATCACAAATTATGGGATTCCCATAGTAAAAAAGATTATATTGGTCTAGATGCAGGGATAACGGCGTCAACGATCTCCTATAATTCAACATGAATTCAACACTGAAGTAGGACAACATAACTTCGTCGGATGGCGCCACTTGAATCTCGCTTCAAAATACTTAGGTACCATGCGGGACCGGGCCCCATGACTTCACGGGCCCCGGGAATTTGTCCCGTCTGCCCCCCTCCTCTTAAAGGGCCTGTTGATGACAAGACCGAGACCGAGACCTGGAAATCTTCTCAAGACCAAGACCAAGACTTGTTGTTTAAGACCAGGACCAAGACTCTTCCTCGAGAGTCTCGTCGTGGTCTTGGTCTTGGTCTTGAAAAGAACAATTTGCACAATATTTTTTGAAATCTGATGCAAATCTCTATCTACTTTTAATAATGTATATTTTGCTGGGTTTAGCGAACGCATTAGCGCAAATTATTGATCAAATAGTTATTTTAGTACATAAGTCATTACAATTAAATGTATGGATACGTACTACAGTGTTTACTGAAAACATAAGTTTCAATGATTAAAGCATAACATAATGCATAAGCGTAAAAGTTTCCAACTTTTAACTTGTATGCACTTAATCAAAACAAGGTTGAATGATCACGACGAGAAGGAATCAAACAAACCTAACTTTTTTTTTATTTGGGTTTTAAAGTTACTATTTTGTGAAAACGAAAGTGCAAATAATATACCTGCTGAATTCAAAGTATTTTGTGTGATTAGTTTTGAGGATAGATTTTTCAGGTTCAGGCTAGGTTAGTTTGTTATGTATTAAATAACACCTTCCATAAACACTCAAATCTCTTATGCTTATGTATTATTAAAGTGACTTATGACTTAATCATTAATATTATGCTTATGCCTTCACTAAACCCTTCATTAGTAAATCATACATCTGGATTAGTTTGTGTGAGATGCGGGGTTTGTGTAACTGACAGCGGTGCCATGTCTACCGATCAACCGATTCTAGCACAGTTTATTGATATAGAGAATAGGTACATTTTCTCCTAAAATGTTTTTTATACTTGTAAATTCATCATAGCTTTGGTTAATTATTCAGTGACACATTATTTTTTTTCCATGTAGGTACAGGGTCTGCCCGTATATTTTTGCACCCCACCTGGAAAGTTTTTTTGAAAAGATATTAAAATAAGGTTAATACAGAAGTTTCTTTTCTTTTTTATGTATTGCTAATGAACTTTGGGATTTTGTGGGCTAAAATGTGAAAAAATGTTGACAACTGACAAATATTGACATGTTGATGATTTTTTCAAATGAAACACCCCTTATATTATCACATTTTGGATTCCACGTAGAATTCTAGACATATTATTAGCATTCCCGGAATATTTGAGTTTTTATGTCAAAAATTAAGCTTGTTGCCAAAATTCAAAAAGGAATATAAGAATTTTTGGAATGGACAATCTGGTAAAAACTCACCTTTATTTTCAATGCTCAATGAGATAAAATTATGAAAATCAGGGGTCTCGATTTAAAAAGATTGATTTTTGGCAGTTTCCTTAATTTAATTTGTGATCTTAATTTCGCCACCCCACCTTGTGATGATGGTTATCAAAATATTGTGGAAGATCAAGAAAGTTAGTCTTGTCTTGGTCTTGATATATCGAGACCAATACCAAGACCAAGACCACAATTATTTTTCGAGACCAAGACTGGCAGTCTTGGTCTTGGTCTTATGGTGTTGCGAAGCCCTAGCGAGAATTCACTCAAGAGCGTAGTGGTGCAATAAAATTGACTTGTATCTCGAGGCAAGATACGACAAAAATTCAAGAGACTGGAAACTTGTATTTCAAGTTGCTATAGGTACCCATCTAAAGAATAAAAAAAATTAGAAAAGTCAGTGGCGTACATCAATTTTCATTCATAATATTAACCAAGGTGACCCACACCACCAGGATAATTTCAATCTATGTTAATGAGAGCGAGATTAAATCCTTGTTACCACTAAAAAGAATTCTATAAAATTAAAAAAAAAAGACGACCAAAGGTATTTTCGATATTTAAAAAAAAACATCAATAATATTTTAGTAACAATCGGTTATAATTCTAACTTGCCATCCAGAAAAATCTCGTACTGCCCCAAAATCAATAGATGTTGAGTTAAATGACCACTATTTTTCTTGTTTTTTAATTCTTCCGATGTTTAAATAATTATTCTGGAAATCGGGGCGCAGGCAAATCAAACAAATTAAAAATCATGAAGATCGTCCCAGCTGTGATTTTCACTTATGATATTTTGCATTTTTCACAATATTTTTGAATTTATATTTTTCAATGTTATAACCTAAATCCCGTTTTTTTTTATCAAATCCAAAATTGAACCTGGGTATACAGTATGTCCGCAGATGCGGTTAACAAGAGGTGAATTGGACCAAGAATTGAAAGATACGACAAGAAGTCATTCTTTATAAAAAAGTCTGCTTGCCGAAGTCCGCATTTTAACATTTGCGAATTATGAATTTTATACCTGTACATGATTACCTGTTCTTGTTGTAGGCGTAAAAGTCATTATATGCAAGAAGTAAAATGCTGATTTCAAAGATCTCTTCAGTAAGTTCGGATTTAGGGATGGGACTAGATTTGGAGCAGGTTTTTCATTCATCATTCAACCTTGATAGGTCAAAAAATGACTCTGTCATCTTGTTTGATTTTATATTTTCACATTTGTAATAAAAATCAATTTTCTCATCGAAGCTGTATTTTTTCAAATACTGTTTGTTCAATGCTTTTCTGCGATTACGTCATACTCTTCTGTCTCCCTCGTACACTTTAACAGAAAAACAAACAGTAGAACGCACTCATCTAATTTGAACAAAATAAGTGTTTCCTAACAAGGGGACGAACCTTCATGTTGATTCTTTGGGTCATCTTAAGAAAAAAAAATCTATAAACATGTCCGTAGCTGCTCCGTTTCTGAAATAGAGGGCGTTGAAGTTTTTATAAAAAAATGTAAAGTTTAAGCATAAATTATCAAAATAATAATAAGTTTAATGTTTATTTACTAAATAGCAAACCTATTGAAGTCATGTAGGTTATGAGAAGGTCGAAATTATTTGTTTTTTATTCTTGGTTTTTAATTTATGTTGTGAAGGAATAGTTTTCAGAATGATTTAAGGTGATTTTTTTTTCTCGAAATCGAAACTAGAAAATGAGAAAACACAGAAGGAGTTTAAAAAGGAGTCCAATTCTCCACAGTTTGATTAATAATTTAATTCAACAGTCCGACGCGTTTCGGATAAAAACCATTCTCAAGGACTGGGTCAAAAGGGACATATGTCAAAATCACATTTGGAAGTGACCGTTATTTGTATAATTTTTGACTTTTGTAATTTGTGAGTTTTGTAGTACCATGTACATCGACCTTATACTTGTACATCTTTGCGATTTTGACATATGTCCCTTTTGACACAGTCCTTGAGAATGGTTTGTAACCGAAACGCGTCGGACTGTTGAATTAAATTATTTGTTAATCTGTGGAGAATTGGACTCCTTTTTAAACTCCTTCTGTGTTTTCTCATTTTCTAGTTTCGAGTTCGAGAAAAAAAATCACCCTAAATCATTCTGAACACTATTCCTTCATAACATAAATTGAAAACCAAGAATAAAAAACAAATGATTTCGACCTTCTGATGACCTACACGACTTCAATAGGTTTGCTATTTAGTAAATAAACATTAAACTTATTATTATTTTGATAATTTATGCTTGAACTTTACAATTTTTTATAAAAACTTCAACGCCCTCTATTTCAGAAACGGAGCAACTCCGGACATGTTCATAGATTTTTTTTTTCTTAAAACGACCCAAAAAGAATGAACTTCTGAAAGTTCGTACCCCAGTTAGGAAACACATATTTTGTTCAAATTAGATGAGTGCGTTCTACTGTTTGTTTTATTGTTAATGTGTACGAGGGAGACAGGAGAGTATGACGTAATCGCAGAAAAGCATTGAACAAACAGTATTTGAAAAAATTAGAGCTTCGATGAGAAAATTGATTTTTATTACACGACACAGGGCGTCTCAAAAATGAAGAACATGAAATCAAACAAGATGACAGAGTCAATTTTTTACCTCTTAAGGTTGAATTTGAGGTCCAACATGGCGGACGGTACGGATGTGCCGACTGATCAGGAGCCGAAAAAGTGTTGTTATTGCAAAGGCAATGTGGATAAAATCGCAGTGAAGTGTATAACTTGTAATTTATATTATCATCAGTCATGTGCCCTCCGTATAACGGGGTTAAAAGTGATTAGTGGCAGTAAATACCATGTTGAGTGCTCGATGAAGGGATCAATATGTGAGAAAAAAGCGCGGGAACTCGCGGTCCTCTCGAAGTGACCTGGTCTGCCAGAAATCATCCACCACAGTCGTCCTGCAAGTGCTCGCCTCCTTTTCCTAGGTTCTTTGACAGTGCTTACATTGTTCTGGACAAGGTCTCCTGGACAGAGCATCAGTGTTGTTGTGGCTGGATCCAGCTCGATGTTCCGTGTCATAGTTGAACTCTTGAAGTCTCTCAATCCAACGAGCAACTTGACCCTCCGGATTTTTGAACTGTAGGAGCCATTTGAGCGCGGCGTGGTCGGTTCTCAGCAGAAGCTTTCTCCCGTAGAGGTACTTGTAGAAGTGCTCCACCCCTTCGACTACTGCTAGTAGTTCCCTTCTCGTGACGCAGTAGCTCCGTTCCGGCTTCGACAAGGTTTTGCTGAAATAGAATCACCCTTTCGTATCCCTGGTGGATCTGGGACAGCACTGCACCAAGTCCTACATTGCTGGCATCTGTATCCAGGATGAAGTTACCCTCAGGTAGTGGGTAGCCTAGGATGGGCGCGCTGGCAAGTGCCCTTTTAAGCGTGTCAAAGGCCTTCTGACAATCTTCGTCTCTGTGCCTCTGTGAGCCTGTGAAGAGGCCGTGCGATGTTCGCAAATCCCTGGACATTACGCCGGTAGTACATGCACAGACCCAGGAAACTTCTTGGCTCGTGGAAGTTCTTTGGTACTGGCCACTCCTTAACTGACTTCACCTTTTGCTGGTCAAGGGCTACTCCCTCAGCCGGCACGATATGACCCAGGTATTGTACTTCCCTCCGGAACAGTTGGCATTTCTTTGGACTCAGCTTCAAACCGGAATTTCTGAGTCTTTGGAATACCTCCTCCAAGTTCTTCAGATGGTCTTCAAATGATTTGCCAACCACAATTATGTCATCCAGGTACACCAGACATGTTGACCAGGATAGTCCTTTGAGCACAGTCTCAATCAGCCACTCGAACGTAGCAGGTGCGTTGCATAACCCAAGTGGCATAACAGTGAACTGCCACAGCCCAGCTCCAACGCTGAAAGCAGTCTTCTCTCGATCTTCGGGAGCCATTTCTATCTGCCAATATCCGCTTTTCAGATCCAGGGTTGAGAAGATCTTCGATCCGGCCAAGGTGTCCAGAGTGTCGTCGATCCGTGGTAGCGGGTAGCTGTCTTTCTTCGTCACGTTGTTCAGCTGACGATAGTCCACACAGAATCGAGTTGAACCGTCCTTTTTTTTAACTAGAACAACTGGCGATGACCACGGACTACTAGAAGGTTCGATGACACCGCCTTTCTCAATGTCCCGGATTATCTTGTCCGCCTCCTCCTTCTTGACCAAAGGGAGTCTTCTAGCTGTTTGGCGGATCGGTCGTGCTCCCTCTGTTTTGATGGTGTGCCGCACCACGTTCGTTCGGCCCTTTTCCGCGGTCCCGTTGTCGAAGATGTCGCCGCACTTTCTTATCAGGTCTCTCAAGCGCAGTTCGTAGTCGCCACTTAGTTGGCTTTATCATTGTTGGTGTTGTGACAATATCGGGCCTGATGATCGTCTTTGTCGCACCTGTATCCAGCAGCATGGTGCAATGTTCTCCATCGATCAAGCCATCTACAAACACGCTGTTCTGTCTGGGTCCTAAAGAGGCGACTATGGCGGTTTTCCTTGGGGCATACTGGTTACAGGTCGACGATTGCCCCTTCGCATCGACCCTCGCTAGTTTTCCGACGTCGAAGAAGGTGCCCGTATCTCCTTCTTGCATAGGCTACGAATGTGGCCAAGCTCCCCACAAATCCAGCATCGTAGCTCCCTTCGCTTGGACGCCTCCATTTCCTTGACGACTCTCCTCACATTTGAGTCGAAGGAGTCTTCCTCTGCGAGATCTTGTTCCTCCAACCTTCGCACGCGCGCAGGAAGCTTGACGGATTGCTTAGCCGCTTCAAACTCCAAGGCTTTTGCCAGCGCATCCACCAGTCTGTCAGGACGATGAAGTATTAAGAACTGCCTTATCTCCTAGTCTCGAAGTCCATCCAAAAACGCTTGAACTGCATAACGTTTTCTGGCGTGGTTGGATAAGCCAGTCGTGCAAGGCGAGCAACATCCGCTTCAAACTACTGCATGGTTTCGTTGGTCTTTTGGATGCGGTTCTTCAACTGGGAATGGTAGACATGCTCCAAATGAGTTTGCCCATATCGCAATTCCAGATGCTTGACTAGTACATCGTAGTCCTCCTGCTCCTGGGTGTTCAGCGTCTGCAGGATGTCTGTAGCCTCCCCACGAAGTGCAAGAGTCAATGCCAGGGCTTTTTCCGGTCCAGTCAATCCATTTGCCCTTGCTGCTGCCTCGAACTGGCGATGGTAATTGTTCCAGGACAGCTTGCCATCAAACTGTGGGGCTTTCATGTGGATTCTGATCGTATCAGCCTCTATCTTAGCACTCGCATATATGTTCCTGAATGTCACTTCTGGTTGTTTCTTGATCACTGCTACTATAGGCCTATTGCTATTCTCTGTAACTTTTCAAAAATTATAGAAATTATAATCCACAACCGTATTTCTCCCGAACTCAGCAGTCTTCTTTCGCCATACCAGAACGGATTTTTCAATCATCGATCATGCATAACGAATTTGGCTTCACTATCACATGTTGCTTGCAAGACACTTGATTCGCGCGGTCAGCTTGACGTTATATATACAGATTTCCAGAAGGCGTTTGATCAAATCGATCACTTTATTCTGCTCTCAAAACTGGAGAGTCTTGGTGCCTCATCAAGATTGCTGGCATTACTCGAATCTTACCTGATTGGCCGCGCTCAGTACGTTCAGCATGAGCACTTCAGATCGACATCATTTACTGCTAGCTCGGGTGTACCACATGGTTCCAACCTGGGGCCCTTGCTATTCTTGTGTTTCATTAACGACTTAATTGATGCAATTGAGTGTGACAAACTTGTTTACGCTGACGATTTGAAATTGTTCAGCGAAATAGCCCAACTTTCGGACTGCGAATATCTGCAGAAGAATTTGGTCATAGTTCATAACTGGTGTGTAGAAAATAGATTAACTCTTAACATATCTAAGTGCAATGTTGTTACCTTTACTCGTGAAACTACTTCAGTTACATATGCATATGAGCTGGATGGTGCTCGACTGAACAGATCTGATGGCAACTTCATGGACCTGGGGATCCTGTTTGATTGTAAATTAACCTTTATACCCCAGATTAATAGGTTGATTTCAGCATCTTCTAGGACACTTGGTCTTGTTATCAGAAATAGTAGATATTTTAGTGACACCTCTACCATAAAGCTCTTATATTATACTTTTGTCAGATCTAAGCTAGACTACGGCGCCATTATTTGGAACCCCATAATATATAACTGCCATATCACAGCAATTGAATCAATCCAAAGGCAATTCTTGAAGTATTTGGCTTTCAGAAGCGACGGAGTCTATCCCACTAGGGGTATGATCACGACTCACTTTTGCAAAGGTTAAGTGAAATTCCTCTAGCTACGAGAAGACAAATGCAATCTGTGAAATTTTTGTTCAACTTAGTTCACAATGAGGTTGACTGCCCATTTCTGTTGAATTGTTTGCAATTTCGGGTTCCAAGGCCTGGTACAAGACAGACTCCAACTTTCTATCTTGATACGATCAGATCCAACGTTATGAAGCAGAGTCCCATCTATCTTATGTGCAACGTATTTAACTCTATCTCTCACGTGAATGACTTAGGTGCAGACTCACTTTATAATATGTTAAATTCGATTATGAATATTGATCCCGGATAGGTCCTCTGAATCCTCGTTGTAGTTGCGTTCATTGTTTATGCTAATATTTATTATTTAAGTTGGGTTGTTAAGATTGAGTTACTACTTTTTTTTTTTTTTTGTTTTATGTACTTGAATTTCCTGTAAGTGGGTATTTACCTGTTGGAAATAAAGGCTTATTTATTTATTTATTTACTTGCCTTCGCACTTCCTCGATTTCTTCTTCCAAAGTCTTCATCGTATATCCAAGTTTTGCTTCAAATCGTTGCTCAAGATTCTCAATTTCTTCCGTTACCTGATCCTTCCAGAAGTTGTAGTTGTCCACCAGCTGTTCCTTGATTTTTCCTCCATAATTCTAGAAGATTCTACAAACTTCTCTTCCATCTTTCTAGAGTTTTCTTGAAGTTGATCCTTCAGCTCATCTTTTAAGTTTTTTGACAACTTCTCAACTACTGCCTTGGGATCAGAAATTTCAAATTGGAACGTATCAGGATCCATGCCTTCCTCCATCAAAGCCTCACGAAGCCTTGTTTGTCTGATCTTACCGCTACTATCAGGTCACGCTCCTCCAGCTCCCTCTTCAACTCAGTGACCTTCAGTCCGGTTAAAAACACTAGTTTCGCAGACATTACTGCGAATATTTATGTCCGTTTCTATAGCACACAATAAATTCCACTTTTGACACCAATGTAACAAGTTTTGCTATAGAAAACACTTGTCCAGTTTTAATTAATTTATTTAAAGTCACTAACACAACCACAAATATTTATGTTCACAATCGCAGCGTATATTTATGTTGTAACGATTATAATTCGCGGCTAATCGATAACTGTCCTACTTCAAATGGCGGACCTCATTATAATATACCCTTCTTGCTGAAGCTTCCCGAATAACGCCGCATTGTATAGAACTCTATAGAATATAGTAGAAATCTGTTCCGCCCTCTGGTTTCGCTGGAACGTACCAGAAGGTACAAATCGATTCTACACAATGTGGTCCTGGCGCATTCACCAACTCCGCTGAACACATGTTTCGTCACAATATTTATGATTAAGTCATAAGTCACTTTATTAATACATAAGCATAGGAGATTTGATCTATGGTTTAGTGAACGCATAAGCATAATGATAATGATCAAGGCGTAAGTCACTTCATTAATGCATAGAGCTTAAGAGATTAGGGTGTTTATGGAATGTGGTATTTAATACACAACAACTGTCAAACATATAAAAAACATATAATTCTCGCCTACCAGTAGATGCGGTGATCGTTGATATTTTGCTCCAGGCATTCTCCAACATGATTTTATTTTTATGATCTACATGACCCAGATTCCAAATGCATGGAAACTGTTCAATGGTCTCAATAAAAAATCCCTTCTCAAAACTCATCACTCCACTAGACTAATTTCACTCAAATTCACCTCAATATTTCACCATTTCACCGTTGTAAACGACAAAAATAACAAAAGAAAGAGACCGTCCGTCCAGCAGATTGTCAATGTCATCAGACAGTCCCTGATCATGCATAATTTAGTGCATAAAAGTTGAAAGTCAGGAACTTTTACGCTTATGCATTATGTTTATGCTTTAATCATTGAGACTTATGTTTTCAATAAACACTGTAGTTTGTATCCATACATTTAACTGTTATGACTTGTGCCCTAGAATAACGCTTTGATCAATAAGTTATGCTTATGCCTTCGCTAAACCCGCCATGAGTGTTTATGGACGGTGTTATTTAATACATAACAACTGTCTAAGATAACCTAGCCTGAACCTGAAAAATCCCTCCTCAAAACTAATCACACAAAATACTTTGAATTCATCAGGTATATTATTTTCACTTTCGTTTTCACAAAATAGTAACTTTAAAACCCAAATAACAAAAGAGTTAGGTTTGTTTGTTTCTTTCTCGTCGTGATCATTCAACCTTGTTTTAATTTAGTGCATAGAAGTTAAAAGTTGGGAACTTTTACGCTTATGCATTATGTTATGCTTTAATCATTGAAACTTATGTTTTCAGTAAACACTGTAGTACGTATCCATACATTTAATTGTAATGACTTATGTACTTAAGTAACTATTTGATCAATAATTTGTGATAATGCGTTCGCTAAACCCAGCATAATACAGTGCGTTTTTTTTTAAGACGGAACATAGGGATTCCCATGGTAAATTTTCAGTCCCGTGTTAGCAGTACTTCTATTCAAAGTACACGGCTAAAACTTGGCGTAAATAAACTTTGGTGCCTAGAGATTTTGTTTTTTCATCAATTAACAAAGAATAAATTGAAAAAAGATTAAAAAAATGCCTTTATCAATTGGAAAGTAGTACTTTTTCACTAGCCTTGTATATGCCACTGTCAACCAATAACTTCATCGTCAAATTGTGATTTCATCTATTTCTAACAGTGTAATACGATAATAAAAATAAAACATTATTTTTCAGATAAACTGTTCAAAATGTCCCCTATTAACGGCCAAGCAGTAGCCTTGATGGTCATAAAAGTACAAAAAACAATTTTTTGGTTAAACAAATTGACAATGAAGTTAGACACGTCAGGAAATTGTTGTCAACGTCATATATAAGGCATGTTAAATGTATAACTTTCTGATAAATTAAAGCCTTTTTTGAGTCTTTTTCCGAGTTATTCTAGTGTAATTCATGAACTTACTTAATCTCGAAGCACCAAAGTTCTTCTACGGCAAGTTTCAGCTTTGTATACTACTAATAGAAGTACTGCTAACATGGGATTGAGAATTTAACATGGGAATCCCTATGGTCCGTCTTAAAAAAAACGCACTTTATACTTATTAAAAGTAGATAGAGACATTTGCATCAGATTTCAAAAAATATTGTGCCGATTCTTCTTTTCAAGACCAAGACCAAGACGAGACTCTCGAGTCTTGGTCTTAAACAACAAGTCTTGGTCTTGGTCTTGAGAAGATTTCCAGGTCTTGGTCTTAGTGTTGATCTCGGTCTCGATCTTCTCACCAAGACCAAGAAAAGACCAAGACTAGTTATGTGGTCTCGCGAAGCCCCAATTCTCGCGTTCTGCACAACATTCAAATACATCTTGATTAGTAGATATACTAGACAACAAGCATGTACTTCCATGCTAGTTTTACAATATATTTTTTCACAATAAATTAATTAATTAATATCACTTTTGAGTAATTAATATCGATTCGTATTTTTTCTTTTGGTTAAAGTGCCAGATCATGTTCATTTCCCACTCGTTGCCTAGCAATCAGAAGGGAATGGTTTCATTTCCGTTCAGTTCTACAATGTTCTACATTTTACGAATAGATATCGATTGCAAAATAGTGATTTTACTTGACAGTCGTGGAACAACTATTTTAACGGCACATTAACGCATAAGAAGTATGAATGTATGAATTTTAGCTAAAGTTATGAAGTTTCCGGAACAAATTCCGTTCAGACCACTGTCCGAGTTATGATGAGTCATCGAAGAGACGTAAAAAATAATGGAAACGGTAGTTGTCGCAAAACCATAGTTCTGACTAGTACCGGTTTTTGTAGGGTAGAACAATATCGTACCTACTATGACAAACTTTTTTCCGCCGAGCTGAAACAACGATTCACCGATTCACATTTGCAAAAGTTATGAATTTCAAAAAAATGTGAAAGTTTTTTTCGTTTTTCCAAGCAAAAAGAAGACTTAGTGCTCTTAGTGGGATCGGAAAGATTTAATTTCAAAGATTTTACAATATTTTTCTTTTTTAGTATGGTATCAAAGTATCGATCTAACCTGTGCTTATTGTTATAAACCGAAAAAACGTTTTTTTTTTTTTTTTTTAATTTGTGACGACATTTTGTTTTGATCAAGAATTAGTTGTTATAGATAAGCGTTTGTTTTGATGTCCTTAACTCCTTAACATATGATAACTCCGAGAAAATCGTTATCGGGTATTTTTCGTTTTAGCTTAATTCCCTGGGCTATAAAAAAACACGAAGATTTTCATAGGTTAAGCGATGGCCATAATAATAAGAGGTCCCTAAACACTGATACTGCATCATTTATCAAGAAAGGAATGGTGCATTGATAAACTTCAATCCAGCAGTCGGTCTGCGTGTTCTGGCGATTTTTCCGGCTTGGGAATCTTGCATAGCACCAAATTTTGCTGAAAAAGCATGACTTCCTTTGTCCTCCCTGAATAGGTGGATTAATGAAAGAAATACACCGCTTCAACTATATACGTGTTCTCAAAGAATTTTTCGTTTCAAAAATATCGAGATTTGAATCTGGGTAAAAACTCCAGCACTTTGGTTACGCCAAAATGAGCTTCTTATTACTACAATTAATGCTGGAAAATTTCAAAAAAATCGGCCAAATGATATTTGAATCATTTGAAAAAAAAAAACAAAATTATATACAAAAATGTATCTACATATTATCTCAACCTCGATTTATTATGTTTTTTTTTTGATAAAATGAGCCAAGAAATCACCTTCTTTAACTATTCCAGCTTTTTCAAGCACAATAGATATTGGACCACTGTGGGCCAAAATAAAGGAGTACATTTTTTAATTGAAAATATATTTTTTGTTTTTTGGACGATTTAATTTCTTTTTGCAGGACTAATAACCTAACATGTCCTCAACATGACTGTAAATTAGAAAGCAAAAATAATGCACAGAGTCGGACTTATTAAAAAAATTATATAACAGTGAATTTGAAGTCGTTGCAAATGAAAACTGTCTTAGCTAAAATTGTACTAATATGCTTTTTCGGTAGATAAACTATCCAGAACACTTCAGTAAAAAAAAAAATTTCCAAAATTACCGGATTCGCGAAATACCATTTTTTTATTAAGTCACTTTTTAACAAATAACACATTTATGAAAACAGTTTAGTAATTTTCAAACTTGGAGTAAAATATTATGGATGTGGCCACCATTATTGTTTACCACTTCTTGAAGTCGTCTGCGCCATAAATTGATAGCCCCATTTATTGCACCCTGTTCAAAATTGTTCCAAACAAACTGCATTATTTCTTTGAGCTGCTGGATTGTTTCAAATTGTTGTCCGTCATACAAATTTTGTTCGAAAATTCCCCCTTCTGAATAATCAACTGGATTTAATTCTGGGCTGTTAGGTGGCCACATTTCTGGCTCAATATAGTCCGGGCAATTTTCACTCAAGAACATCCTTGTACTGTAGGAAGTGTGCGAGGGAGCACCATCCTGTTGGAAAGTGTAATCGTAACATACATCTTCAATTTCTGGTAATAGGTGCTGCAAGATTTGTTCTTGATACGTTTCTGAATGTAGTTTTACCCCAGCATCAACAAAAATTAGACGAGATTTTCCCAACATGGATACTGCAACAGAGACCATTACACCTTTTGAGAAATGACTTCTCTCAATCAAAAGATGCTCTAAAGGTATTTCTCTCTTAAATTGTACGTCAGAATATACCCTATTATTCTGGGTATTTTTAGGTGGCCGTAAATAAAACATTTTTTCATCTGAAAACCATATTTTTCTAATGTCTTCGCGGGAGCGGAATCTTCGTAATAGCAAATTACATCTTTCCAATCGTTTTTCTCTTACATTGGCCGTAAGTCTTTGACAGTAAACTTTTTTAAATATTTTAAGATGGCAGTCTTCTTTAATGATTCTTTGAACTGACGTACGGGAAATCCTAGTTATTTTTGCGATTTTCCTTGTTCCAACAGTTTGGCCAGGTTGCAAATTTCCTAAAACAACCCTTACTTTACCAATATTTTCTTCAGTTCTCGAGCTTCGCTTCCTTCCTCTTCCACGTTTGTTTTCAATAGACCCATCGTTTTCCCTTAGATGTCTTAAGAACTTTCCTATCGTTCCAATATGCCAATTTTTCTCAGGAAACTCATTTACAATTTTTCTTGCACCATAATCATATTTTTCACGGAAATATTTGATTAATAATCTGTCCTCTTTGCTCAAAAGCTTGCTTGGCATTATCAACTGACTAATTTACTTATTTAGCTGTAAATGTCAAACAAATTCCATGGCAACCTGAGCAGTATAGCCTACTAAGTGAAATTGACATAAAAGAAGTGGAAAACAATAATGGTGGCCACATTCATAATATTTTACCCTAAGTTTTAAAATTACTAAACTGTTTTCATAAATGTGTTATTGGTTAAAATGTTATTTAATAAAAAAATGGTATTTCGCGAATCCGATAATTTCGGAAAATTTCCTTTTTACTGAAGTGTTCCGGATAGTTTATCTACCGAAAAAGCATATAAGTACAATTTTAGCTAAGACAATTTTCATTTGCAACGAGCTCAAATGCACTGTTATATATATTTTTTTATAAGTCCCACCCTGTACATTATTTTTGCTTTCAAATTTACAGTCATGTTGAGGACATGTTAGGTTATTAGCCCTGCAAAAAGAAATTAAATCGCCCAAAAAATAAAAAATATATTTTCAATTAAAAAATGTACTCCTTTATTTCGGCCCACAGTGTATAAAGTGGAGTGGGATATTAGTAGATTGTGAGTATGGGTGGTATCTGATGCAATTTTTTTATAGTGTGCAGAAACTACTCCCAGTATATTTGGACAATGGAATTGAGTCCAGTTCTCTTGGTAGGAGCCGAAGACATCAAAAGAAATGAATGCCCATTTAACAGGCAGCAGCTGGTAGTTGGTGGAGAACCAGCTTCAAGAAAAGAGTTCCCGCACATGGTAATTTTTTTTAACAAATGAAAACTTGGGAACAAGTAAAGTGACATTCTCGGTAATTGTCACAAGTACGTCTCTGATTTCATCCTTTTTCAAAACGTGAAGTTCGCAAAAAACGTTTTATAAAGTATGAGGAGAATAATCGCGATACATTAAAAGTGGTCCAGAATTCAAACGAAAGTACAGGGGCCGAATTTCGTGTACTGTGGAATTTCATAGCGAAATGTCTTTCTCTCTCTCGCTCCATAAAATGATGGTGAAGCGACATGTGGCGTTAGTCGACAGGTTCACAGGTACACGGAATTCGGCCCCAGATTTCAAATGTTACAAACATCTAGCGGTTACATTTGAAATCTGTAACATCGTTTGAGTTCTTGTTTTAAAGTGTGGTTATTGAGAAGGTGAGTGACATTTACATCCTCTATTGTTGCAATTAGTTGCAATGTTTAGGGCTGCAGCCATTGAATGTCTTTAGTTTTCGTAGAAATTAGTTGGACTTTTTCATGTTAAACTCATAGTCACGGCTAATTAGACTTATTTTTTCAAGGTTTTGGTGGGATATGAAGGTGACCCGATACCGTGGAGTTGTGGAGGAACATTGATAAGTGACCAGCATATATTGACTGCTGCTCACTGCTTGGAGGACAGATCTCTGTGAGTGAAGCAGAGATATGTATTTTTATGTGTGAATCACTAGAATGTTCCAAATTCAATTGTCATCAAATACATTTCTTTGTAGTTTTGTCTGTTGAGAGGAAAAAATAATTCTTTCACTTTATCTCTAGAAGTAAGTAGGAAGTTTGAGAAATGGTTCTGAATCGACTAGTTTTGATTTTTAAAGTCTTGTTGGGGTGTGGTTTACCTGATATGTTCATAAGTATACCCGCTATGTTGATTTTTATTGTCTGAGGGACATAAAAAAACCTCTTTTTAGCTATCTTTTTAGTCAAGAATTCCAAAATCATGTTTTGTGATTTTTGACAATAATTGAGGATGATTGCTTTTTTCAATTTCAATTCGGAGAGATTTTCTATTTTATTTCATTATCAGAGAGAAGTTCTTCAAATTAATTGAGTATAGGTATAGGTACGTAGTTTTCCACAAAATTTACTTACAACAGGAAATTGGAATTCATGGAGATCCGACTTAGAAACATTACTTTTCGAAAAGAAATCAATACACTCAAGCTGAGCTTGCTTAAGGGTTCATTATGAATTATTAGTCAAAAAAGTCACACGATTTGCGGAAAATGAAAATGACACAGGAAGATCAAGTCAGGATCGTGGAATGGGTTAGGGCGGCTACTCACATACCTGCTGCAGGAGCAATTTAGGAGGCAGGGCGATTGGGAAAATATATAAGTTTCTACACCGCCGCAGTAACTACTTCCCTAGACTGGTACGACGGTAGGCAAATATAAACTACCGAAAAAATTGCAACAATCATGCTACTCAAGGTTGCAGTTGCAGGGCGGTAGGGTAGGGACTATGAAGCTATGTTAATAAGTCTCTGCCCCCTGCACGCCAAGACACATGACAATCGAGTGGGCAACTAAGGGTTGAGGATCATCCCCAGGCAGGAGCTGCTAGATTGCCCCTGTGGCAGACGTGTCAGTAGGCGCCTCCAAAATTTCTGCTCAAGACCAATTTTTAAGCATCCGTAAAATGAGATAATACCAAGAACAATCGTTTGTGACCAGTAGACTACACAGTTTTTTTTTCGATCATTATTTGATCTGAACAGTTTGTGCAATGCTTTTCTGCGATTACGTCACAGTATTTGACGTTTTCCAGATGTCGTAGATTGATCGCAAATGTGACTTACCAGCATCTCTTTTCCTTTTGAAATTATCAATTAGCTTCAAAATTATAACTTGCTTTGTTAAGTTGTACCGAAAAGACAGTGTAAAAATAATTATCAGATTGTCGTCTAGATTCGAAAATTTGCAGAAATTGATATTATTGTCAAAACGTGACATTTGTCAAAAGCGATCAACGGCGAAGTCAAGACATACGTGAAACTTTCATAAATGTTTATGAAAGAGACGAAGAAGTAGGGCGTAACCGCAGAATAGCATCGAACAAACAGTACCCACGGTCGTTTTTCGGACGTCACGCGAAATAAAGTTTTCAGAAGACCGCTACCATATTGTGTGAAGACGAGGTGGGAGCAATTTTGACAATCCGTACGGCGTTAGTGCAGGCTGATGAACGGCCGCATATTGTGCCACTTTTGCATGATTCATTGGGCACAATTTCCTGCTTATGCATTGGGGTACCGTACAATTACACAAATATTAAATAGTAACGAGTGTTCTATAAAAAATACGATCAAGTCACCTCTGGATTTCTTTTTCTGTCATAAACGTAGGTCGTGGCTAGTTTGTATCGTTTGTCATCATGGCATCTGTGACGGTTAAAAAGTGGATGTCATGTCATAATTGCGATGATAACCAAGACATACGTTTTTTGCAACAATTGCAATCCATAGGTGACTTGATCGTATTTTTTATCGAACACTCTTTATCAATTCTATTCACTAGATTTATGTTCTTCCTACAACATTGAAATCTATCTGACATTCAATAATCTGACACGGACAGTTCCCCCGGTAACCAGAACAACATATCCTTCTTCCCGGAGCTATTCTACCCCTAGAGCCCGTCCTGTCGGGAACATAGTTGTTCTCAACTGATCCTTCCATTGCCTTTGCCAATGTTGCCGTCGGTAGAGGTTTCCACAATCCCTTTTTTTTTTCAGTATAAGTGACTCAACCCTTGGTGCTGGAAGGTGCTCCATTTCTCCTTGGAAAGTCGCCTCGTCTCCCGTTGTGGATTGGTCCATGACAGCATCTTCTTGTTTATGGGCAGAAACTGGAATTATTTGCGGGTAATTGTGATTTTCGTTAGGTTTGGTTGTAATTTTTTTTACATGTGAAAGGTGTCGTTCGAATACCTTTCCGTTAATTTTCATTGTAACCTCATTCTCTTTCCTCTCCATTACTTCGAATTCTTGATTTAGAAATCCACCTTCCAACTTGTTTGAAGTGGTCATGTTAAGGGTAACAACTCTATCTCCCGGTTGAATGTCGCAACACTTTGATTTTCTTACCATATCTTCCTTTCTTTTTCCTTTCTGTTTATTCATCATATGATTATCTTTGGCTTCTTCATCTAGATCGGTGTTGATTATGTCATCAATCGATGGAATTTTATCTCTGAACTTTTTGCCAAATAGCAGCTGAGATGGAGATTTGCCTGTTGTGCCATGTGGAGTTACGTTATACATTAATAGAAATATCTGGACCTCTGCTTCATAGTTGTTATTGTTTGCATGGGCTATTTGTAGCCTTTTATGTATGGATTTATTAGCGTTCTCCACTTCTCCATTTGCTTGAAGCCAGTACGGAGATGTTTGAATAAGTTCAATTCCGTGGTTGCTACAAAATTGTTTAAATTCGTTACTCACAAATTGTCTGCCATTATCTGCTCTTATATTTCTAGGTTACCCCAGTCTTTCAAACATTTCCGATAAGTGATCTTGATTATTGAAAAAGTAGTACTCTTCAAAAATTGAATTTCTTGGTATCTTGAGTGGTAGTCAATTATCACTAGAACCATTTTCTTATTTGGTAAGGGACCCATCCCATGTATGCCTTGTCATCGGGAAAGGTCTAATGGGTTGTGAAACTAGCAAACATTCTCTGCATGATTTAACGTATTGGTCAGTGTGTTTGTCCATTAGCGGCCACCACACTTTTGCCCGAAGACGCCTTTTCATCACTGTCTCGCCAGGATGACCCTCATGAGCTAGTACTAGAATTCGTTTTGTTAAAGCTTGTGGAATCTCATCACAATTCTAGTACCTCTCAAAATGATCGGCCCCATTGTACATAATTCCATTTTGAAGATTGAATATATGTTTTTATCATTTGAGCTCCATAGGTCGTTATTCATTTTATTCACAGTTTTAGCGATTAGTAAGTCAGTTTTGCTTTCTTAGACGATTTCTGATATGTTCATGGCTTTTGGAGTGTTTTTTTCAATTAGTGTGAACACATGGAGTTCTTCTTCGTAGTAAAATGGTTTCTCTAGATGCAGTCTACACAACCTGGATAGCGAATCGGCTATGTGGAACTTTCCTGTTTCATAAACAACTTTAAATCTAAATGCCTGCAATCTTAACAACCATCGTTCCATACGAGCAGGTGGTTTGGATGCAACGATTATAAACTACACAGGATTGCTCAGTTTGCCGAATCTGTCTGGCAAGGTCAAACTCGCTGTGACGTCACCACTGATGCTGGGGCGACTGCCAGCCACGTGGTAACACCGGTTCCCGTTCGATCACCGAAGTGAAGCAACGTCGGGCGTGGGTAGTAATTGGATGGGTGACCGTTTGGGAACTCCACAGGCAGTTCGCCGTCTACATACCTGACTAGATTGATAGCAGTTTATTAATCTGAGAAGTACTTAATCAATAACTCATGCTGTAAATCTCTTTCATAGTCACTAACTGTAAAATGGTCGGAGCAAACTGTCGAATAATCTATATTAAACTTGTCTTTTCTTCTGCAGCGATGCACCCACTTTTTTTGTATTTTAGAAGACACTAAATCCTTGCCTTTTGGAAAAGAATACTATGCTTGAGCCTTGCTTTTTAAGAGCTAATTGATTGTTTTTGCACACAGCAACGGCACATATTCTCCCAGGCATAATGAACTAAAATAATGTTTAACACTGGAGTCAATTATTATTAAACAAGAAGCCTATTTGCTCAGAGAGTAGTGCCCATTCAATTTACCTTCGAGTGAACAAAATGCTGCTTCTTGTGCTAAATCGAATTATTGCTACACACCCTCAATCGTTAACACAACGAAACGAATAAAATATGTATTTGTATATTTTCGGCAACTCAAACTACATTAAAAGTACTTGCTTGGAAAAACAGAAACTATTGGACAAATTCACAACACAAGACACACGATCAACGGATAAATGGAAATAAACCATTGACCTCTAAGTTGGTTAGAGGTCAATGAAATAGACAAACCAATGGTGACGTCACAAAAACTGCCAAACGTACGTTAAATGGAACTGAGCAATCCTGTGTAGTTTATAATCGTTGGTTTGGATGTTGGTTTAAACATTGTCACCGATGGTTTGTGATCGGTGACCAGTTCGAAATCTAGACCAGCAGGGTAGAAATAGAATCGTTCTACTGCCAAGCATACCAATGCCAAACTCTCCTTCTCTGTCTGTGAATATCGTCTTCCAATAAACATTTACTCGCAAACGAAATTGCTTTGGGATTATGTGAAATTGTAGGAGTTCGGCCCCGAGAGCCACTGGACTAGCATCTGCAATCAACTGAGCTCGTCTTTTTGGGTCAAAATACGATAAGGTAGGCAACTTGGCTAAAGATCTTTTAAGACTTTCAAAATTTTGTTCATGGAATCCATTCCAACTAAATATCGCATCTTTCTTTGTAAGTTGTCGTAGTGGTTCTGTGATAGTTCCTAGGTCGGGAAGGAATTTTCCTAGGTAAGTAACTAAGCCTTAAAAACTGCGAACTTCTTCTTTATTTTGAGGTGAGCGAAATTCCATAATTGTCTTTACCTTCCTTTGATCTGCTTCTATACCTTGACTAGACAATTTGTGACCTAAAAATTCCAGTTCTTGTACTTTGAAGAGACATTTCGATTTATTCAGTTTAACATTGTGAGAATCCAAAACTTGGACAACTTTATTGAGACAGTGGTCATGCTCGGTCTCTCTACAGGGTGATTGATTTTCAGCGACAGGGTGCCAGTTCTCGTAAACTATTCATCGTAGAGGCTTGCGGCAAAAAATGTTATTACTTAAATTGCCAAGAGAAAAAACTGTTTCTGAAATGGTCGCTAGGGGGCGTAACAACCAACACCAAGTAGAAAAATATGATTTTTATGGAATTTCGTCCAATGAAAATATATCGATGAGCTCATTTTCGGATTAACTGACTATTTACCTACACTTTTTGTCTAAAACGTTTTTTTCTATCTATCATAATAAAGTGGTGGGGAAGTTCAATTGTTTTATTAAACAAACGGAGATTTCTCCCGTTTCGCTCGACCGATTTAAACGAGCTTGGGCTCATATGAAAGAGCATGATCTGCACTTCAAAAAACTTTTTTGGTTTTGAATTTTTGACCTTCGCCGTCGCCGCTAGATGGCGTTAACTGAAATGGTAGCATGTTTATGAGTTTTTTCCAAAAAAATCAAATGTAATGGTATATTAATTTTTATATATTTTACAAGGGAATACATTTTCCTATGAAAAAAACAAAAAAATCAATGATTTTTTTTGTTTTTTTTTTTAATTTTATTTTTGTTTTTTTTCATTTTTTTTTTAGGAAAATGTATCCCCTTTTAAAATATATGAAAATGGATATACCATAACATTTGATTTTTTTGAAAAAAACTCAAAAATATGCTACCATTTCAGTTAAAGCCATCTAGCGGCGACAGCGAATGTTACAAATTAAAAAGCAAATGAGCATTTCATAGCGCAGACTATTCTCTTTCATATGAGCCCAAGTTCATCAAAATCGGTCTAGCGAAACGGGAGAAATCTCCGTTTGTTTAATAAAACAACCCCACCACTTTATTATGATAGATAGAAAAAACCGTTTTTGACAAATAGTGTAGGTAAAAAGTCAGTAAATCCGAAGATGAGCTCATCGATATATTTTCATTGGACAAAACTCCATAAAAATAATATTTTTCTTTCGTCAACGGCGAAGTAGCCGCAGAATAGTTCTTTCGTTTTTTGATCATTAATTTGATCATTAATAATATTTTTTCACTTGGTGTTGGTTGTTACGCCCCCTAGCGACCATTTCAGAAACTTGAAAATATTTTCCAGGTTTTTCTCTTGGCCGTTTTAGTAATAAAATTTTTTGCCGCAAGCCTCTACGATGAATAGTTTACGAGAACTGGCACCCTGTCGCTGAAAATGAATCACCCTGTACATCCAAATATTAATATATCATCCAAATAATCAAGACAGTTTTGACATTGTGCTAAAAATTCTTCAAAAATCCTCTGGAATATTTCCGGTGCCGAATTTACTCCAAACTAAGGCGCTTGTAGCGGAAAAGACCTTTATGGGCGATGAAAGTCGTGATGGGGCGACTTTCAATGTCCAGCTCTAATTGGTGGTATGCACTTTCCAAATCTAAACGAGAAAAATATTTTGCATTTCGGAGTTTTGTCATGAAACTGTCAAAAGTAGGTAATGGATCATTTTCTCGTCGAATCTCTTCGTTTGCTCTACGCATATCCACACAAATTCGGATGTCTCTATTTGGTTTGAAAATTATGACAATTGGTGAAATCCAAGCACTAGGTTTAGTAACTTTCCCAATAATATCCTTTTGTAACGCTCCGTTGATTTTATTTTCTACTTGTGATTCAACTGATATTGGAATTCTCCTTACCGGCTGTTGTACTGGTTTGAAATATGGATCTATGGACAATTTAATAAGATAACCTTTGATATTGGGTAATGAGATGTCTTCATTTATGACTACATAGAATTTGTGATAATTTCATTTCCGTTTGGGATGTTCACAGTTGTTGTGAAACGACGATTGATTTTCAGTGGATTTCCAGGTGCATATGACTTCAAAACGTCCCCAGGTGAATTCTCTATGGCCCATTATTATTCTCAAGCAGAGTCCAATTTTTATCACTTATGATGTTGGCTTTTGAACCTGAATCAATAAGTAACGTGAGGCGTATTACCCCTATCAGACTGTCATTGAGATCATCCAAAATTCTTTGGTATCGTAATATTTCTGGGTTGTCAATCTTGAAGCAATCAAAGGTTTTAATATTGTCTAAATTTTCGCCCTTAGGATCTTCGGTTTCGACGATGTTCACTCCATATCTATTACTTTTGCGGATTTGGCCAGTTGACGCGAACGAATTTGATCTTTCCAAAGATTGTTTAGTTTTACAAGATACAGCGTAATGTCCCTGAAATCCAAACTTTTTGTAATTTATATCTTTTGCCGGACAATCATTAGTATTGCGTGCATGACCGGATCTACCACATTTTGAACATAGCTCAGTCTGTCTTCTATGTTGGAATCCCATTTTGTTTATCGGAATTGACGATAATAATGATGATGATGATCATGTCCCTTGCTCACTTGTACCCTTGTCCATTGCTGTTCACTGACTGCTTATCTGTTCGTGAATTTGACACAATTCAATGATTTCATTTAAAGTCCACTCTTTTTCGAGAATTTTTCTTTTGAGGTCCAGTGATGCCCAAATGTCAATAATTTTATCTTTCATATTTATTTCAGTTGCCTCAGTGTTGCTATTTCCAAATGAACATCGCTTTGCTTGCTGCCTGATTTTCAGTAAAAACTTATTTCAATCTTCTCCGTCTTCTTTTTGGATGCTTCGAAAAACATGACGTTCAAAAGTTGAGTTTTGTTTGGGTGAGAAGTAATCGGTTAATTTTTCAACAAGTATTCTGATGACCTGGTCATTTTCTTCTTCATCATAGGTTTCTATTGCGCCAGGTAAACTATAAGCCACTTCCTGTAACTGTGTGCCTCCTAAATGTAAAAGTTTATTTATTTTTTTCTCCTCATTCGTAATATCTTCAGAGGCTAAATAAAGTTCCAACGACCTAAGCCATTTTTCCCAATTAACCCTGATCAATGATCTATCAAAAACCTCGCATAAAAAAGGTTCAATTGCAGTGTCTACCATTTAAGTCTGTGATTAAATATAACAATGTATAGAGTGTATTTTCTGCTAAACTCGTTTTCATCCACACATAACAAATACATAAAATATCAATAATATTA
Source organism: Orchestes rusci (assembly GCA_958502075.1). Taxonomy (NCBI): domain Eukaryota; kingdom Metazoa; phylum Arthropoda; class Insecta; order Coleoptera; family Curculionidae; genus Orchestes; species Orchestes rusci. The sequence continues at coordinate 30,664,015 of OY293305.1, forward strand.
TTCATAACTGTTCAACCTACTTTTTATCATTTCAGAAAAACATTTACAAATAGGCAACCTTGTATAACGAAATGAGGCAGACAAAATTATAACGATGACAACGGCTCAATTTTTTTTTAACTCAATTCAAAAAGAAAGGTTATGTACTGTGATATTCTAAACTCACATTCAAAAACGTCGCTGGACTCTCCAAGCCCCTCTATCGTTTTGTTGGTGCTCACAGCCCTACTTTTGATGGTGCTATCAGCCCTCTAATATTGGTGCTCTCAGCCCTCCTCTTTTTATTGGTGCTCACAGCCCTTCTCTTTTTATTTTTGTTGGTGCTTTTAGCCCTTCTTTCAGTGGTGCTCTGAGCCCTCCCCGATGTCTATATTATAAACATCGGAAAATTGTCAACATATTTTACCACAGTTCCTCTATAACTTACCTTGAGGTTTAGTGAAATCCTCGTCGCCAAATTTGTGGTACCGTACAATTACAAAATATTAAATACCTAGTATCTATTCTATTCACTAGATCTATGTTCTTCCTACAACATTGAAATCTATCTGACATTCAATAATCTGACACTGACAGTTCCCCCAGTAACCAGAACAACAAATCCTTTTTCCCGGAGCTAATCTTCTCTCGAGCCCGTCCTGTCGGGGACATAGTTGTCCTCAACTGATCCTTCCGTTGCCTTTGCCAGTGTTGCCGTCGGTAGAGGTTTCCACATGCATGATAATGCTCTACCACATGAAAAGAATTGCGCCTCAGTTTTTTCTAGAAGTTAGAATCACAAAACATCCCCTATGGAACTTTTTCTCAAATAGGAGCTGTCAAACCACAGTTTTAGTTGTGCCTCCTGTCACCGGCGGCGCTGAAGTCACTACCTTTGATTTGTATCACCTGTGCACTTGTCAGTTGGTTTGTCACTGTCATTCGTGGTTTAAATTTAAAATTTCAATTCAATTATTATTGATTCAGTTTGCATTATGCATGTCTTTCTTCTCACAATGAACATTGTAACTTTATTAAATCTATATTCCGGCGCGCCGAAGTCTGCAGAGTATAAATGCTGTGTTCCCGACTGTGAAGAAAAGTACATCAGCAGCAACCGTTCTTGGTTTCCAAATTCTGACGACAATGTAGATAACTGTCTTGAGTGGATCAAAAAGATTGATAATATATATTTTCACATCACAACAATTTTTTTTTTCTATATTTTCTAAAATGTAATAACTTTTTCTCAAAAGTTTTAATCAACTACCATAAAAAATGTAGGTTGATATCGATTTTTATAATTTTGGGTATGTTATGTTTGGTGATGATAAGTCACGTTTGGATATGGTTTTGTTCATGATCCCAAGGTCATAAGTGTATGAATTAAGAATGTCGCAGACAAAATACTTGTTTCTTCTTAAAAAAAAATTTTTCCTTACAGATGATTTTTTTATCTGTCATTTTTGATAATCAGATCAATAACATTATTCGTAGAATAATAATGCCAATCAGATCAGATTTTATTTTATCATTGGTAAATCTTGTGAATTATCAAAAAAAAGGGATACAAAAAAATATTAATGAGGAAGATATCTTTTATATTTAAAATTTGAAATTTTTCAGATCCACCTCAAGAAAATTGATTCCAACTTTGTATTTGACGTTCCTTAGTCATAATATAGGGTGATTCATTTAGACCTCTTATTTAATAATAATGAATGAACCTTTATTAAGCATAGCTTTACAAAAAAATACAATACTTAGGTACATGGGAATACATTAGTGTATAAAAAACATAGGACAATAAAATATAACATACTAATATAAAAATGAAAAACATCATTAAAAAGAACAATTACATATTAAAAATAAAATCCCTTAGTGAATTTTGGAATGTTCCAATCTCTTCAATATTTCTGATGTCTAATGGAAGAGCATTAAACTGTGTCAGTCCTTTGAAAAACAGACTGCATTGGGTTTTTGTCAAACGAGTTGTTTGCACATAAAAATTTGAAGTATTTCTGGTGTTATAGCTATGTACATCACTCACAAATAACAACTCGCTTGACAAATAGTCCGGTACTATGTGATTTCTTATTTTGTATATCATAACATAGGTTCTATACAAGATAGTTTGTTGAACACTCATGATCCCTACTGTTTCCAACATTAATCTAACTGGAGTATATCTGTTACATCGTAAAATAGTTCTAAGGGCACGATTCTGTATTTTCTGAAGTTGCTTTAATTTTTCTTGGTTTAGATTATATAATATTGTAGAACAATATTGTATATGAGGGGCTATCAAAGATTTATATAAAAGAGTTCTAATGTAGGGTGACAAATGTTTACCTATTCTTTGCAGAAAATACACTTTTATGGACATTTTTGATGAAATGTAATCGCAATGCTGATTAAAATTAAGATTTTCATCTAATAACACTCCTAAATATTTAAAAACTCTTACCCTATTCAATTTCTGTCCATGCAGCAGAATATTGACATTAAATTCATCAAATTTACGAATTAAACCTGGTGTACCAAAAACAACATATTTACATTTGTTCACATTGACTGCCATGGAATTGTCACTTAACCAAGTACATAAATTGGACAAATCATTATTCAGTTTGTCAATCATATTATGAATATCTGCACCACAAATATACAACATGGTGTCATCAGCAAATAACTTCATTTGACAGTGTTTAACAGTTTTAAAAATGTCATTTACATACATGATGAACAGGAGTGGTCCTAATATTGTACCTTGTGGTACTCCAAAATCAACATTTGCTTCTTCAGAGATGCTGTCATTGAATTTAACCTGTTGCTTCCTGTCCATCAAGTATGATTTCAACCAATCATAGACCCTCCCTCTCAGACCCATTTTAAACAGTTTTTTCAATAACAATTGTCTGTTGATTGTTTCAAACGCTCTTTTAAAGTCTAAAAACACAGATATAACAGTCATTCCTCCATCAACACGTTTCAACCATTCATTCGTGATCTGTAGAATAAGAGTTTCACATGAGTGGTCGTTTCTAAATCCAGATTGAGAAGTGTGGATGACAGAGTTTCTATCACAGAATTCACTAATTTGATCCTTCACCACTAGTTCTATAAGTTTCTCGTATGGAGGGACCGTGTTTATTGGACGGAAGTCTTCAATTTTTTCACTACCCACAATTTTTTGCACAGGAGTAATTAAGGATAGTTTCCACTTCTCAGGGAAAATACCATATGTTAGTGATGTGTTGATGATGTCCATTAACCTATTCCCAGCAATTTCACATACATCCTTCAATATCTGTGCAGATATTTGATTGCCACATCCACCAGATTTCTTCAGACGTTTCATAATTTTATTAAAATGGCACATATCAATAGTCTTAAAATCACATAAAACTTCTTTGGTATCTATAAAACTTATCACATAGTTCAAGTCATGTGTCCCTACAATGTACGACACAACCTCTAAAATGCTGTCCAAAAAATACTGATTGAAACTATTGGCAATATCACAATTCTTCTTTATCACAATTCCATTTGATATTATTTGGTCGACAGTACATCGCTTATTGGGAAGCAGCATCTTCAAATTCTTCCACAACTGTTTGGAATTACTTCTGTTAGTGTCCAAAACCGAGTAAACATAATCATTCTTCGAAGTTCTTATCAATGCTATCACTTCATTCCTCAGAGTTCTATAAGAATTCCAACTATTCTCATCTTCACTCAACACAGCTCTACGATAGAAAGTATCTCCAGTTTTCATTTTGTCCAAAATATGCGGAGTGATCCAATTGTTGCCATCATACTTGGGGTTGCTTTTTCTTTCTTGGTATGTAGTCATTCCTTCCAAACTTCGAGTGATAGAATCAACAAATGAATTCGCCAAAATGTCAACATCGGTAATGGAGTTGTTCCAGTCTTCGTTTCTCAATTGCTCCTCCATATCCATTTTATTGTACCTTAGACGCCGATATCCAATTGTTCTTGGTTCCGATATAGATATATTTAATTTGATCCGTAACATATTATGATCACCTACACGGGGGCTCAGAAGAACATCACATTTCAAAGATGGGTCGTTGGTAATTGCGTAATCTATTAGTGTATTACTTGTGTTAGTTGTTCTAGTGTAGTTGGTTACAATTTGCCGAAGACCATTAATTTCAATCAACCTTTTACACATATTCGAATAATAGCTCTCTTTATTGTAATCGTAATTGAAGTCTCCCAATATCAACTGGATACCATCTAGATTAGTTAGTTCTTCAATTAGCTGATCAAATTCCTGGATAAAAACTCTATCAGACCCAGACGGAGATCTGTAGATACCAGTTAAGACAATATCCTTATTATTAACTTTACAAGCTATGCTCAAGATCCATAAAACATTATCAACACCTCTATTCATTTTGAGAATATACTTCAGATTGTTCTTCAAATAAAATGTAACACCTCCAGTTCTTTTATTATTACTTACACAATGTATGTGTTTATATCCAACAACATCAGTTTCAACTTTCAATATTTCGGAAGTGATATGTGTCTCAGACAAACACAAGATTGTTAGCTGAAGTCTTTGAATTAAAAGCTTAACTTCCTCAAAATTATTTAACAAACCTTGACAGTTTGTATATAAAATCTGTCCTTTACTAGGTTCATAATCCAACTGATTCTCTAATTGCTAGATTATATATTTTCTTTTTTGAATATCTTCATACCTTTTGAAAACTGGACAGTTGGGATCCCATACTCCATGATCACTCTTGAAATTCATCACCAGATTTAAATTCGCAGCAACGCAGTTATGACACTTGTTAATAGTAGAACTACATTCATCTCTCCCATGGTTTCCGGCACAAATAGGACATATCATCACTTTTTCTACACAATGTTTTTGCACATGACCATATTTACAGCATTTATAGCAGCGAACAACACCATATTCAGGATATACATTGCAACGGCTCCATCCAATATTGATTTTCTGATACTCTAAAATTTTCTGATGATTCACACTGTCGAGTTCTAGAATTAAGTTGAATTTATTCTTAATAATTCTAGTTCTCCTTAAGATCTTAAGATTAGTCTGGCCAACTATGTTATTTTGATTTTTGATTTTGGCAATTATATTATCATCAGTTTCTTCATTCTCCAATTCGCAAATTCCAACTACTTTTAGTCTTCCCTCATTAACTTTTGGTGTGTTGACCTCAAAATTATCTCCTAATTGTTTCTGTACTTCTGACTGGACAAATGCAATTTCCTTTTCTTTTCCACATTTTAAGATCAACTCTCCTTTATTCAATGAGCGACCAATCTCCACCCCGATGCCTATTGCAGATGGATTCACCTTAGTTTTCAGCTCATTTTTGATCGTATCAGCATTACATTCCGCATTTTTAGCTTTATCAACCAAAATATTAGAATTTGTCACAGTTGCATACGTTTTTTGTGGTTTTATCGGTTCTTCATTGATAAAAACGGACTGTGGAATTTGAACCGATGTAGATGCTGTGTTGCCTTTTAAACTAGCTATTTCTTTTTTCAATTCCTGGTTCTCAGTTATTAGTTGATCATTTTTTTTTCGCAGATCATCAGTGGTTTCATTAAGCTTTTTTGGCGATGTTTGTATGAAAACCACGATGTTTTCATCAATTAAAAGGTCTTCATGGCGGCTTCTTTTTCTCTCCCGCTCCTTTGAGGTACTGGCTTCAAATTCAGACTCACACAATCTACACTTCCAATTTGATTTTCTGTGGAATCCTCTGAGATCATTAATATTCTCACACTTTCCGTGATAGTAATATTTGCATTTTACACACTGAATGACCGATTTCGGCTCTTCGAATTCCTTTTTACAGGTATAACATCGCGAGTCGCTCGTAAACACGTCCGCTCTCTCTGCCATTCTGAAGCGCATTAATAATTGTAAATAAAATACGTGAAATGGAATTGGATGACGGAATCTTTATCATGTACAATCTTTGACAAATAATTTTTGACAATAATCTCACTTAAATGATGGTCGAGACTCCGCCGGAGGTCCTCGTCCGTCCAGCTACGACTCAGAAATTGCAAGTCATAACTACTCGCCTAATCGGGCAGATACCGTTCGCAAAACATGAAATAGTGATCCAAAAATTGACCTTCCGAATAAACCACTTGAGGCATAGACACGGCCAGCATTCAATCGAATCATTTCCAGAAATTAAATGCCAAAGATTGTTCTTCCAGGTCATGATTCAATTCCATTTCATGTGTTTTATCAACAATTCAAAACAAAAGATCTAAATGAATCACCCTCTACTTATAACTTTCTGATGACTAGCAAAACCAAAACAAGATTTATAATAAGACCGAACATACCCTACCTAAAACTACAGTGTGTCCACTCTGAAGTGTCCCACCCCTGTAACATTTTTGTTTATTAACCGATTTTAAAAATTTTTGTTTTGTTTGATAGGTCTCGACAAACTCTTTTTGGGCATCTGACAAATTGATTCCAGGGGCGTACTTATGGGTAATTGTGAGGGCTCAAAAGGTGCCAAATTTCAGAAAATGATATTAGGTCATTTTTTAGAAAAAAATTGACAACGGAATCTCAATCAGCATCAAAAAAACCCCTCTGTACAAATTTTCAACTCCCTAATCTACGAATAAAATGGTCCTAAGTTTAATAAAAATCGTTAAATGAATCCCTCTGTCGCCCAGCCTATATTAGGTATCGATGATTTTTTGTTTAAAACACACATTTTGGGATTTTATTAACATCTTTACTGTGAATTAGAACGTACGGGAAGAAGAAGTATAAGTATTAAATTAACAAATTAACAAAAAAAAAAACAAAACAGTAACTTTTTTTTTTTGAAAATGTGAACAGGGAGGTTTTTGGTCATTCTGATTGAGATTCCGTTGTCAGTTTTTTTTTCTAAAAAATCCCCTAATACGATTTTCTGAAATTTTACCCACTTTGAACCCCAATAATCACCCAAAAGTACGTCCCTGGAACTGATTTGGTATAATGTTCAAAAAGTGTTTGACGAGACCTAACAAACAAAAAACAAAAAAATGAAAATCGGTTAATATACAAAAATGTTACAGGGGTGGGACACTCCAGAGTGGACACCCTGTATATACATCGATCACAGCATTAGACGAACGTCAAGTCTCTGGCACATCCACCATTCACAACTAAATAGTTCGTCCTCCTATCACGAGCGGTGCACTCATTTGGGACCGTTCAGTAGCATTACAGATGATGTTCTAAGGGGAAATGTTTTCTGGTCAAAGTTAGTACTATGGTTTGGCATTCGAGAAGGTCCGACCTTAACCCAATCGAGGCTACCAAAGAGAACTGCCAAACCCTCTAAACACCATGAAAAATGATCCTTTCTTTGCACACCATATTCCAATGATGCCAAATTGATCTGGATTTGGCACCATTTATTTAATTGAAGATGTTGATCAACAGTATGAGGGATTGTTCGATTGTTGCCGTGCTGTCATTTATCAAGGGAAGAAATAGTTTTTTTTAAGTTTCGTTATTGTGAAAAAAAAATCCATTTTTGTTTTCATTTTTCTTCATTTTTCATTCTTTTTGTGACATATTTTTTGGAATCTCGTTAATTCTCCCCATCATGGGTATTTTTTTTTCCACCAGACATTCACCAGGTGAAAACATCATGCCACCAAAACGTTTTTTAATTCGTGGTGGAAGTGTGATGGCCCATCACACCACGTTTTTAAATTACTGGTGGATTTCATTTGTTGAAAATCTGATTCCACCAAGTGCCACCAAATAATGTATGTGATTACTTTGGTTGATTTATGTTGATAGAGCACATATAACCTGAAATACATTCTATTGTCAATAATAATTGACACAATAATAATTATTATTATTTTGTAAACTTGAGGCTTGATTATTGAGCAGATATTGAAACAAAAATTAAATTGAATTTCGACAAGTGATCAAGATTAAAAATGTTGATAGGTAGTCAGGTACTGTTGCTTGGTAGTTAGGTACTGTTGCTTCAGAGCTGCAGCATCTACTTTAAAAACCAATATTAAAGATCGTTTCTTGCTCTGGTATAATATGTATATACAGTATGTATAATATGTATATTATACATATCATACCAGAGATGTATAATATACATATTATACCAGAGCAAGAAACGATCTTCAATAATGGTTTTCATGGTACTTAGATGCTGCAGATCTGAATAATACATATTATGTATTATTAGAAAATGATTGGTATAAAATTCAAAAAAAAGAGTTCAATCAAATAATTTTGAAAGGGATGTAAGCATAATATGAAGGTATTTATGATTGAAATTTAGTACGGATTTAATTTATTCACAGCACAAGTCAGAAAAGCAGGTCCGAGGTTATGTACTTGCTATTTTGATTCACCAAATCGTTTTCTTTTTTGTTGATTGTGGTGTTTCCACCAACGAGATGCAAAAGGTCATATGTGACAGGATCAGCTGATGCAACAGTAAATTTTTGGTGGAAATCAACACAAAATTTTGTTGAAGAAAAAAACACGCCCCATCTATCAGCTATTATATCAAAACAAATCGAAGTTAAAGACAAATTAGGGTCGTTATGTAACAAAAATAGAATTGAAAAAAAAATCAATGTTGTTATTTGTGAGAGAGAATCATTGAGAAAACATTCACTTGTACAACACGATTTCGCTGATGAAAAGGCCAATATTTCAATGCAGTGATGGCGCGTAACATGTTGAATGATAGACTTTGCATTAGAAATAACTGTAAAAAAAACTGTACTTCTGCCAAAGTCTGGTACAAACACGCGATCCATAAAAATATTCAACGAAGACAAAAATCCACAACATAAGGCAAATGCGCTGTAGCAGTTGATTGATTATAGTTTTCCTATTAGCAAATCTCACTTGAATTTTGCATATAAATAACATTTATTGCTATTTAATAACTAAAGCTTGATTTTCGAACACCAGAGAACTAGGACTATGAATTTGGAAATACTCGATTGAATTCATATTTTATACCACTAAATCCAAATAGAACGAATAATAAAACGATACAATGTTACACGGCCGCGCACGTATTTCGGAAAACAAAATAATTCTCTGTTGGGTTCTGCCGCCTTGCCGCCCCAAATCTAGTATGAATCGCTGATTAAGCGACTTACACATGCGGCGCTCGACCAATCAGACTAATCACTTTCGGCAACCGTACGCTCTGCACCAAGGGCGTTGCATACATTCGAGACGGGCCTACGCTAAAGATCTTCAGGACGAGTTACTTGCAGTGGTGTTGCCGTTAGAGAAACAATACAATAAATTAACATATGAAGAATTAAGGGTTTGATCATTTTTCAAATTGATTAATTATTAAACAAAAATAATAATGAAACATCAGATTGTCGAGTTTGGGTGTGTTCTGCAGCTGCGAGGCACTTATTAACCAGTCGCCTCTGTTTCAATGTCACCTTAAGGTACAGAATAGCTGTACCCTCAACATCAATGTGAACCTTGAAATTGTGTGCCGAAAGTGCCGTATTTCAATTGCGGCACTCTTTCCACTCAGATAAGGTCCTAGATACGGTACTTACGGCAGACAATTTCAAAATATACCTTGTCCTATTTTTTACCATGAGGTGACATTGAAATATCGGACCTAAATGTCAGTGAACCAAGAGGAAGTATTGTCTTTTTTTCTTTAGAGTAAAGTTGGACAAGAGTTTTGAATAGATTATTTCAAGAATGCATTGACTTTCAATATAGTTTGGTCGTATTTTGTGGCGAAATTGACATTAAACATCATCTTCTCAAAGTTTACAACAAGCAATGAAGGTTTGCTCTTCTAATATCATCAAAATAATTCTTTTCTTAAGTTTCCATACGTGTCGAGAAATCGAATAAGAAATACAATACCAATGTTATAGAGGATAATTTGTTTAATAGATTTTTGACGCATTTTCTGTACTCTAAGCGAAGGTATTCTGTTCATGTGAAACACTGAAACTTTGCCTGTTGTTTTTGATGCAAGGACTTACTACTCTGGGATCTATTGAGCAGCAGTGAATTTTTTGTCTTTGGACAGAATCAGTTGTGGGTAAAGTTGACAGACGTTTACAAAAAAACTGGTAATTTATTACTCCTAAATCAAACAAAAAATTCAAAAATATATATAATAATATCAGCCAACTACATTTGAAGCCCGACTGATCCTGATTTTACAAAAACAACAAAAAACTAATAGTAGAGTCGGAATAGTTTGGAACTGACACATGACAATCCCGAAGTAACTGCCTTATATTCAGGCGATTTCCATACTTTTGGTATCTGTTTAATCTCTGCCAAAATCGTTTGGTATAGTGGATATACATTATGTCTCCGTACAGTGGCGTAGCCAGACAATTTATAAGGTGGGGGGGGGGGTTTGGGTTCGGACAGATGGAGCGCCGCAGGCAAATCCCGCCGCAGGAGGAAAATTGTGAGGAATTTCCCCTTCTTTTTAATCAATTTCCCCTCAAATCCATGACTCATAACATTTATGGGCACCTCCGGCGTTTGCTAAAGTACGAATTAGTGCTCCAACGGCGCGCCGCAGGCGGAAAATGGTGAGGAATTTTCCCTCCTTTTTAATCAATTTTCCCTCAAATCCTTGACATAACATTTATGTGTACTTCCAGCGTGTGCTAAAGTACGAATTAGTGCTCAACGTCGCGCCGCAGGCGGAAAATTGTGAGGAATTTCCCCTCTTTTTTAATCAATTTTCTCTCAAATCCATGACTCATAACATTTATGGGTACTTCCAGCGTCTGCTTAAGTACGAATTAATGCTTCAACGCGTTTGTCCTAACTACGGATCTTGGAATTCGTTTGAATCGTTTGTCACAAACATCTTTTAAGGCTGCTGTTATGTCAGAGGAATTTGAAACAAAAATGGAAATCCCATTCAGATTTATAAAAAAAATTACGCTTGTTATACCTGACATTGCTTGTTCCTTGTTGAATTGGTGAGCATAGCAATACCCAAAATGTGCATTTTCATATTGTACCTACCTCCTCACTAGTCCTTACCTTTGACATCTACGCCTCCCAAATGACCTCTCTTTGCTGGAATGCATGAATTTTCCAAGAGATTGCAGGACCGCTACTATTTCATAATTTGAATTTAAATGTGTTTTTCAATTATACATATATACTTTCTTATCAAGGGGGGTTCTGACCTCCAACCCTCCCTCCCGTGGCTACGCCCCTGTCCCCGTATAGGCGTTAGAGATAAATTCAAAGAAGTATAGGCAGGAACTTCATACTAAGCAAAGACCGCAAACCGCAAACATTGGGTACCTGCAAATTGAAGCAGGTAGGCAATCCGCAATATTGTTCCGTATCAAGCTTCGACACGACATTTTCTTCTCGTCTTTATTAACAGAATCTGATGTAAAACAGAAACAAATTTCCAATAATCGGGATTTCGACACGTCATAGACGGGTCAAATCTTTTATTAAAATGAAGATATCTCCAAATCGGTCAAAGATGGCCATAGATATTGTTCAATAGACTGATTTCGATTTTCAAAAAGAAATCGAATTGTGAAATAGAAAATGGGGGTTGCCAGTAAAATAAGATGGTTGGTTTCCGTGTAGTTCATGGTCGAGAACTTTCTTGTATGAATTTTTTAAGCGTATCACGTTTACTTTCTCATAATTTAAATAGTCTAAACTCTTAAATCAGAAGATAACACGATAAACAGATGGCCGAAGCTCGTTTTCTATTCGGAAATTCGCATCTCTTACTATCTTTATTATTCCTTCAAAAGAAAGATATATACATGAATCTATAAAAGAATTATAATTTTTTTATTCGCTGTCTCATCAGAAGGTTTATTCTTAGATGTTAAATTGATACTTTCATTTCAGAGGAGTCGCTACTTTTGTAAAAATGGGGGGCATTGACCAAGAAGATCCTGATCACTGGCAACAATTTAACGTGTCTCAACGATATACACACCCCCAGTATTCGGCACCATCTCATTATCATGATATAGGTATTATCAAATTTCAGGGTCATGCTAAACTCAATATATATGTCAGACCCGCATGCCTTTACACCAGTAATTCATCTCCATTTACCAATGTGATCGCAACAGGTTGGGGAAGAACTGAATTTGGAGGGTTCGAAAGTACGGTTTTGCTCAGAGTAATACTAGAGTTGTACGAACAGCCCCGTTGCAACAAAGTGTATAAACAAGAAGTGGGTACAAGCAGATTGAAAGATGGTATCAAAAATGATTTGATGATTTGTGCTGGTCATTCTCAAGATCTCAAGGACACATGTCAGGTTGATGTGATCTTTCTGTACAAGCTGAAAATAATAAAATTTCTTGTTGCAGGGTGATTCAGGTGGACCATTGCAAGTCTATCGCGAGAAGGGTGGAAAGGAAATGTCTTGTATGTATGATATAATTGGGATTACCTCGTTTGGCAAAGCATGCGGTTTGGCAGTGAATATTCCGGGTGTCTACACCAGAGTCTCGAATTATATCAAGTGGATTGAAGATATTGTTTGGCCTGCATAATTATATTTTGTGATTGAGATGTATTAATCGTTTATTTGTTGTAACACTTGAATGGATTATAATATTTTGAGTGAGACATGTTTCATGAATTCAAGCCTTTGAGAAGGCGAATAACGGAAAAATGTCTATTGGGAGGAAGCATAAAACTACTATACCTACTCTGTTACTTTGTACACCGAATCTACAGAATATAAAAAAAAGAGACAAAAGGCAATGATAGACGTAGTACGATTCACATAGCAAAAATTATTATTTGATGTGATATCGTCATTGGCATGTAGGTAGAAGATTAATAAAAGTACCCCAAATAACGGGACCCCAGAGAAAAAAAAAAAAAAAAAATCGGACCAGTCAATTTTTGTCTCAAGAGGAAGAGGGATTTTGCGCCTATTTTCAACTTCACTTCACCCTCTGAGCGGTGCGGTGGTGAGATTCACCCTCAAAATGTTGAATGGAAAGGGGGTGAGGTGACACCTTATTTTAAAGGCCCTTCATCCGTGAGTACGACTGCCGAGTTTCAAGCTTCTGCTCATGGAAAAGTCAATATATTTACATCACTTTGCTATGCTTCTGCTGTGATTTCTGTTAATAATAGATCTTTTCAGAAGTTGTTTCATTCAATCAATTAACCGCTATAGTTACCTTCTTTGAACTTTACCTCGGGGCCCAGAAAGTTCCGCATGCCTCCTAACTATTGAGGCGGGTGAATCTGAAATAAGTTCGCATTTCCACATGATGAATAGAGTATAGCAAAATAATCAATTTCTATACAAGAACATCTGTCCGTAAACGTCCCGTAAAAAAAATGATACTGATAATTTCGATTTTTTGTCTGTGGATTCGAAACGTCTCAAGCGATTTTGATAGAATTTTCAAAGTTTTTTTTTTTTAAGCAAAAAAGAGCAACACTTCAACCAATTGTTAGGAAATCGATTGATATTAAATTTTTCTTAAGCGGAGAACACACAGTCCTGAGCCGCAGTACAGCAGAATCTTACTCTTACCTACTGCAAAATTGTTAGATTCCGTCGGGTCGATTGAAAAATTGTAAGCGTCCACTCACGATCCTGCATAGAGACTCTGTAACAATAAGCGATCTATAGCTTATTCGCATAAAAATCGGTCGTTACTTGAATCTTGAATCCAAAATAGCAGTCAAGCAACAGCTGGGTATCAATCACTTCAAATGATTCTAGTAACGACCAATGTTTATGAGAAACGATAGACCGCTTTTTGTTACAGAGTCCCACGGCTGTGAATCAGTTCAAACCTGTAAGTCATGTGGGAATGATGACCGAGCGAAGGCTCAACGTTTTTGAGTTTTGTAACAAGTGCCAGCATTGCCCGCTCAAGAGACGATTGATATTGAAAAACTTCACTTACCAAAGACGTGAAATTTCTGTACATTTCAAAAAACTCTATCAAGCATTTCTTAAATATATTTTGAAGATATATTATTGCATTTGGGTCAAGTTTTTCGAATTTTGCAACAAGTGCCAACATTGCCCGTTTTCTTGAGAGACTGCTATCATGAAATTCGGAACACATCATTTTTCAAAGGCATGAAAGTTCTTTATACAATTCGATAAACTCTAGCAGGAAAACCAAAAAAAAAACGATTCTGCCAAAATCGGTCCAAATGAACGGCATCATTTGATAGTTTTCAACTGCGAACCAATACGATTTCAGATCGGTCCGTTGGTCGGTCGTGCGCACAGACGATCCAATTTAGGCTGGAAATCGTTCGACTCCGTTGTGTCCATCAGAATCGTACTGTTGTGCAGGACCGTGAGTGCGGCTTAAGAATTTGAATACAAGTGAACTCTTCTGACATTGGTGACATTACAATGATTTTTATTTTTTATCTTGAAAATGATGCATCAAAGAAGAATAATTCAAGTGATGTAAGATTTTTGATGTAATTATACGAGAGATGCGAAAGGTGAATCACCGGTTAACACAGATAACTGTCCAAAAACATCAGAAAGGTGACAAGAATGAATCACATCCTGTCCTCAGGATCACCTCTGTTGGTGTCATGGAATAAAAGTAACAGCTTGATGGAATTTTTAATCTCGTGCCTTTGCGCCTTTGCCCACGAGTCATATTTGTCAAGGGTTTACCCTGGAGATCCTGGATAGGACCATTTGTCGACGAGTTTATTTTGTTACTCATCAGTGAGACCTTTTGCACATGAATTTCTTTTGAACTCAGCGGTGAACGTTTTTTCCTGAGCTATTTGTCAATGAGTTACTTTTGAACTCATCGGTGGACCTTTTTTTCTAAGCTTTTTGCCCATTAGTTTTGTTTTAAATTATTGGTGGTACCTTTTGTCTTGGGGTTTTTGCTCGTGAGCTCCTTTTGCACACATCGGTGGAACCTTTTGTCATGAGCCTTTTGCTCATGAGTTCGCATTCTCATGATGAGTTCCTTTTGAACTCAATGGTGTGTCCTTTTGCCAATGAACTCCTTTTGAAATCGGTGGGGTCTTTGCCCATAATTTCTAAGTTCCTTTTCAACTCATCGGTGAGACCTTTGGTCCATAAGTCCCCTTTATACTCATCTCTGTTATCTTTTGTCTAGGGCGTCATTCCCATGGATTCCTTTTGAACCCATCGATGGGACTTTTTGTCCATGAGCTCCTTTTGAAACCATCAGTAGTATCTATTGTCCAGAGCAGAAGGCCCGGTGGGGCCTTTTGTCATCGGCCTTCTGCCCATTAATTCCCTTTGAACAGATCGGTGGGACCTTTTCTCCAGGAGCTCCTTTTGAACTCATCGGTGGTGCCTTTTGTCCAGGGACTTTGGACGGATGAGTTCTTCTTGAACTCATCGGTGAGACCTTTTGTCCAAGACCGTTTGCCCATAGTTTATTCCCTTTTGAACTCACTCACCTCCTAGAGTCATCCTTGGTTTGATTATATCTACTGCCACCACTGTTCGATACCGTTTCATTCCACATTGAGACTGTTGGACGATAAATTTAATCATTATTGTTTCATACCTTCTCTTACATCTTTGACCTCAAACTGGTCGTTGTACAGAACTCGGGTGATCCCAAACAGTCCTTTCAACATCGATGAATCAATTTAATTTATAACCAATAAACCAATGCATTCGACTGATCAAATTCAATCATATTGACTGTTGCATTTCATCTGGTGATAAAAAGAAATGTAATGTATCTAATTTTACCTATTCCAATATGATTCTGTCCCAGAAAACTGGATCCGATAATGATGTCGTAATTCCTCAATTATTTATCATCGAGAACGATGGCCTTCAATAACGCTGAAACTCAATACGACGTCAATAGTAATCTTAAGATTAACAAAAACATTGTTGTGTAGGATGTTACCGACATTTCAAAAGTTTCGGAAATCCTTTTTCGGTAGGTATCCAATATTAGCTTTTGTGGAATGCTGTTCTTCAGAAGTGTGCAAGTGCTTCCCGTATCAATAACACTATTGATTTCACTCTCATTCATATGCACAAACTTCACAAACAATTTATTCGTGCCCATCAAATGACAGATCATTAAAATGACTTGTTCGTTAATAAATTATTCTATTCTATTCTATTCTATTCTATTCTATTCTATCATATTCATCATCCCTGACAGCATTCCAGAAAAGCTATCATTATTCGCCTTATTCCGACATTCAGCTTGAGCTTGATCTATTCTACCACCATAATCACATTGAATTTTTTGGTTTTTTGATTGCCATTGCAATTGAAACAAGAAATTTACTTCTTTTGCTGAGAATTGCTCTGGTTGTGTTTCCTGTATCGAAAACCTCCAACACCACTATAATACTCATCATCTGTGTATGCTCGAAACGCGCGTTGATGAATGGAAATTCGAAAAGCAGTCGATTGATCAACACCTTCTCCATTATTAATACCGATGTGGCCAAGATAATTTGCTAAATCGTCCATGTTTGTATATTGGCCGCTCTAGCCCTTTGACAAAATAACCTCATAGTAAATCCCTTTTATAACAATGTCAATTGAATCAGTTTTAGACATTTCCAAACGTAATTGATTTAATGTTAACACTTTTTCGGAGTAATAGTCCTCAAAATTTTGACTAGACGAAGGCCTATACGTAGCTTCCTAAAAAAGTAGTTTACCGAAACGCGTTTGCGGTGGAGAATTTATAAGTAATAGTATATTGTAGTCCTAGGCGGTAAAGCGACATTTTTCTATGACATTCTCCATGAAGTTTTTAGTAACTTTTGTATAATACAGTTTATACCTATCTTCAACCGTTTTGAAGTTATTTGAAGTTTTCAACGAGAAGGTCCCACCCTTATTTATGACTTTCCTGGTATATTTTGGGAAAAACGCTGGGACACGTCAATTTTTATTTTTAGGGACACGTCTTTTCGTGTATGACTGTAAAATACAGGTTGTTCCAAAAATAAGATATCGCATTACACTTGACATTTTTGAATGGAAACCCCCAATTTTGTTTCTATTTTTGGATTCTCCATGAAGTTTTTAGTAACTTTTGTGAAATACAGTTTGTACCTATCTTCAACCGTTTTAAATTTATTTGAATTTTTCAACGAAAAGGTCCCAATTTTATGAATGTATTATATTAAAAAATTAACATTATTAGTAAATCAGGATAAAATTATAGAATTATGACCTACATGTATACATCTATGTGTCTCACTCATTATTCTCCAAGTACAACCACTAAAGCTTACCATAGTCGTCACTTTTACAAAAGGGCACTGTGGATAAGTCTACAACAAAGTCGCCCTCAATTACAAGGGGCTTTTTGTCGCAAACTTAAAGGCACTATCCTACAAAAAGGGTAGTTACCTTTTCAATACAAATTATTACAAATTGACCGAAGAAATTTTTTTGGATCCAAACTGACTCCAAACAGCCCGCAATTTCGTCGTATAACGTTTATAAGGAGTTACGGGTCCTGTTTCTTATCACGTGTGTCAGGGCCATTCCAGGTCGTATTCATTTCATTGGGTGATGGTATGAGACCATTCCACTTTGGTCTGTCAGTAAAGTCACTTGCAGCTCACAGATTGGTCGAAAGTGACGTTTCTGACAGGCCAAACTGGAATGGTCTCATGATATCATACTCTATGAAAACGCTCAAGATAAACCACCGGTAGCCAAGTCCACAGGTTACTGTCCAAAAACATAAAAAAAGTGACAAGAATAAAAAACAGTGATGCCTCTTCTCTCTCTCTGGCCCTGAGACTACAGTAAAAAGCTCCCTGCTGCTTCGCCCGTGATTGGTCAGATTGGTTGACATAGATGGCAACATGCTGATCGCCGAATTAACAATATTATTAAATGTAAGGGAGGTTTCTTTGTCCAAATAATGTAAAGAAGAAAGTTTTGGTGGCATAGGGACAGAAAGGAAAATGAGAAAAGTTGGCACCAGGCAGGATTTGAACCCACGACCTTCGTCATACCAGGACAACGCTCTACCAACTCAGCTACCAATGCCTATGAGTGAAGCCAGCCCAATGCAAACTATTCTCACTTCTAGGATGTAAGTTTTAAGGTTATGTTGAGCAACCTTCGGTGGTTACAGTCCATTGGAGGTATTATATGGGGGTAAGAAGAATCACACACATGTTCGAGATTATACAGGAGTCTTTTCCACCTTCAACCAAGATGCATCGTCGACAAATAGCGACTTCAGCAGGTATCGGGGTTGACAACCAAACCATCGAAATTAAGGCAATAATGTGAATGTAAGGGAAGTTTCTTTGTCCAAATAATGTAAAGAAGGGGGTTTTCGTGGCGTAGGAAGAGAAAGGGAAATGAGAAAAGTTGGCACCAGGCGGGATTTGAACTCACGATCTTCTTGTTCCCAGTCCAGCGTGGTAATTTCGAGGCGATACATATAGTCGTGAAACTTTGTGAATTGCTTTCTTATGCCAAGTGTACTTACCCCTGAAAATAGTAACTTTGGGGGTGGCCATGTTTTCGCACACGCAACCTCTTAATTTTCATCACCCAACGCTATTACGAGAAGATATAATATATTTTGGTGGCCAAGTACACCATTCTTGCGAGAACAATATAATGAATCATTCTTGACGGAAATATTTGGTCACCAAAAATAATGCATGGTTTGGTGACTACCGAAACTTCAATATGTTAAACATCTGGAGGTTATGGAATTACATAAATATAGGAATGATTTTTTTTTTAATTATTCTCTTTGTTGTTTCTGAAAAAATGGTATACTCGACCGCCAAAATATGTATCATCTCACAATACCATCAGGTGTTGAAAATTGAGAGGTTGCGTGTGCGAAGACATGGCCACCCCCAAAATTACTATTTTCAGAGGTCAGTACACTTGACATAAGGAAGCAATTCACAAAGTTTCATAACTATATGTATCACTTCGAAAATACCACGTTGTACTGGGGACTATTCGTCATACTGGGACAACGCTCTATCAAACGAGCTACCAATGCCTATGAGCAAAGCCAGCCCAATGAAAACTATTCTCACTTCTGGGATGTAAGTTTTATGGTTATGGTGAGCAACCTTCCGGTGGTTACAATCCATTGGAGGTTTTGTTGGAGTCTTTTTCATCTTCAACCAAGATGCATCGTCGACATATTGCGACTTCAGCGGGTATCGTGGTTGACACCCTAACCATCGATATAAGGCCAATAATGTCAATGTAACGGAAGTTTCTTTGTCCAAATGATGTAAAAGAGGGGGTTTTCGTGGCGTAGGGACAAAAAGTAAAATGAGAAAAGTTGGCACCAGGCGGGATTTGAACCCACGACCTTCGTGACGAAGGCCGTGGGTTCAAATAACACCTCCAATGGATTGTAACCACCGAAGGTTGCTCACCATAACCTTAAAACTTACATCCTAGAAGTGAGAATAGTTTGCATTGAGCTGGCTTTGCTCATAGGCATTGGTAGCTCAGTTGGTAGAGCGTTTTCCTGGTCTGACGAAGGTCGTGGGTTCAAATCCCGCCTGGTGCCAACTCTTCTCATTTCCCTTTCTGTCCCTACGCCACGAAAACCCCCTTCTCTAATATTATTATCATTTTATTAATGTTGAATTAGACATGAGTTTGGGTTAATTTGGGTAAACAAATATATTATTGTTTGAAAATAGACTGACATGACACGTACCTTACTGATTTTTCCTGTCGTCTGATCACCTCAAAGGTATCGAATCAAATGAAACAAATGGTGAAGCGAATGTCTCAAACAAGCCCATCATTGTCTGTATTTTGTGCCTCCGGAAGCTGTGTGTCAGGATTGGAAAATCAACATAAATACGTTTGCTTGACACAGTGTAAAAGCTCATGATCTTATAAAATCAAAAATATACTCGTAAATTATAACTTTTCTATGTGTAACCAATGTAGGTAACATCTCCAATTAGGCACATGATAATTATTGTTGCATGAATAGGGTTCATCAAATTACATGCCATTAGAATTTATTCTGGCGTTTTTCAACCATGAAGTTAAATCCTTTATTATATCAAAATATGAATCGCATTGTGAAAACACATTTTCAAATAAAATTCAGTGTGGATGTGCATTATTTACAGTGATGAAGATGAATCTACTATTCCTGTCTCTATTGTTCGTTATGCATTGTGTGGAGATCAATGCATTCAAGAAGGTTTCCAAAGGTATTATGTGAATATTTACTTGAATATTATGTCGATGAGATTGAGATTCAAAATTCAGTTAAGTATTTCAAAAGTCTAACAGTAGGTTCGATAAAAGCTGCTTCTACCAGCAGAAAAAATAGATTTTTCCCAATTTTATAAAACATTTTCAAAATTCAGCAGGATAGTCAAATTGATAAGTTGAATCAGAAGATTTATTTGTGTTGCACGAAAATCAAGAGATCTCAAAAAATAAGGTAATTTCCTCACCCATGATAAATTACATGGGGCAGAAATGGTATTGAGAGGTGATCAATAGGAAAGTTTCAAAAATATCAATTCATGATGATTATGTATGAGGATCAAATCATCAGAATCAAAACAATAATCATGGAATACATACAATAATCACATGAAGAGATGCTGCTGAAAATTTCCAATATCCAATACTTTTATCAAATAAACATCCAGTAGGTTAATTTTTGACAGTTATGTGAAATTATGTGATACAGGAGTACAGATTCTTAGACGACAGTAAAAAGCAGAAGGGTACGTTTCACATATTCTATCTTTCATCTATTTTCAAACAATAAGGATGTCGCTCAGGCGACATCCATTTGTTCACCAAACCCAAACTAACCCAATCTTACCCAAATTAACCCAAACTCATGTCTAATAATTCAACATTAAACACAAATTTAATAATATTGTTACTTCGGTGATCACCAGAGAGATCTTAACGCGTGGGGGGTATAGTTCAAAAGAACTTTTTCCCTTTTTAAAGAGTGCTTGGGCTAGGATGTGGTTCTAAGATTTGCGGGGGGAGCAAGCTCCAATAGAGGGTTGAGACATAATTCTCAGAATACATGGTATTGATATTTTCATTTAGTTATAAATAGTGCTTATAAAGCTGGATTTTGTTTAGACAAGGAAGAACTAGTCTTTCGATCTGGGCGAGGGAAAGGAGGAGGGGAGAGGGGTGTATTGCTGAATATTTAATGTTTTGTAGTAAAGTGTTGGAATGCAGAGCGATTCTGGTTCTTGTTGTGTACTTGGCGTCCAGGATAGTATGTTGTATTGGTTTTATTTGGTTTTTGAAAAGTTCGCCCGTTCTAATGAACCATGGGGTACAGGCTCATCTTCTAACCATCTTGTTCTGAAATCTTTGTAGAGTTGTCATGATGCCTTTGTTGATCCACAAAGCGCCTGCAGCTCTAAGATTAAGATTATAAGTTTATTTTCAGTTGCATTGCACTATGTGGCGCTAGTAAAGGGTACAGAGCACCGTAGCATTTATTGACGTCTTGTATTTTTTCCGAAAGATGTTTTTTCCATATCATTTTTCTGTCAATAATCACACCTAGGTATTTAATTTGGGCTGTCTATGGAATAGGTGTATTGTCTACCTTTACCGGTGACACATTTTTTATTTGTTTCGATGCGATGAGGATCGCTTGTGTTTTGCGCGGGTTTAACTTGATCTTCCAACGGTCGTAGTATTCCAGGATTATATTAGAATAATTTTGTAGTCTGAGTCGGACAATTGCAGGATTCTTGGTTGTCGCATAGATCATAGTGTCGTCGGCGTACATCCCTATTTCCGTGTTTGGGTACGTCGGCGTGTCCGAGAGATAAAGATTGTACAGGATTGGGGACAGGGTAGAACCCTGTGGGACCCCTGCCCTTAATGGTTTAAAATTTGAAAGTTCGTTGCCGATTTTTGTGGCGAATAATCGGTCCTGGAGAAAACTCTTTATAATGAAGATTATTTTTTTGGAGAATCTCGCCAGGCTCATTTTAAAGAGCAGCCTCTGCTGCCAGACTCAATCAAAGGCTTTTTGAATGTCGTAGGATATAATGCCTGTCGTATGGTTTCGTTGTAAGCCTCTTGTGATGTCCTCAACCAGTCTGGCTACCAGGAGCTCTGTACTCAGCTTTTCCGCAAAACTAAACTGGAACTGCGGTATGATGTTGAAGGTGTCGCACTGGCCTTTTAGCCGATCACCATGTTGCCATCTATGTCAACCAATCTGACCAATCACGGGCGACGTCCCGGCTGCTTTTTACTGTAGTCTCAGATTCTTATGGCCCATAGGAGGAAGAAGATCCATCAAATCAGTTAAGTATATCAAAATGTGGAAAATATAGACGATTGGATTTAAGACGATTAGATGCACCATTTTTTGCTTTACCCATAAATCGAGTAAAGAATGCTGCAAAGTTACTGGCATCGATCTTTTGTGACCCCTATTTTTAAAACAGAAAGTCAAAGTATATGAGTTGCCATTCTCAATTGTGTCATTTATCGTGCGGAAAATTTGGAGATTATACCTATCTTCTTTAAAAATAGACAGTTTTGTGAGATCAATCAGAAGATTCACTGCAAGACGTGAAAGATCCAAAACAATTTGTAGCGACTGCCAAACCAACTTCATTGGATGTCAAAATTTGTAAAACTTTATTATGAGATTGAACAAATAGATTGGAAGTTCAATCATCCTGCTGCTGCATGGTGAGAGGGATTAATTCGTATTATCAAAAAAACTTTATTCAAAGTATAAGAACAAGAATGTTCGAGCTACGAAGAATTGGAGACCGTTTTTTGTGACTGTGAAGTAATGATGAGTTCCAGACACAGATACACAGTGTGTCCAGAATAGAATGATTTACAGTTTGATGTTTCTTTTTCACTTTCAAAGATGGAAAGTCGAACCAAACAACAAATTGTAAGTTACCTGAACAAGTTTTTTGTTATAGGAAAAAAACACAAAAGAGGGTAGTTTTATCAAAGATACCAACACAAGACAAATTGTACACCCTGTAAATTGATAGCGTTAGATAGCCTATTTTATTCTGATTTCATTGATATATAACACTTTATACATTGAATAAGTAATTCTTGACATATTCGCAAAAAACAAATTACATGAAATTCTATAATGTCAAATGAAATTTTAACCAGTATGGTATCATGTCTTGTGTTCTTTTTTCTTAGGAGAAAAAACTTTATTTTTTGACATAAGAAGAAAAAAAAGAAGACATTATACCATACTGGTTAAAATTATATTTTTGAAATTATGGTTTTTCATGTAAATCGTTTTTCGCGAATATGTCGAAAACTACTTATCCAAATTATAAATCACTAGCTTCATTACCCGCTCTTCGAGCAGCCCAGGCAAAACACAGTTTTGATTCAAATCCATCTCAAAAATGAAATCCAACTTGTAAGAAGAAAAGAACTGACATGCATCTTGTGCACAAAATGTAGATATCCTCATTCAAAAGAAAAAATACTTAATCCTAAACCAAAGTGAAAAATCCTAATCTTAATCGAAACGAAACAAATCTACCTACAAATGGACAATTTTCACATTTTTTGAAAATATGAAAAATATAAGGATTAGTAAGTACTGATGCCATTGATGTTAAAAAAATCAACCTACGACCTCAAATAATGTAGTGATCACCGATTAAAATGCGCCAATCAACATACACTACGTCACAGAAGACATTATCTCTCTCCGTCTGGCTTATTGTCTATAATAACTCCCTCTCTCTCGATGGGGTTATATAGCGCCGCCCCGTTTTCGATCAAACAGTGAAATGTGTTTTTTCATTTATTGAGTACCTATATTTTTGGGTATTTTGGAAAACATTTTTCGCTGATGAGTTTCAAATACTATGTAGAAAAGGTTTATAAAATTTCAAGTCATTTGAAAATGTATGCTAATTGTCCATTATTATTTGCTTTGCTGGGACTACAAAATAACACAACACAATCAAAAAACCATCCATCAACAGATCACCTTTGGCGTCGTCTGCTCTGACTTTGCACAATAATGTAAAATATCCTCAACCAGAAGAAAAAACACGAAATCGAAAACCAAATTGGAACATTCTATTCCTATCTAATCGACACAAAACAGGTAGATTTGTTTTATCCTATCTAATTATAATTATTAATGCTGGGACTCCAAAATAACACAACACAGTCGAAAAATCATCCAACAAATCTCCGTCACCCGCCGTGGCCGCCGTCGATCTGCTCATATCGGAAATCGCCCATTAAGAATGATCAATGTCAATTATTATTGCAATGTACTTCTTTTTTTTTTTAAAACGATTTATTATTATTATTATCACTATTATAAATCCAGAAGCGGATGAGATGAGATTCGAAGTGAAACGCTAAAAAAACAGATAATCTGTTGTTACATCAAATCATTGGGAAGCTCTTTTTAAAATTATTTCATTTTAATAGGTTAGTACTTACTACTTGGCTGGTGGCTGTAGATAAATTTGTCCAGCCAGTTGATAGGTATTATTGTTGGTGCCACAAAAAGACGAAAACTATCATCATAATAATATAAGTGATGAAGATGTAATCATAAAATTCATAAACCAACTAACCCAACTTTGAATGGCAAGCAAGATTCGAAAAAGCGACAATTTTTTACGCTCAGAAAAACACGCAGCCGCTGACGATGACGTGACGGTTCACAACAGCATTTTGTTCAGGCGGGCTTCTTATCAAGCAGCTTAGGCTGCTGGGACCGCCTGAATGTAGCCATTGTTACTTTGGCGATCACCATGGTAACGCCATGTCATCCAATCTGACCAATCAGAGATTGCGAGAATGTAGCCTTCTCTCTCCCTCTTTAGATACACGCATAATGCTATCTTTTTTACGGACAAGTATACCTTTCCTTTTATAAATGTATAGATTATACATCATTGAAATCAGAATAAAATAGGCTATCTAACGCTTTATCAATATACAGGGGGTACCCAAGGGGGTACCTTTTGAAAAAACCGAACTCTTGTTTTTTTTTCTTATGGCAAAAAACTCGTTCAGGTACCTTAAAATTTGTTGTTTGGTTCGTCCTTCCATCTTTCAAAATAAAAAAAGTTACATCCAGTTAATATGGTATCAAGATGAAATGAACGCACTAGAGGGGGATAATGGAAAGAGATGAGATGTTGCTCCCATCAACGTCGAGAAAAAGAATCCAGAAATTCTGCGATTATTTTTTATAAATGGGTGGAGAACATTTTAATCTAACAAATGTAGTCAACCCAACTGATTTTTTTCTTTGATTAACCAAAAAAACAAAGTCTTTCCATATGGAACCTTTAGGCGTTACCTCTCTAGTATAAAGTGAAATTAGAAAAAAAAAACAAGTTTTTTATCTAACAGACCTTAAAAATGTTGAGTAAATAATATCATTCTGTAAGAAAATCTCAAAGAAAATCAACATAATATAGGCCTATAGTTTTGCATTTGCAACACATTGTTCTTCCTCGACTGCTACAATTACCAACACCACAAAGCAGAAAAAATGTTTCCACCTTCAGATATTTATTATGGTGCCATCCTGGATGCCATGCTGATATCGTTAGTAACTCTGAAATAACGCCCAAAAACTTCAACACCGCTTATTGTGATTGAATGTTGATTTTTTATGAAATTGGTTGTGGCAAGTTTAGTGGATGTAATGGTACTAGTACTAGGGCCTAATGTTCATCGCATCTCTTCTGGCTCCTCCGTATTATCACAATCTTTTTCCATTCCATCCTCATTTGAATAAACAATTTCTATTCTGGCAGTAGCTTGCCTAGTAGGCTCCTATATCAGTAACTGGATATCCGCTAAATTTTTGTGAGTGAGCTTTGGGTTATAGATGCTTAATGCAGCGAGTTACTTTATGGTGTGTCATAATTTTAAGGGGTATTTCCTGGATACATTTTAAGTCGAAAAGGTCATATAAACTTGGGTCATAAAATGTTTGGTTTTTAAGATACAGGGTGTTAAAGATCTATTTTATTTTCAGTTTTTGATACATTTTCCAAAGACGGTTTGAGATATTGAACTGAATTTTGCCACAGGATATTATGGTATAGGAACACATTTTTTTTATTTTTATATTTTTATTTTTATTTCATTACTTAAATTTTATTTATTTTTTTTATTTTTTTTAATTTTTTTTATTTTTATTTTTAGACCTAAGTTTATATGACCTTCGACTCAAAATTTATCCAGAAAGTCCCCCTTAAAATCATGACATATCATTAAGTAACACCCTGCATAAAATACCATCAACATCTTCATCGTCGTAAGCGATACCTAATAGCGTGGTTCCACTAAATAAAATTTTTAGCTGAAAATATTAGTTCAACTGAGGAACCGCCTAACGGGCTTATACAGGGTTAGGAGAAATTATCATAGTGGCCGATAATCTCAAAAGATACTAGACAGTCGGAAAAAAAATCTCATACAAAAGCTGTGAGGCTTTTGAAAATCTCCATTCTCCTGATGAATTGGAATATACAGGGACAGCTCAAAGTAGCATTTTTTTCAAAATGGAGCCCCCTGTATATTGATGAATTCAATTTCTCCTTTAACTTTTAGCAAAAATTGTAATATACATATAATGTTCCTAAATCTAGTCGTTTTCGAGTTATCGCGTTTTATAACATTTTTGTATGTTTTACATGCTACAAAACTCAAACGGTTCGAGATAAAGAAAAACGGTCTGCACTCTCTACTGTTCAAAAGCCATTCACGGAAATCAAATTGATTCTTGTCAAAGAATGTTAAGATGTGTTGAAAAAAAATTGACAGTTGACAATACCTTCTATTCAAATGACAGAATAGCTGTTACAAAGTTAGGGCAAGAAAGTGTATACGATTTTTCTCAATCTCCAACCGTTTGAGCTTTATAGCATGTCAAAAGTGCAAAAATGTAATCTTCAAATGGCGATATTTCGATAACGGTTGAGATTGAGGAAGCATTAATAAACTGGGGGCTCCATTTGAAAAAATGCAACTTTGATCTGCCACAACTTTATAACCAACCCTGTAAATTCCAATTTATGACAGATATATAAATTTTTGAAAACCCCACAACTTTTAAGTGGGACCGTTCTGGTAATTTCTCCCAACCCTGTATAGGAACCTATATTTATAACAATATAATACATCAACAAAGAATCACTTAATTTCTCTAGAATTGGTATATGTTTTTACATATGATACTTAATAGCATAAAACACTAAAAAAAACTGGTCACCTACCTATGACATGAAATATTTTATAGTTTTTCTACTAACACGAAGTTGATGTCCATATTTCTTTGAAGCTCATAAAAAACAATATTTCACTTGATACTTGAATATTCCGAACGCAAAGAAAGCTCTTCGGGTCTGCGTATTCAGTTTTACAGACTTAATTGCATTCATCATACTTACTAAAGCCCTATAGATGGGTGTGTTGACGAGAAATAGTAAAATATAGTAATCATACCGAACCTTGTAACGTGATGTTTATTGTCTTCATATGGTACCTTTGGCATTTAGGCGCTTATGGAATGGAAGAAAAGTAGCGTATTTGTATGCCCAAAAATATTCTATTTTTGTTTTATTTTGATTCGATACATACCGTAATGTATGATACAGGGTGAAAAAGGAAAATGTACCTTTTCAAAAAATCACCATACTTTGTTTGCTAACGCTGACGCTTTCAAATTTACAGAGTATGTTTAAGACGATACGACGATTCTGGATACGGTGACAAAAAATTGAAGGCCTTCTATGTAGCATATTTTATCACGAATACAACGATGTATGACACAATATGACTCTGCAATATTTTAATTCAAAAAAATGGGTTTTTATTGAATTCCCAATGTTTAGACGAAGTAGGCGGTGAAATGTTAGCGCTAAGTATGGTGTGGTGACTATTATCACCTCGATTATTACTTATGATTCAAAATATTGAACTTAAATCACATTATTGACGATTTAAATTCAAGTTAAGAACTGCTTACTAGAAACCCAAAAAACTTATTTAGATTATAAAGAATGTTCAAACAAATTAAAAAAGCACGTTTCGTTATGTAACAGAAAAAAAAACTGTAATGACAAGACGCAACAACAAAATTCAAAAACCGCATGTGTCAATAATATGGCAATGAAATTGTTTTGACATTTTCTCAGCGCCATCATTTCACCGCCTACTACACCAAAACATTCGGAATTTAATGAAAACCCATTTTTTCGAATTTAAATATTGCACAATCATATTGTCATACATCGTTTTATCCGTGATAGAATATGCTATTTAATACAGAACATACTTTTTTTACGCGTCATATGAAAAAATAAAGTTGATTATGGTTTCTCCGAAACGAAACGTTTTAATAATAATAATAATAATAATAATAATAATAATAATAATCTTTATTTAGCATAAAGCTACAAAATTACACAAATCCTTAATAATATCTAAAAAAATCAGTTCCAATTAGTAAAAAATGAAAAATGTAAAATTAAAATCTTATAATATAACAATTAATGTAAAAAGCAAATACAAACAACCACAACTCTAAACTTGGTTCAAAACATGTTTCCTCAACAGACATTTAAACTGGTTCAAATTATCACATTTCTTCAGGTTTAGCATCTGACTAGAATTGCATTTGTTAAACAATATAAAATCATAACACTGTCTGGTTCCATAATCATGTACATCAATGAAATATTTAACTCACAAATATAAAGTGGTTACGGAAAATCTCTCTATGCTATTTTGTAGAGCTTAAAAAATGGCAATGAGAAAATGTCTATTGTTTTTCCATATCTCTTTAAATAACGCAAGAAAAAAATAAAAACGGAATCGACAAATTTCGGTTTTTTAGGCATATCTCCGGAACTACTTAGAATTTCAAAACTTTCTGAATGGCATATTGTTAGGCTAGAAAATGCGCAACTTTTTTCTGAAATAACCATCTTCGTATCTCTTATGGTTTCCAAGGTACCCATGATAGACATTCTTATCTTGGACACAACGAACGTTTGAACGTTTGAAACATTTTCGAAAAGAATATAGTATATTCATAATATATATGGGATAATCGATTTCAAGAAACAATAGAAGAAAAAGATAAATTAAAATAAGAGAGCTCGTTCTCATTGAATACGAAAATTAGGGAAGATTGGATGGCCATTAGCAAGAGAAGGGCGGGTGTTAAAATATGGAGAAGATATTGTTGAAAACATTCTATGGTTATCTGTTCCGTCCTATTCAACATATTTTTCAAAGATGGAGAAGAGGATCCAATAATTGAGAAAAAGAAAAATCATTAGTTTTCGAGGACGATTTGAGTGAGAGAAAAACAAGATCTGGCAGAAGAGTTAATCATCCTAATATTCCTAATAGATTGAATTTGTGAGAATCTAAAGTTCATTTTTTATTCAAAGTTACAGTGACAGATCAAAATTGAAAGTTAAAGGTTGGCAAACATGTTTTATTACGAGAGTCATAGATTGAACTGTGATTCGTGTTTTATTTTGCTATTTTGACAGAAAAAAAGAATAGATAGTGATGATTATTTTGGAATTGATGATCAAAATCCTTCGTTATTAAAAAAATCAAGTCCATTATCAAATATTTTATCTTCTCATTGCACTTAACGAGCACTTTATGTCATTTAATTTTTTTTTGCCAACCTTCAACCTCCAATTTTCATCTGTCACTGTAACTTTAAATAAAAGAACTGTACCAGAGAAGTTATTTCGGTTGTTGGGAGAATGTTAGAAAAGAGAATTCGAACAGTCTCAATAGTTTATATTTTTATTCCATACTGTACCGTAAAGTATCATTTACCGGACCCAAAACCAGTCCGATAAATGACACTTAACATCATCAGAGACTGTAAAAAAAATTACTTGACTACTCCAAAAATGACATTTTGCATCATAAAAGACTGTGAAGTTGCATTGGTAGCATGGTCTGCCTGGCATCATATCATGATTTTAATTAATTACTTGACATAGATTGTTGGTAACAATTAACCTATCTATTACCCAAGTGGTGACATGGTTTGGCTGGCGACATCTCATGGTAAGAATGCCACTCTAAGTGTATGGTTTGACAAGAGAGCACTTAAAAAAAATTAGCACAGTATTAAACAAAACAATGTACGATACACAGCCGTTAAATGTTATTAAACTACTCGTCTAGAAATTTCAGACTCGGCTCCTTCGTCGCCTCGTCCCTAAAAATCTTGACTTGTGCTCATATACCTCCTTAGTATATTCACGTTACTAAGGAGGTATATGAGCACGAGTCGAGATATTTTGTATTGTGAAGTTGTCATTGATAGATATTTGTCAAAAATAGAAAACGTCTTTTTTGAATAGAAGTGTAAGTAAGTAATATTGGTTAAATATGACGTAATAATTACAACCATAATAATATGTTTTTGAAAATTCAGAATTCAGAGGCTTGCAGAATAGTTTTATGCTTTATTTCTGTTATTTTTTTGTTAAAATCATGAATCTATTATGATTTATAGATAATCTCAATTTGTATTGCAAATATCCTTTATGTGGTATCTTTTTCACCGATTTGCATATTTGCATTTTACAAGCGTTACTAAGCGTTAAAAAATGCTCCGGAGAAAAGTTGTCATTAGAAAGATGGTTCTCTGTTCAGTTTCTTTCTTAACAGTTCTTTTTCGAAATTTAAAACTTAACGGACTAAATGAGTGTTTTGTAGAGTTAATTCTAAAAATTGTTTTTGTGATAATTTTATTGTAAGTTTTAAAACAAGTTCGTGTATCATAATTCCTTAGCTACTGTGACGTGCTCCATTGTGCAATGATTCGATGATTTCCAACAATAATTATATCCATCTATCTTCTGACGATTGACATGTAGCACTGATGATGGCCTAATAGCCGAAAGCGCTTTGCTACGAAAAATAAATCTACCTACCCGAATACTCCATTTTTTCTACTCTTTTTACTCCCCCACCTGATTAGAAAGATGACCAAAATCTTAAGTACATAACAATAAGAATATGTTTAAAAATACATCGATAATATTGCATTGACGCATTCAGTCAATTGATTTTTTGTCAAATCTTCATCGTTTGGATAAGATCCTAAGATTTTATGGCAAAGAATAATTTCAGATCAATTATTAATTTAGGAAATATTGTCACACCTACCGGTACAGGAGCTTCTTTGCCAATGGGTCCTCCTCAGCAACCGCCCGCCAGTGGGATGAGCCCTGCTGGTGGTTCAGGAAGTCAACAAGCGGGGGTACCCCCTGGTGGTGAGTTGCGTCTGAGCCTATCAACTAATATCTTCAATATGACATTAATGTATAAGTGAACCCATCTGCTTCATCTCCATCCTCAGGAGCATCTCCTGCTGGTCAACCATCATCGGCGTCATCAGCAGGTTCACAACCACCAAGTATGCCGCCAGCAGGTTCACAGCAACCAGGTCCAGGTATGCCACCAGCAGGTTCACAACCACCAAGTATGCCACCAGCAGGTTCACAACAACCAGGTATGCCGCCAGCAGGTTCACAACCACCAGGTATGCCGCCAGTGGGATCTCCCCCACCACTGATGGGTAATATCATGGTGGATCCTAGTCTTCCTCCATTATCTAGACAGGATTACGATACAAGTGATACAGTTGTTGTATCAGCTGAAATAATTGATAATAGTATTGGCCATGTCTTTGACAGAAGTAGTGGATATTTTATTCAGCTTCAAATATTTTCACGTCTGAGCTATTTGTAGAATGTGATGAATACACTTCAAGAATACCTGTTTCAACATCAGCGGCAAAATCTCAAGATGGTCCTCCAACCGTTATGATATTTGGGGGAATGACTTCGAAAGATACAGAATTTCCTCATATGGTATGTGGATACTGATAACATCACATCCATCAGATACAATATCTGGAACAAAATAAAATCACATGAACGTCTTTGCATGACGCGATTATTGTTGATTAGACGCAGTGATGATCCTTTCAGAAAAACCGGTATAATATGCGATGTTTTCATTACGGTTTTAATTACCTTTCCCCAATTGGGTTGGTAGCACAAACAGTGATGCCAAGTGATGTTCTGTTTTGAAGTTGTGTTTGATCAGTGTTCAGTCGAGTAAATCAAATAACTTAACTAAATAATTAAATAGCCGCCATTAACAGTTCATGCAATCCATCCTTAAAACATTATTGTGTTCAGCAAGTCCGTGACAAAAGACTCATTGCTAACTATTCACTTTTATTACAATACGCGGGCAACAGTGACAGATCAAAATAATGTAATCATCTGTCCGATAACGTGCTTGTGATTTTATTTTGAATCAACTAACTGCAGCTAATCACATGCCTCCTGCAGGGGCAATCTAGGTAAGAGGCTTCTCTACATACATGCCTGCCATATAGGGCAAACTCCGGTGTATTGGACGTTTGTTTTCTTTATTTTTTGAATGTGACTCTTTTTTTGAATGTGACAAATCTATGTTTTGTCCAAGTTCACTTAAAATTGTTAGCATCACCAAAAGGTGTTATCAATCACGCTACACGCGGTCGCAATTACAGGGCGGCCTTTTAGAGAATTGCCCCTGCATGTCTACATACATGACAAATATGAGGCACTTGAGGGTCATCCCACTCCTGCCTCTCAGGTTGCCTCCTCAGCAGAAGCGTGTGGGTAGGGTGGCTGTGGCTTAACCCATGCAATTCGAAATATTATGTCTTTTCAAGATAAAACATATTTTGTTATGAATTTGTGTTGAACGTTGATCAATTACTCCCAATGTATAAGAAATTGGACACAGTGTCCTTGGGGCCCTTTTGACCCATCAGTGTTTCTCGCTAGGCCAAAGGGGCCCCGTCATTACTAAAAAATAAAACTATGACAAATTAAAATCTTTATCCCAGCTTTATAAAAAATATACTGATGGGACCTTCTGTGCCCGACGAAATCCACTGTTGGAACAAAAAAGCCCCTTTGAAAAAAAAAATCAATAATATGATCATGATAATCCTGATAATCCTCTCTTGGTCACATTACAAAAAGTTTTTAACCAGTATAAGTTTGTGATCAAGAAAATAATATACTTACATAATATTTTATTACAATTTTCATGGACACAATTCAAGGCTGCATTGGGATATGGAGACACTATCCATAAGCAGTGGCTCTGTGGAGGAAGTTTGATAAGTCAGAGATTTGTTGTCACTGCAGCACATTGCATCTATTCTCAACAACTGTAAAAACAACATATGGTGAAATTGTGATATCTTTTTATATAACTGCTTTTTTCAGTGGTGATGTCAAATACGTTAAGCTGGGAGGAACCACTCTTGACGAAAATTCTATCAATTCAAAAGTTTTTAATGTGGTTAGAAGAGTTGTTCACGAGCAATATACTTCGACCACACATTACTATGATATCGCTTTGATACAAACGGACCAAATTATTGAAATTACTAATTATATTGCTCCTATATGCCTCTTCTCGTCGACAAATTACGAAGATAAGAATCTGATAGCAACGGGTAAATAAGAGAAATAATAATCAGCAAGAAGTTCACCCTATTTATTCCCAAGATACCGCTAAAATTAACAAACGCACTTGATCTGACATAGCGGAACGATTGAACAGGTCACGAGTTTTTTTTTATTTTGTCGGTACAAATGAATAGACTGCTAGCAATAATTCACAACACATGTTATCTTTAAGGTTGGGGTAAAACTGAATCTGGATTAGTCAGTGAGACTCTTCAAAAGGTTGGACTAGAAATCTTTTCACATCCTGAATGTCAAAATGCCTATAGGGTGGTATCTGCTCAACAGCTGCCTCTAGGAATACGGGAAGAAATACAACTTTGTGCAGGAAGCCACTCTCAGAGTAAAGACACTTGCCAGGTCAAATGGAAAAATATGGAGATTTTTATAGTAACAATAATCTTCCTTCTAGGGTGACTCAGGAGGGCCTCTTCAAATCCGTAAAAATAATAGGTGGTATCTTATTGGGATCACATCAATCGGTATAAAATGTGGCATGGTTAATGTCCCAGGAGTTTATACAAGAGTTGCAACCTTCCTCCCTTGGATCGAACAACATGTTTGGGGAGATAAGTAATTCTATAAAAGTCAAGTCCTTTGGTGATGATCTGATCTCAACACAATGCTGACGATTATTCAGATGTCGCCTATACAGGATCTCATTCGCAAGATCGTATTTCTAAAGGTGTTTAGTGACATACTAATAAAGTAAATGAATGATTTCAAGTTTATACAAAATGATTTCATGGGCATTCCGTTGCAACGCATTCACGGCCGACCATATCACTGAAAAAGCCGTGACGAAACAAAAAATAAAATTACTTCTGAAGCCTGTTCATAGATATAAGAAAGTGACTGACTGACCCCTTGAAGATATGAAATTGAAATATGACCGACCAGGTCCGTACTTTTGTTATTATTCAATTATTCGACGTTGCTGTGAAATTATTGATGTTTTTGGGAGGTGTAATAGGAAAGTTAATTAATTTCTCTAAACTAAAAACTCTTTGAAAGTATTTTTTCCTTGGAAAAAAGTGAGGAAAGAATATTCATATTGGCGAGGCTAGGAAATGACCCTTGCGACGAGGCTACCACGTGTGACGTCAGCAGTCTCACGTTCGGCTTGCTCAATGTAGATTCTTCTGTTGGAACATAGTTTGACCCTCAATAACTTTTTTGTTTATTTATGGCTTTTAATGATTTTTGGATATGATATTAGTCAATATGTTGTGGATGTCACTTCGAAAATGTTGCAAAAATGAACCACACTGTTATTTTGTAGGAAAAGGCTTCCGGAAAATATCAATATTTTAGAATCATAATGTATAAAACGATTTCTTTTTATTGGTATGATAACGATCGTGCTTGTCGGCATTTCAAAACTTTTTCAATCTACTATAATCAAGGCTTTCTTGAAATTCCATAGCAACGTTTCCTCATAACACATAACGTTTAGAAAACATACAATTTAGGTACCAATTAAGTCCGGACGTCCTGGACTGGGATAATACGTTCTCCAGACTTTTTTTCGGATGTTTCAGGAACATTCGTCAAACACGTACATAGTACGTTTTTATGAACTAGCAAGCAAATTATGGAATGTTCATATAGAGGTATATTTTTCAAAGACTGATTGACTTTTATCAATATTCTTATCGTTTTCAGCTTTTTTGTACATCAAATAGACATGCTCAATTGAATAAAGCGCTGCTTTTAGATTACTCATCTACGCATGCGTGTCGTGTGTCGAAACAGTTGCATGCACCTTAACATGTTTATTTTGTGAATTGAAACTAACAGTGATAAAAGAGCAATAGTGAAATTGCAAAATCTTTCATAAAAAAAGAAGCGACGGATGCTCGATGCCGCTTTTAACCAACACATGCGTCAATTTACGTGAAAAGTGGAAAACATGGCCACTCGCAATACTCGCCATTGCCTCGCATCGCACGGCATGCATCCATTATTTTTCCCCATCTATGGTCGTGTCACAAATGTCATAATTCATAAGAAACGAATGGAGAGTTGGCGTCTGGTTTGGCGTCTACTCTTGTTATTATTCGTATTCGTGTTTTTAGTCGTGTTTTCCCTAGTTTCAACATTCTTAGTGATGTTTGTGAAAATGATAAGATTGTGTTTGTGTTTTGTGGAGTGAGAATCGACATGAAAAGGTAATAATTGACATGAATACCAGTGCTTTCACAATAAAAGTATCAGATAAGCATTCTCGATAATACAAAAGTCTTTGGATCAGCCTCTGATAGCGAAAACAATAGATATCCCTCCGCTACCAGTGCCCTTCCTTCTTGTTCTCAAAATCTTACAGTCATTTTTAATTCTGACATCATAGTCAACCCGCTGATGTTCTATGATACAGGATACAGATTCCGATTCATGCTCAGCTTCAGGATCCAGGTAAAAAAGAAGGAAATGTGACGGTGCCGATTTTTTTATTGAAGCTGCATCAAAGATCGGAAAAAAAACCGAATCTACTATTGGATCTTGGCTAAAGCGTGGCAAAGCAAAAAGCATAGGAGCTTGCGGATAAGAAATGAATACATACTATCTACATGTCCTATTGACTCTTTAAGAATTAATGTTGTTATCGGTTCCTTATTGTGAACCATAATTATTATTATTCAGGTTTAGCTTCTGATCAAAAATTATTTTTTATGTAGTTTAATTTTTTCAAAGTTATATTATCAGAATAATTATAATTATTATATTTCAGTTCCTTTCCAAGAGAAATATGTATGTAAATTCATTTTTCATATAAATTATTTGTATTATTTTCAATGTTGCAATGATTCTCATTTACAGGTAGTTCGCAATTCCTCTGATATTTTTTTTTACTTACAGTTCATCAGCCCACATACAACAATCATTACAAAGGTGAAAACTATACAATGATATCTGCGAGCATCCCTAATGTTTTGTCAGATTGACCTAGAAATAGGAAAGACCTTACTTTGAAATTATTTTGGGGATGTTTTTCAACATTCTTGATCATTCACGGAACATTTAGAAAAAAATTTTCAATTCGGTTTTCAAAACGTTAAAAAAAAGGTTTGAAAAAGAGGTTTTTAATCGTTTTACAAAAATCAAAAGAACGTTTTGAGTATGTCCTGGAGAACGTTCATTACACGTTATTTTTGCCGACAAAGAATTTTCGTTGAACGTTTAGAAAACATTCGCGAACGTCCAGAACGATTTAAGTCCGTTCCCTAGGTCCTAAGAAGATTTAAAAACGTTTATAATACGTGCCTGTGTTATAAGGGTTGTTTTAAGGAATTCATCAAATTTTTGTCAGATTTCCTTGGTCTATTTTAAAAAAAGTCGACATGATTCTTTCTTTGGGAGATAAAATCTTGATTTAACGCTAATGGAAAAGAATATAATAGGTTCACGAAAATGTTACGCATCTTTTAAATTTTTAAGTGAAATTAAATTAAATATAATTTTTCAAAAAATTATTATCTATTGCATTTAAAAAAAAAATCAGAATTCTCAAAAAGTACCTACAAAATTTTACCATTCTTCAACAAACTACTACGTTGCGATGGAATTTCAAGAAATCTAGATGGAAGTGTAGTGATATATGGTCCTTATGCCGGCAAGCACCATCACACAAAAAAAAACTGGGTCTCTTAGGTTTTATGTCCAAAAATATTTATATTCACGAGAAACCGTTATCCACAAATGCCCTTCCTAATAAATATGACATTTGGTCTGTGAAAAGCGCATTTCGTTTTTGCAACGAGCTTAAATGCGCCTGTTTCAAAATTTTTGGTGCACACATAAAAAAAAAGGAGGGGGGGACCTTTTAGAGCCGCACTGTATATATTTATCAACAAGATCAATGCTACTTTTTATGAGTCTATGCCCGCT
This sequence comes from Orchestes rusci, assembly GCA_958502075.1. Lineage (NCBI taxonomy): Eukaryota > Metazoa > Arthropoda > Insecta > Coleoptera > Curculionidae > Orchestes > Orchestes rusci. The sequence continues at coordinate 30,701,501 of OY293305.1, forward strand.
TATCTGTCTCGTTATTTGTGCTGTGAAAATTCATCAAATCCGTGATACGTGCAAACTATTTACAGGTTGTGATTATTTTAATATCCGCTTTGATGGCCAATAAAAGGGATTTACAAGGAATAAATCCACTTATAAATCTAAAACTTGTGTAGTTGATGTAGTAGATAGCTATAAAGATTCCGCTAATAGTGATCAAAAAAAAAATACTGAATAAAACTTAATCATCGATATACAGATTTGACTAAAGGTTAATAACGTTTGTGTGCGATGTTTATAGTGTTCCAAAAGATAAATCATAAAATGGGAAAACTGGAAAAAACTCACATGGAAAAGGCATGCCCAAAAAAAATGGGGCTCAAGAGGCTTCGTCACTCGTGGTTGGACAGATTATGGGTCTGGAAGTTTGGTATCCAATGGGTGGTTGAAACTTCTTCACAGTCAGACTGACAAGGGTAGGTACGTTCCACGTTGAATTGCCAGATAATTACTTCAAAATAGCCTCAGCCCATTTCCACACTTCGACATTCCACATGCGGCACATCGAGGACGCAAAAGCGCATAACAAATTGGAAAATGTAGTATAAAAGGAAAATAATTAAGAAGGAAAAAGGCCTGAAAATAAAGAAGCCACTATAAGACTGAGGGATGTCTTGGAAAACTCGCCTACCACTGATGTTGATGGGCCAAAACTTGTTCCAATGTAAAATGGGGGAAAATTCTGAGCGAAATCCCAATCTGCATTCAGCACTTTTGTTCAACATAAACCATTAATTGATCCAAATTTGAGATGAAAATCGTCAGGTTTCTCAGAAAAATCGTCAAGTAGCCACGAGGTACACCCACTCGGTAACCTCAACCAAATTAAAGAAACAAAGTGCGATTCCTAGACAGTCACCTTTTTTTCAGAATTCAAAATACTGGTACGACGCATCTACGCAGGGCTGGACTTTGAACCATGGATTTATTAGCCTTGTTCTTTTGAGACTGAGGTGAACTAGAAGCAATTCAGGGTCACACAGGACCGGACTAATGGTCGAAACACGGACAAACACAAACCCATATAGTTTTAATTTTCCCTTTTGACTAAATTGAATGTAAGTTATTTTTAATCTATTTTGAATGTCGGTGACGGTACTGAATTTTGATTTTTTACACTAAACGCTCTGAGATTCAATTGACGAAAATGCTAAAATTAAGTTTATGAAATGAGGGAAGAAGTTAACTTTGTATAAACCGTGTTTGGCCCGTATTTTCCGTTCCTACTTAAAGTCGTTCAAGATTTGACGGCGTTCAAATTCAAGATTTCGTATGCAAAATCTGGTATTTAAACGCCGTCAAACCTTAAACGCATTCAAGTATGAACGGAGAATACGGACCAAGGGCTAAAATAATGAACAACAAAAATATTATTCATGATTCCTACTGAAAAAGTAAATGTTACAATTCACTGTCTGGTGTTTGCTTCAATAAAACAAAGAGAGGGATAGAAGCAATAATTCAGTGAAACACAAAGTTGTTAAGTCCTATTTTATCTTGCAAAATAATGTTTTTGTCAAAATCCTACCTATTTAGGCATAAATCATACATTATATTTCTTGTTTGTCAATTTGAGTAACTATAAATACCTTTTAATAAATTTTACATGGAAATGGTTTCTTCTTTTGGTTTCAATAAGTAAGTTGCAATTTTAAAACCCATCGTTATTAGGAATCTAGAAAATAATTATCAATACGCTAAGAACTGTGTATTAGGACCTCAGGTTTTGTTTTGTTGTCCGGCTGTCCGGGATGTTGCTGCTCTGATATTGCATTTTCTTTAGTAGGTGATGAATTTTCTACGACGCTTGGTTTAAGAAGTATGTACCTAACTGAACCACAACTAATATGATTCCGATTTTTGTTTCAATATTATCATATAAAATGTATCATATAAAAATTTAAACATGAATGACTCTGATTATGCGCAACTCTATAGTATTAGAGCGTCTTGACTCTCTGATACCTGATACCTGTTGTCGGAATATGAATACTCTTTGGTATAATATAGTTACTTAAATTGACAAACATAATCTATGATTTATACCTAAATAGGTATGATAATGACAAAAACATTATTTTGCAAGATAAAATAGGACTTTACAACTTTGTGATTCAGTGAATTATTGCTTCTATTCTATCTCCTCCTCTCTTTATTTTATTGAAGCTAACACACAGTCAGTAGGTATTCATCACGCCGGCAACCAAACTAAGTGAACATTACGCCTCAAAAGAGATGGGTATAGATTTTGTTCGAAGACGGTGGCAATTTATTGTGAATGACATGAGATTTTGTGGAAGGTATTACTGATTTCTGTTTAATTATATCAAACGGAGATCGTCAGAAAGGTTCAATTCAGTTACAGAAAGGTTCAATTCAGTTAATACACTATCGATTTTTTTGATTTAACGGATAATACGTCTCTCACAAGAGGGCGGAATATGTAGATTTTTCGTATTTTTTGAACATTGAGATACCGTTTTTGTTACCGTTTTTTTTTCAAAATTAGATATTGGGTTGTCCAGTTTGATATCTTTCCTAGCTAATTGAACTTGAATTGTTCCAAAAGGTGATGTTATAAAAAAATGGCGCATTCCAGAAAAAATGCTTGCATCGAGTAGAATTTCAGACCAGATGAATCCTCTTAAACTACGGTTTATATTCGATCTCTATGTCACGGATCAAATAAGTTGTATCGTCATAGTATATGTATAGACAAAACGTCGATTTATACACAGACAGCCGTTGAAAACTCTTGACTTATGCGCATGCGTGCGCTCTAGCAGAAGGAAAAAGGATATTTCAGCATTTGGGAGCTAGACTCTAGTACACTTCCGGAACTATGTTTGAATGGACTTTCTTTAATGAAATAATGAGATAATACCTGAGATCTGGTCCGTTCCCCCTCTCACTCACCCTGTATACTATTATTCTTTATACAATAATGAAGATTCCATAGGCCGCGAAGGTGATGAACAAAAGTTGAGTGAGACACAAAACGTATATGTTTTCATAACCACGCATTTTAAATTATTGATTTTATATTTTTTTTTATGTCCTACAATTAGGTACACTTGTACTTTTTTCGCGACAAAAATTACATTATCCAAATTTGTTGGCTGCAAAAACTAAAATTTGTTTAAAGCAGAAATACAGAAAAGCTCACATTCTTCTAAAAAATCAAGATATCTCTTATTTCAAGCCTTTAGACTGAATTTGGTATCGAACATCGAAAAGTTGGCTTTTTTCGCAATTTTTAACGTATTATGAGTTTTAATCGAAAAACTCTAAGCTACAAATGTTTTGCTATTTTCCGAAAACTAGACGGAGATTGTGAGTTTTGCAACCACCCCAATTTGGTCAATCAGATTCAATACAAAAGAATACCACTATCGCGTCACCATACACCAACTCTAAATAAAAAAATCAAGTCCCTTACGAAACGTCAAAAAAGTAAAAAGGAGAAAATTAAAAAGTGACTAAGAGTTTGAAACACGTCGGCACGGCATAACGTTTTTGTCACGCCAGAAATCAACAGTGGTATTGAACATGTTGAATTCCACAGTACACGGAATCCGGCTCCAGGTTGGAGTTGAGCATCCATCTCCATGGGTAAAAGGCAGAGCTTCTGTACAGCGCGCTGGATGACTCCATTCTGGGTTTTGATTTTGATAGTGGCAACTCTAACTAAGAGATGTATTCGGTATCATCGCCCAGTCTGGAATAGTGCCCGTTTTCAAATAACAATCCACATCACCAACACCTACAAATATCCGGTTGTCATTTACATAGTGATAGCTTATGCAGTTGACCGATCTTAATTGCCTGATGGAATTTGCAATATGCGCATTTAAATCATACCACAACTAGCAAAACCGTGAAACGTATCGCGTTTTAACAAGATTATGATACGTTTTTATAAGGTATAACCTGAGAAGGTTAAACTAAGAGTGAGATAATTGTTTTCAATGTCAGGAATGACTTAGTATGTTCACCATGATTATCTCTTGCTCCCAAGGAGATTTCGCTCATAAAATCATGATGTTGAAAAAAAAAAACATAACCTTGAGTTACAAGGTTGTGCTAAGTATCACAACCTTTCATAGATTCCTCAAATTTAATTCTTTTTCACTTTATCAGGAAAAGGATGCAGAGGCATTCGTGCAAACTGGATATCAAGGATGATGAAGAAGCTCTTAGCTTGTGCGACTGGTCGAAATATCGTCTATTTTGTATTTTTCATGTTTGTGAAAAGTCTTACTTTTTTTTCTCTTGACAATTGTTTTTTTTTGTTATATACCCACTTCAATTATTCAGATTTGCAAGTTTTTTTTTGCCTTCATACGACCCTTTATATCATGGGCAATAATAAAGTAATGGTTTGAAATATCACCCATTTTATATATTTAAAAAAAAAATCTTGGAATTTGTTCTCCTATTTTTGTAGGAATCGCTGAAGAGATAATAATAATAAATAGATATATTTTGAAGCTGTCGCAATCTTTTCACGATACATCTAAAATTTGATTCGAATTCTCGTGAAGCATAATGTCTTATGTGGGCAGTATTACAATTACTCTATTGTCTGGTCATTCATTCATTCAAACTGTTAGCCAGTTTGCCCCAAGTCCATTTTTTCATCAACTTTTCCCAAATGGGGTCGCTAAAACAGTCTGCTATTATTTCAGGGTGCAAGATTGTACATTACTTTTTTTATAATTTTTTCCATAATGGGTGAACTATAATGTACAGGGTGTTCCATTTTGGTTGCAATTGCGGGTTTTCTTGGTCATCACTGAAGATAGAACCTTGCGGTTTTGACGAAACTGAGCTACTTTTTTGTGAAACGGAAGAAGCCATAAACAAAAATGTCATAGGCCTTCCAGTTTTTAGCTACAGGGTGATTTTGAAAAAGTTGCATTCTCGAACACCCCTCGTATCTCGGCTAATTGGTGACATATCGGAAATGGTAGGAAATACGGGTGCTGGTAGAACTTCTAACTGATGTTCGCAAACTACAGACGGGGAGAGATGTTTAACCAACATAATTTTATAGTTTTTTCTACAAACGAAATAGGATAGGTTTAAATACCGACGAGTTCAATGTCAATAATTAAATAGTTGAATAGGAAATATTGCTTACGCACGTAGAAAACAGGTGAATCACTTACACGGTCATGGAAGGGGTCACTCCAGAACATGGTGTCACCTTCCGTGTTATAGTTTAGATGATATCCACACGAACGTTGCAGGAAATGTTTTTGTTATCAAAAATATAAAAAGCCACTTGTTGGAAATAAACATATAATATTGAGCTGAACCAGGTCGTACTCATTTTACTACAAGTCTGCAATAAAAAATGGAGATTTCAAGTGCTTGAATGGCGAATTTTAGCTTTTTGTGTTCTTTCCCCAACAAGTTTTAGAACGTAATCAGATTCACGATTAACCACCTATTATATGAATTTGTTTCAATTCAATCCGTACTTATTCTTGTTCCAACAAGCCACTGCACGAATAAACATATCATTGAACTTTGAAACGAAAGAATTATGGGATCTGCGTCTGCGCATTTGTCAAATGTCAATTGTTAACAGAAAATATTGGCAGCGAATCAGTCTAAAAGTATCAACCAGGTTCATTTCATGGATTAAATATAACGTATAGCCAGTTCCAGACTCACGCCGCGAAGTCACGGCGTGAAGTCGCGCTGTGAATTATCTGATCTGAATAGTCTCCGTAAAATGCCGTGAATCCCATCCACACTCGCGTTCACGGGGCTTCACGGGTGTTCGCGGCGTGAGTCTGGAGCCGACTTATCGTTTCATATTTACTCATTGATTGATAAAAGAGCTTCACATCTAGATCACCAGCTAATATGTGATGGTACATTCCTGTATGCAAGGCTATCAAAAGGCATTGACTATCACATAAAGAAAATGTAGCTTGGACTCACAGGCTTGAAAATTTGACATTCGCCTTTTTATAGGTAATTTGCCAATAGCTTTTTTTTATTTGGCAAAAAATGCATGTTTGCAGTTTTTAATATGTTGCAAATAATGCACAAGCAATAATATGCCATCATGATGCCAAAGATGATGCCATTAAATATGTACCTTGTCGACCAAACCTGTTTGCTGGGTAGGTATTTATTTATTATTTTAAACAAGCACCTCTAACTCTTGAGTTAAAAATAAAAGAACTCACTCACTCACTCACTATTTTCGTCTAAAACGAAAGATCTCTTCCTTGTGATTTTAAAAATACCGTCTTGGTTGAATTAATTTTTTTTCATCAACTTTCCTCATTTGTTGTTGATGAAAATCAATCATTAGTTGAAAGAAAATTGCACAAGGGATTGGAAAAATATAGGTTGCTCACTTTTCTTTGGGTACAACTCATGATACTAAAACACGAAAGATATGATCAATTGCTGGACGAAATTAGAACCAAGCCGCGCATATCGTCACCGCGAGCCAAAAGTGAGGTTGGATTTAAAACATCAATAACGTTACATAGTTACCATTTGCTGGTCAAAATTTGAACTGGCTCACGCATGACGTCCCCGCGTGACATTGATTGTATAGGTTTGAAGTAGGTCACGTGATGACTTCTGCAAGGGATGTGCGAAAGTTTATCTTGTTTGTTTTAGTACTATGGTACCCGAGTTATCTCGGTAACCTATGAATTTTGAGGTTCGGACACGCAGTGACGTTAGCGAAACCTGCGAGTGAGCATATCTTGTTTGTTATAGTATCATGGGTACAACTAGAAGGTTGCCAGGTACAAACAGGTTATCCAATTGCCTATTGAACAGTATAAGGTTGCCTTATCAAAAGTGTGTCCCATCCATGGTTGCCTGATGTCAAAGTTAAATTTGAATTTTTGATTTCTTCAAATAACTTTTGAAATAATAGAGTTATTTGGTTGAGATCAATCAATCAGCGTCTGTAAAAATGTTTGTGATACTAATAACATAAAACCAATCCTGGCATTTAAAACTCTTCAAATGAAACAGGAAAAGAGCTGGGTTCGTAGATGGCAAATAAGTAATCAGTACCTACCCATAGCAAAAAAAAAATCTGAGGCAGACTACAAAGTAATATGAATGAATAAAGAGATTCGGCAAATCTCATGTGACTTCAAAAGATTTTCAGTGCTTGCTTTTAATTTTGAGAAGTAGTTAGTTCGTATGTACAACATTTTTGAGAAATTATAACTTTCTTATTGTCCGTGGTAGTGTAGTTCTCGATGGATTTTTTCAGTTTTTCTAAGGTAGTCCGAAAAATATCTTCTCATCATTGTTCTGCTGGCCTGTATCCGTGGTTTGATGTGGATCGCGTTGATCTTGATGTCTGTAGATTATTTTCCTTACAAGCGATTTTGGATAACCATTGTCCACGAGCATTTTCTCTATATATTCTAAGTTTGAGTTATGATATGCTGTTGATGATAGTGCCGTTGGTAGATGTTTCAAATTTTTGATGATGTTTATGTTATCTTTCAAAGGATGTAGAGAATGGAAATCAATGTAGCGTTCTGAAAAAGTGGGCTTTTGATACCAGTTGGTTTCGATTATTACTGAGTCAGTTTTTATTCACAAGAAAAGATATTTTATTGTCTTTCTCTTTCTCCAATGTGAATTGCAGTTTTGGGTGGTAACTATTAAAGATTGTTAAAATGATAACATCCAGAGAAATTATTTCATAATCTGCCGGTACAGTGATGTTTCTTATATCATTCACAAATTCGAAAGAATTCCGGACATAGCGTTGATCCTTGATGAACATTTCGTTTAGGAAACTACTAATGTATTTGGTTAAGCTGTATAGTGGGGATCCGATGAATGAGACAATAGGCCTAAGTGAACCACATCTTTGTGAATTTTTGGTTGGAAATATACTTTAGGTGGTAACGCTGCATTTGTTTTCAGTCTTCTTCCCTCCTCTTTGCTTATACTAGAGTTTTTGACCAAAGAATCAATTTATTTGTTGTTTTTATTTTGAATTGTTGTAGGTACTAGGGTTTTTACTGAGCATCTTATATGTTTCCCTGTCGCTGAGAATGGCATTTGCTTTTCTATCATAATCCTCCTTACTCATCACTACAGTGGTATTACCCTTATCAGCCTTCAAAATGTATAAATTATCTTTATTTTGTTTCAGGAAAAACTTCAGTTCTTCTTCCAAACGAGAAATATATTTAACAGTTTTGTTTGTTGCTTGGTTTGAATGAAGATAATTTGTTATTATGTGGACGCCTCTATTTCTAAGTGCTTGTATTCCTCCAAATTACTCAAAATATATTCTAAGTCAATTAATACATTCTGAGGTGGCGTTTCTTTACTTTTGTAAGGCAAATTGAACTTCTCTCCCAAAGATAACAAATACTGCACTTCCCTTGGAATTTCTACGTTACTAAGATTCATTATCCATTTATCAAAAACAAAAACCTGTGAAACCTCTAAATGGTAATCATTTAGAGGTTTCACAGGTTTTTGTTCTGCCATCAATTTTCGAAACTCTATGATTTGTTTAGATTTTATTTTATTATTATGACTGTTAGAAAACCTATCCTGACTATCCTTATAACTATTAAAATGTCCTTCACTTAAGACTAGATGTAAGTTATCGACAATTGTTTTGATCTGGTTACTCAGTTTTTTGATCTGCCAATGTACAATAGATATTTCTATGTTCAGAATGTTATTTTGGAACTTATTTAAGATTTTATAACATTTGTTGGTGAAAGGTGATTCTTTCATAAACATGTTCTCTAGGCATTTATTATATTTTAAGATATGTTGAGGGAAAACTCGATTTTTCCGGCATTTAAGCAAAAAAGTTTTGTGGTTATTATAACTTACAAGTTTCCTATTCTGTGAAGCCCATCTCCTGAGTAGTACCGTGACTTCCTTGCCGTAAATCGTCTCTGCATCCTGCATGAATCCCATTTTGTTTAAGCTACCCATTCCTTTGGTCAGTTGTGTTGCACCCAAGTGTGATGTTAACTTTTGTTTATTTAACGATCCAGCAATTTTGTAGACGAGTGTGAGTGATTTGTTGGGTTTGAGGATAAGTGAATTAAAGTCCAGTTAGTTTAAAAGTGGCCGACGTTTCGCAATATATAATTGCATCATCAGGGCGCTAAAATCACATATTTATTTTATTTCAATGGAATTTACATTCGGATACAATTCATTCATTACAGAGGATGAAAAAAAATGGCAGGATGTACAAGATGAACTTATTGATAAGCTACCATTGAAAATTCCATTTTTCAAAAGATATGTAGATGACATTCTAACAGCGGTACCAAAAAACTAGTGCAAGACCATTTTAACAATCTTTAATAGTTACCACCCAAAACTGCAATTCACATTGGAGAAAGTGAAAGACAATAAAATATCTTTTTTTGATGTGGAAATAATATGAAAAACTGACTCAGTAATAATCGTAACCAACTGGTATCAAAAGCCTACTTTTTCAGAACGCTACAGCAGAACAATGATGCAAAGATATTTTTCAGACTACCTTATATACATGGACTCACAGAAAAACTGAAAAGATCAATTGAGAACTACACCACCATTTTTATTTCTCAAAAATGTTGTAACACCATACGAACTAACTACTTCTCAAAATTAAAAGCCAGCACTGAAAATCTTTCAAAGTCACATGTGATTTACAGTATTCCATGCAAAACTTGCGATGAATGCTACGTAGGACAAACCTCTAGATATTTAAAAGACAGAGTTAGGGAACATAAAAATGATGAAAAAAACTACTTATTAAAAACCAATCCCACAGTCTTAGTACAACACAAAAAGGACAGGGGAAACTCATTTGATTTTGAAAGTACGTCGATTCTGGACAAACAGACTAATTACAAGAAAAGGATCTTTTCAGAAATGATCCATATTAAGAGACATAACACAGTCAACAAAAGGACGGATACAGAAAATCTCAATTCAGCCTATTTCAATATACTCAATCATTTAAATTGAATAATAATATGTCTGTACTAAAACTCCCATCAAATTCGCCGGATATAAATACCGGAGAAATAAAAAAACTACCAAAATAAACACAGACAATCTCGATTAGCAAAACTGTTATCAGGCTTCAATCACTATCTTTGATGGAGACCAGTTGTCTGTATTTAGTTTTTTGCATCTTTTGTCCCATATACCTAAGAGTTTTCCCGTTTGTGTGTCGTGTAAATATGTATTCTTGCGACATGAGTCCAGAATGTTGAAATGTAAGTATTATTCAGGTTTCTTTGTAATCTGCTTCCTTTCTTTTTTCTTGGCTGTTTTGATAGGGTTAAGCTTCACCCATATGTATAATTATAAAAAAAAATAGAGAATAGTTTTGGTTTTTTATTCTCTGTAACATTTTTTTTTATCCTCTGTAACATGTGAATTGTATCCGAATGTAAATTTAATTGAAATAAAATAAATATGTGATTTCAGCGTGATAACATCAGTTATCCGGTGCACCCTGCTATAACTGACGAGGCAATGACGACCGAATGACTACCGGTATAAGCAGTCCCCACTTGCTGGCCAACAGCTTCGGTTGGAAGAGCCGGCAAGTGTAGAGCACCCTCTTGTCCTGTGGTTGAGAAATTGACCCCGAAGGCGGATGAACCAATAAAATGCCCAACGGCATATTGATACAGAAGGCAATGGGGAACCACTGTATTAAAAATCTTCAAGATTCCCCAGGAAAATAACCATGGCATCGATAGCTCAATTGCAAAATGTTACTAATCATAGGAATCGGAGGCCAAGATTTGGCAGGAGAGGAGAAGCACATTTATACCACGAGGCCTCTCAGGTCGTAAACATGCAAAAACCTCGGATGAGAAATCGACAGATAAGATCTGATCTGAGAATAGGAACATGGAATGTTCGAACGCTTCACGATGCGGGAAGATTGAACAAATTACTATTGGAGATGCAAAGAATAAACATACAAATACTGGGAGTATGTGAAACTAGATGGCCAGACGCGAACAAATTCTACTCATATTATACAATCTACACATCCGGAACAAGAGATGCATCTCATAGAAATGGAGTGGCCATAATACTGAATAAATCCCTCAGATAATCAGTGCGAGACTTTGTGCCCTTGGCAGGCAGAGTGATGCTACTGCGACTGGCGATGAGACCTACGAACGTAAACATTGTTCGGGCTCATGCCCCCACTACTGAACATGATGATGACGAGGTCGAAGAGTTCTATTAACAAATTCAAGACATAATGATGGCGACAAAAAAAAACGAAATCACTATAATTATGAAAGACTGCAACGCAAAAGGGGGCAGGGGAACAACAGAAGATGTCACCGGACAGAAGTGCGCAATGACAGATCAAAACGACTTATACAGTTCTGCCAGGAAATAGAATTCGTAATCACAAACACCTGGTACAGTTTCTATACAGGAGACTGTACACATGGACGTCCCCTCAACATACACAGAACAATTTTGTAAGAAATCAAATCGACTACGTCCTAATCGACCGAAGATTCCGTAATTGTAACAAGTCAACGAGAAAATACCCTGGAGCAGATGTACACTCCGATCACAACTTGCTATGCTCGGTACTGAATGTTAAACTTAAAAAGATGAAACAACCAACGAAAACCTCACGAATACAACAACATGTACATGAGGACACTATTACAAAAGAGCTGTGAGTTTCAAAAAATATCTATACAATCATGTTTTATTGACTTCGAAAAAGCGTTTGATCGAGTCAAGCACACAAAACTTTTCCAATGTCTAAAATCATATAACGTGGACTATCATGATATGCGCTTTTTGTTAAACATGTATTATAGTCAAACAGCAGTAGTCAGGCCAGACGACGGCGTCACAGATGAAATACCAATAAAAAGAGGAGTGATACAGGGATGTTTTTTATCGCCCCTGTTGTTCAATCTTTATTCAGAGAATATATTTCGTGAGGTTTTATATGGCAGGACAGAGGGAGTAAAGATAGATGGCGAAATCATCAACAACGTAAGGTACGTGGATGATACTGCCATCATTGCAGAAAACATGGAAGACTTACAAATGCTACTGGATAGAGTGCATGAGGCTGCTCGAAGATGGGGTAATATGAACATGAAAAAAACGAAATGGATGACAGCGGGTAAAATAAACATAGAACCAATTCCGATCACAATCTGCGGACACAACATTGAACTGGTTACACATTTCAAATATTTGGGTAGCTGGCTGAACCATGACATAACGTGCGACGAAGAGGTAAGAGCGAGGATTGAAATGGCGCGTGGGGCATTCAGCAAATGGAGACGAACTCTCACTAACAGAAACCTCACAGTTCAGACGCGGTTAAGAACACTCCGCTGTTACGTATGGAGCATTTTATTGTACGTATGTGAGACATGGACACTTAAAGCTGACATCATGAATAAAATAGAAGCGTTTGGGATGTGGTGCTATCGGAGAATCCTCAAGATCCCTTGGACTTCACATACCACTCATACCAGTAATGAGGAGATACTCGGACAGCTGAACAAGGATCGAGAACTCTTCGACACCATAAAAACAAGAGAGGTCAGCTATTTCGGGCATATAATGCGAGGCACCAAATATCATATCCCTCGCCTGATCATTCAGGAAAAGGTTGAGGGCAAAGGTGGATGGGTCGCAGAAAGTTATCGTGGCCACGAAACACTATGAATTGGACCGGACTGGAAGTAGAACAACTATTCCGAGTTGCGGCAGATAGAGACCAATTCAATAAAATTGTCATGGAGGTAGCCCACGCTTGAAGACAGGCACGACACTGAATGAAAGAAGGCGCCCTGGAGATTAGGGGGTTGAAAGTAATATGACAGCTAACACCTCAAAAGTTGTCCCTCTTGATATCTGCATTGATATCTTTCACAAAATCTCCATATTGTCATCAGTTTAAGACATTATAATTATTGCTCTCCGTTTAAAAACAATTGTGAGGTTATGTGGTCCCATTTAAAAAAAAGTGATGCAACTTATCAAGAATAGCACTAATATTTCAAAAATCGCGGAATAAGTGTACGCTGCTATTTGAAATTTTAGAGGTAGTTACCCTGGGAGTGAGGGGGTTGAATCCAGAAAATTAATAGATACTAGGGCACTACTCACATGGATGTAACTCTAGACATTTATTACGGTTCTGTACCAACCTTTCCGTTTAACATCGGATAACCGTAAAGCATTGTCTCTTTACCTCAAAAGTTGTCTCCCTCGATATCTAAGTCGATGTGTCTCAACAAATGTTCGTACTATCATCAGTTCAAGGAATAATTGTTTTGGCTCGTTTGAATATTTTGTTGAGGGCAGGAGCTTCAATTTTGAAAAAAAAGTGATGAAGCGTATAGAGAATAACGTGAAAGTTTCAAAAATCGCAAAATAAGTGGAAGTTGCTATTTGAAATTTAAGGGGTAGCTACCCTGGGCGTGAGACGGTTGATTACTAAAAAACAACAGATACTTCAAAAGTTGTCCCCCTCGATATCTAGCGATGTGTCTCGCCAAATCTTCATACTATCATTGGTTCGGACACAATCAAATGCTGGTCCTTTTTTAATTGTCACCCTGTATGTTCTGTGGTACGAAAGGATGTGCTCCCGAATGCTTCTTATTGTTATTTGTTTGGTGATCATACTCAACTTTTTTTTCCAGTACATAAACTCAATCTGAAATTGACTGAAGAACTCAAATATGTGATAATATACAGGGTGTTTCAGAACTGAGTACCATGATTTCAAGGGCATATTAACCCACCCAAAATAAAGTTTCTTTCTCATATAAACATATGTCCTAACTTGTTTCGTTTTCGTGTTACAGGGTGTTAAAGTTTTCGAAAAAAAACAGTTTTTTATCAACTATTCAAAAACCTTCAAGCTAATTATGACAACATTTGGAACGATCTTTAGCCATCATGAGGGTAATTTTTAGTGTTATCAAATCACCATCATTCATTCCAGTGGCGTCCTAGAGGGTCAACTAGTTTATATTTATAGATTGAATTATGGTACGCCACTGCTCTTTTCAAGATTTTATAATTTTTTTAGACAACACAACAAAATACGTCAAAATCTATGCAGACAGCGAAGCAACGTTATCTAGACTACTAGAATCAGATTCAGTAAGATCAAAGGAAGTGATAAGTTGCCCTGAGGCATCGTCCTGGATCAGGAACAAGAAGCTCATTCTATGCTGGGTTCCTGGACATAGCAATATTGAAGGGAACACGATAGCAGATGGACTGGCGAAATTGGGACTAAGAACAGTCGAAGTCAAAATGGAAAACACATCGCTACCAACGATCAAACTATTGAAAGATACCGTAGATAAAAACATGGTAAAGCTACACATCGACAGGTGGAGCAATCGAAACGACTGCAACACATCGAGAGCTCAGTGGCCAAACTTGGATATGGAAAAAACAGGGAAACTACCAAAAAACTGCAAATCCTCTGTGAGCACACTTGTAGGAGTAAATACAGGACACCGTGAAATCGAAACCATTCTCCCAAAATGGGGCCTAGGAACTGATGATCTCTGCAAGAACTGCATCGAGAAGGATAGAACGATGGAACATCTACTGTCCAAGTAACACACAATAGTTGAATAAACGTTTATTTTTGGTTTATAACAGACGTATATTTGTGGTTGAGAATCAACGTTAAATAAACGATAAAATGTCCGCCTGATAAACGTTTACGAATGGAATATGATCTCCAAACTATACACGTATATGAGAGAAAAGTATTATACGTGTACGATATACGTTTGATAAACGATTCTACAACACGTTTATGCTTACTATAAAAAAGACGTTGAAGTATCAGCTACGATATTTGAAATAGCAACGTTCCAATCAAACAATCAGCATACCTATCTACATTCTTTATTTTTCAACAAAGTTATGAAATATACAAGGCATTTCGATAACTTTGTTGCGACTGTTTCAACCATCGCAGTCCTATACTGGCATATGCTTGTCCCTTGTCCCAATTGTTTTGTCTGGGGACTCTCCAACGGTTGAACTTTTCTGCTCCTCTCCAACAAAATATATTCGGAGGCCTCTGGAAAGGAGAATTGACTATAAGGGGACACTACACACTTGTGGATGCCGAGCGAACCAATTTTACATATTCCATCAGCGGTGTTGCCATATCCACATCGAAATCGGTGACACGCGACCGGTTGACAAATGACGATGGAGGACATACGTTTCACCACAATCCACGACACGATTGTAAACAAAACGTCCTTTACTCAAACAACGACAAAACTCTACCGACTGACATTGATATAATAATTATAATAAGACTATTTTAAAAAGTCCTTCACATGTCCACGGATACAGGGCCCAAGAGGATAAATTCACTGCAATTTAATTTGTCGACCAAAAGTCATTCTTCGTAAAAAGGTTTTGAAAAGTGTAAAGTGAAATGAGTAGGCTTTGATTATTATGAAAATATTACTATGATAACGCCGTTTTCGAAGCCCCTCATGTTTATTTTCAACTCTGAACTCTGAACATATACTTGTGGGGTATCATTTTGAAGGAAATCACGTATACAGGGTGTCTCTAAAAGGTCTTTACAAAATCCTACCACATGTTGCTGAGGTCAAAATAAGCCGATTTAACGTAACTCACCTCAGACCAAAATGTCACCATTTCCAAGATACGGGGTGATCAAGTTTGAAATTACCAATTGAATTTTGTCATTATTTTGGACACTTTTTCACATATTGCTTTGAAAATTGGCATACGGGGGTTTTGTGGTATGAGAAATTCGATTATGAAGTCCGTTTTACTGTGACCACTAGAGGGCGCCCTACACTTTACATTTTGTGGTTTGGAATGTCCATAACCAAAGTTTACTAATAATAAACAGTTGGACCATTTTCGAAAACGCGCGAAACCGGCTCCACCCTTCTACTTCGTTTCTCTTGGAGAGCCCAGTTCCCATTAGTTCGGAACGTCTGTCGGTCGCTTTGAACCATTTTCGCTGGGCGGGTTTCTTTGAGCGGCATGCTTTGACGCCGCGGCCGCGCTTGTATACGGGTTTCAAAGAGCCGACTTCTAAGTGACCTAACTTATTGTATATTAGTAAACTTTGCCATAACTATTTTCTAAGTTATTTTGTTCAAAATTTTATCAAATAAAAAGATTCTCCAGACGATTTCAAGTAAATAAGGTACTTGTTGATACAAGTCTTTACAATTGAATACAATATCATGAGAGTTATTGAAGTGCTGCAATATTGTTTTCTGGTTTTCAAACATCTCTTTTTTGCAAATAGTGCATATTTTGCCCTTTTTTTCTTTAGTACGCTTAGAGCTTGGCCAGGCTACTGAGCTATGACTTCCTTTGAGATGGGATTTTAAACCATGATCAGAGTTGTAGCCTTTCTGGCAATGAGCGCAACGAAATCTAAATATTTTATTGGGATAAAGTTTTTCAAAAGACTTTTCGTGGGCGTTTTTAACATGTATCTTAAGAGTGTCTTTTCTTTTGAAATATTTCTCACACACACTGCATTTAAAAGTCGCTTGCTTTCGTTTATAAAGTTCACCGAAACTATCACTATGTAGCCTTTTATTATGGTTTTTCAAAGTGTCGCTTCTTGAAAAGTGATTTCCGCACACGGAGCAATGGGCCGGCATGGTAATGCAAGAATTATCAAAATATGAATCCGACTAGGTATAAAATCAAACTCGAAACGTAACATAAACCGCTAACAGACGACACAATCCATCAACCTCGCCAAAATAAAATAAAATTGAAATGTGACACTGCTGACTTCTTCACTGACATGGCGTTTGGCGTTGACATTCGACAATTTCATGAAATCTAACTACCTCTACGACGTACGTCCCTATGACATCGATGCATCAACGTTGCCAAATGTGAAAGATGTAAATGTGTAAATTTTGGTTCGCTGCGGATCCATAAGTGACACTACACTTACATAAAATGAATGAAAATTTACGAATATGAACCATTTTTCCTGTTCTATTGAATATCATAATGGATATTAAAAAAAAGACTTCAAAGAAATTAATGGAAAAATCGCTGAATAGGTCCACGAGGGTACTTACCCAGCTATGGCCACAATAATAAATCATTCAACTCGAAACAATCCGATTTTCACTGAAGAGAGCACAAAATCAAGCACGATATACTTCAACTGGTAACGCTTTCAACAAGTGGAAAAATCGTCGAAATTGCCGAAATTAACAGTTATCCAGCAAACATCAACAGTATAGATAACCACTCTACAAGTTCATTACATACAAGCCGGCTGATCAAGAAAGTGACGCTAAAAATGGAAAATCGATCGCGTTCATCATCATGTGATAAATCTCCGAAAACCGGATTGGCTCTAAGGAACGGAAACCCCCACGATACCAACTCTCGGCGTCCTGTATTATATTGAATATCATTCACGTTGAGTACCATGTGGTTTTTATACAATGACTAAACGTTGCTTTAGAATAAAAATATACTATTGGAAACATCTACCCCACACTTTGCAAAAATGATCAGCCGATAAATGTTAACTTGGATACACGTATATTCAACCATAATATATGATCGTGTGTTGCTTGGGGTGCCACCGCCACACAACGGGCCATTTGGCCTCCGAGTGAAATCAATGCGAAGCAGGAAACTGCAAACACCATTATTCATTCCAGTTGCGTCCCAGAAGATCATCTGGTTGATATTTATAGGTAAAATTATGGTATTCCAATGCTTTTTTGAAGATTTCATAATTAATTTAGATCAACCAATTGATAATGTTGTTATCTTGACTTTTATATATGTATATTTTTTTGTAATCTAGCTTCGTTTTCAAGATAAAAATTAAAAACCGCTTCCCTGCTTTGATAAGGTCCACAGAAACGGTTTTTAAGTTTTATATTACGAAGCTAGATACAAAAAAAATAAAAAGACAAGAAGGTAAAATTATTGGTTGGTTGATCTACAAAAATTAAAAAACTTGAAAAAAGCAGTTGCGTATCATAATTTTAACTATAGATATCAACTAGATGACTTTCTGGGACTCCACTGGATTGAATAATGGTGTTTTGATCACACACAAAAATACCCCTACGACGGCAATTAATCGTGCCAAATTTTCTCAAAATCAGCAGAAAGGTTCTCGAGTAATTCATAAAAAATTGATTTTTTCTAAAGAGAGTTAGTTAACTAACTTAAATAGTTAACTTCAGCAAAGCAATAACAGTTTGTTCTTCCCAAACAGGTACGGATTTACTTGCGCATTCACTGCAAATCACACATAAAAAAGCGTTCCCAATTCGTCCCCTTTTGTTGACGATGCTGGTACGGGTTTCATGCACATTTTGAGTTGATAAATACGTCCCTATTTCGTCACCATGTAGGGGACGAATTGAGTACGGCTTTCGGAATACGCGTCCGGATAGTTGCAGGGAAACGGTTTTGGATTTTTATCCAGGAAACGAAGATAGGTACAAAAAAAAATAGGAGAGACAGAGACAAGCAACTTCTTCAATTGCTTGATATGGACAAATTATAAAATCTTGAAAAAAGCAGTGGCGTGATTTTATCTCTAAATATAAACTAGATGACCCTCTGGGACGCCACTCAAATGAATAATGGTGTTTTGATTACACTAAAAAATTACACTCATGATGGCAAATAATCGTGCCAAATGTTGTTAAAATCACCTGCAAGGTTTTTGAGTGATTAATAAAAAACTGATTTTTCCTAAAAACTTTAAAACTAGTTCGTTTCACGAGGGTTCATACTCACGTCATCGATGACGTCATTACTTGAAAAAAAGGTATGTCGAAGCTCGAAGCGTTCAAATTTTGTATTGAAGCCGAACAAGTATGTTCCAAAACGCTCTCCAGAACACGTTCAGAATTGTTTTCCATTTAGATTTTGGATTCAGGCTGATCATCCATTGGAAGCGTAGTCGCGTGTAGTATATCGGCCATCCGGATGCGAGCGATCGTTAGACTAGGCAACTAACAGCGTGCACTGCTTGTGACCATGATACTAAAACAAACATGTGACTCTACCATTAGACGCAAACGCTATTCCAGTTCGCTTCTGTTTGTGCATTGAGAAAATCATGTAGAATGGAATTGCAAGATATGTAGTTTTTGGGAAATCCTCACATTCAGGGATTGCAAGCTCGAGAGAGTGAAAAAATACATTCATATAGAAGTCCAGTGAAAATATCATTATTAAAAAAGAAGAATGCTGAGAAGCTGATCTTTTTGGGGTTAATCGGGGAAAGTGAAACCGAAGAGATCACAATCGCCACAATTGTGGGTTTTTGCGAAGGGTTGTTTCTATTTATAATAGTTCACAAAACAGACTTCTCTTAGTATACTAATAAGCAATCGTTCCTATACAAACACGTTTTAATAAAAAACTAAGAAAGCACCCCTATCGCAAAAACCCACAATAGTCGAGTTTTTTTCTTATCAGTGGACGTCTCCCCTTCACTGGACGACCATCAACCCACGAGAAATCAGCTAGTCAGCATTTTTTTTGTATGTATTATTAGGTAAAAAAAATACACCACTTTGGTGGCCAAAAGTAGATTTACAGCCTAAAACTTGATAAAACATTGATCCTGCAACAGTTATCAAAGATGTAATGGTGCATCAAAGAACTTGAATCCATTTGTCAGTTCACCAAACCAGCGATTTTTTTCAATTTTCATAGGGTACATACATTTTCTTTTTCGGATGGTGCTAGCCAATTTTTCCAAAACTCACATTTTTTTAACGTGAAAAGAGGAACCTGAACAATATTTTGAATAAAATCGCCATGACCGATCAAATGACAGATTGATTGAACCATTTTAATGCACCAATAATTTTTTGATAACTGAAGCAGGATGCCTTTGTAAAGCTTATGAGCTTAATAAACGATAATCATATTATATTATATTATAATACCAAAGTTTTATCAGATTTTAGGCATATGCTGTTTATCCGACCATGAGTGTATATTTTGATTCTACAGAGTGCATGTATTTTTCCAAGTTTCATGATAGTGTCAAAAAAACAAAGCATTAAACTATCGTGTTTTTTGAGTATGCGGTGTAAAGGATTCTCCTTGTAATTTGCCAACCACCCTAATAGCCGTTATTTTAAGTTATAATAAAATGATAAATTATCAATAATTTTTTTAAAACTCATGAAATAACGGCCATTTAAGGGGGCGTGAAAAATGGAAAAAAAAAATCAGATCAGTTATCAACTGCAACACACCACCTCCTGCCCAATCATAAGTTGATAAATAAGTCACATTCCTTAATATGGGATAAGAAAATAATAAACGTAATTGTATTACAAACAAGTACCAGCGGAACTAAATATAAACTTAAATAATGTCAAATTCTGTCTGCCCAAAATATTCATTCAATAACAATACTGGGCCTTTCTTTCTTCTCTCAACAACGCATGACCGCTCCAATAATCCATCTATATTTCTGATCTCTGGACTGCAATTGACGTGGATGCCTTGAAGTCCTCATCAATTCTGATTCCATGAGAACTGATATTTTAAGAGTTGTAATTTCAATTCAAAGGGCATCAGATACTCTCTACAAAAGTTCAGGAGATGGAATAGGAAATGGATAGGTACAAAGAACTAGTCTTATGAAATAACTTACCTCCAAAACTGCCTCGAGTGGTAACATATAGGTTTGTCAGCATCTCGATCCTTTGTAATGTAAGCCACAAGCTTTTTCGTCGTATTTTGTTCACATTCTGAATACCGACGAGGCATTTTATACAACAAAACTGTGACATTGGAGAAGTCAACTGACTTGTGTTTTGACAACAACTTTGTTTTGATTAATCACTTGATCACATAACCAAATTTTAGGTTATTATTATTCTGAGATGATAGAAATCAGCTGTTGCTCGGCGGCCATTTTGGATGCTAGTAACGACCGATGTTTATTACGTCATTAATTCTGTTTCAGTCTGTTTTTAAACCTCTCCATGAGTTAGAAAAGGAGATACAATCAATGACGTGAGTATAAACCCTCGTGAAACGGACTATATGTATCACGAAAACGATGCAGGTCAAAACATAATATGTTTATTTGTGAAATAAACTTTATTTTCAGCTGGTAAATACGCCCTCAAAATCTTCGTACTGATTTTTGAAACACCCTGTACCGGTGGTTTTATTTAAAAAATGAAGCTTTGATGTGAATCACCCTGTAGACGCGGTGCGAATGAAGGTAAACTACTTTGGGATTTGGCCCGAATGTCTATCATGCCTCAGCGACAAATTTTAGAAATCTGCGTCTATAAACCATATACGTATTATAAAGATATACCTCGGGTTCCCTATTTCATCAATGTGCGGCAAGTGAAGCCGATTTTCAGCCGATGAAAAAAGACAGGAATAATCAAGCCTATACCAATGCCTCATAAGTTTATTTCATGTGTATCAGGAGAAGACTGCGATTGTGCTGAAAGCTGTTTCCTGTTTCCTTTGGGTTACTCGTGATTTTGGGCCGATCTCATGCTGCCGCCCAAGTAACTGATCTTGCTTTTTAAAAGCTGACCGCCACATCACTAAATTATCCAGTTTATTGTTTTATTATTTGTGCTATACAACGTTCTTTCAGAACTAACATGGTGCTTATATACCATAAATAGGCGCACTATATACAGCTGATTTATAAAGCAGTTTATCTCACTTTTAAACAGAATCTTTTATAAGCCCTTATAAAGTATAATATTGAGCATTTATAGATCTTGTATAGAGTTTTTTCTCCTGAGCTAAACAGCAATTTGCTTAATGAAATGCTTATTCCAGTTGCATAAGCGAACGTGGAATTGTCTGGTTTTTTAATAGGTATTAAATGGATATCGTCCTCGCTTACATACTTTTAATGATCTTATTAGACATGCATGACGCATGTTCTGATCACTTGAAACAAAAACATATCTGCAATACATTATATCACACCCAAAAATGAATTAAGCATTTTTCGCATATGCGCAATGTAAAATTGACTTGCGATGGATTTTTTTCTGATGAAGTCTATATTTCCACTTCCAAAATGATCGAAGCGCCCTGAAAATAATTGGAAATTAGCCAAACAAAAAGATGATTGGAAAAAATATCTTATTTGTTTTTTCGTCGTTTCACCTTCATGATGTTACAGTCCTATTCCTTCATCCAGAAGAAAGTACTAAAACATACTAGTTACACAAGAAAGAAATCTAAGTGATTTATTTGTTTGATGCGGTAATGGCGGCTCTCTGAACATCTTGAGAGAATTCAATAGCGACTACAGGGTTATTGATTATACAGGGTGTCCGGGAAAATGTGGGAGATCTCTCGGATTCAGATAGAACATTAAAAAATAAGATGACAAGTTCCCATAAATTTTTTTCCTAGTGGCCCTCCCTACGGAGATACGGCCCCCTAAAGGACCCCACTGGAAATCGGTTTTTCTTGAATAACTTTTAAACGACTCAATATAATTCAATGAAAATTTAATATGATAAACAGTAGTAAGGACCTCTCAAAATACTTCCCTTAAAACATGATAAGCTTGTTTAGTTTACCAGGTACGGACTAGATTGTACATTTTAACGCTCAAATTTTTAACACCCTGTATGATAAGGAGTTAAAAAAAATAAATTTGGATACCTTGAACATTAAGCTAAAGAAAAGGTACTCTTGTTCATTGTCGATAAAATGAACTTGGGAACTAAAAAATAAGATGACAAGTTCCCATAAATTTTTTTCCTAGCGTTAGGTTCACAATTTCGTCAAGAGCACCACTTCGTCATGGCTTTTTTCGAGGTTTTGTTTAATAAAAATTGTTTTTTCTCGAAAATGGTTCATTTTATCGACAATGGACAAGAGTACCTTTTCTTTAGCTTAATGTTCAAGGTATCCAAATTTATTTTTTTTAACTCCTTATCATACAGGTTGTTAAAAATTTGAGCTTTAAAATGTACAATCTAGTCGGTCCCTGGTAAACTAAACAAGCTAATTATGTTTTAAGGGAAGTATTTTGAGAGGTCCTTACTACTGTTTATCATATTGAATCTTCATTGAATTATATTGAGTCGTTTAAAAGTTATTCAAGAAAAACCGATTTCCAGTGGGGTCCTTTAGGGGGCCGTATCTCCGTAGGGAGGGCCGCTAGGAAAAAAATTTATGGGAACTTGTCATCTTATTTTTTAATGTTCTATCTGAATCCAAGAGATCTCCCACATTTTCCCGGACACCCTGTATATGCCCCCCCATCTAACTTTTTAATTTGACGTTTTAGAAAAAAATCTATCAAATAAAAGTTTCATGGTTGAAAATGAAATGTTTAAAAAACTTGTTTTCACATATACAGGGTGTTCCAAAAAGTCTGGGCGAGGCCTAACTTTCTTATTTCAAATTGATATCAGATTTTTTCATTTGATATTTGGATTCTCCTTCAAATTCAAATCATTTTTTATGTAGCATATGCTATACATTAGTTTGATGTTTAAAAAGATATTTGATATTTTATAAATAGTCCAGTAACCATATACATCAGACCATGCGTTAGATCCGGTAGTTCTGATTTTTTGCTAACCTGTTTATGATGTTGCACAATGAATAATTCAAGGTTTCTTCCTCGAGCGCCGAACGCAACATTGTCAAATTTCAAAAAAATCTCTAAAGCTCTACCTTCTATCCAGTTTTCGGCAATTTGCAATTTAATCCTAGAAAAACTTTTTGATCATAGCTATGGAACACTTTTTAAAGAAGACTAAATTTGCTACAACAGAATGGTCTTTGTAAACCCAATAGTTTACAAGATACAGATTTTCAAGATTTAGTGTTATTTCACACACTTGCAAATGTTTACATAATACAAAAACATTTTATTATTTTGGTGCCTACCTGGAAGGTGTCTCCAGGCTAGTTACCATAAACATTCATTATTCTGTGGATATATTTTCTTTGGTAAATTCACGCCTTGCTAATTCCAAAAGTGAAGAAGAATTATTTAAAATTATTTGAATCTCGATTGAAAAAAGTAAATCAAATACATGTTTAAGATCAACTGATACTAGGAAGTCGTCCATTTTCTCGAAGAGAGCCTCTTATCGATGAATCCAATAAAAATATGTCTAGGCCTCATATAGTTGTTGAAAAATTTATTATTTCTTAAAAGACGGTGACATGTTTTGCCCACCGGGCATCATCAGACCTATTATTAAGATAACAACAAAATAACCGAAATGGACAAGAAGAAGAAGATTAAAAAATTACCCTAGTCAAAATGAGTCACAAAAATATAAAAACATGAAAAACTGAAGCTAATTAATATCAATACCTGTACAGTACATGACTTCTCACAACAGACTGCCTAATTTATATCGCTTCGGTGGATAACGTGGTGTCGTATACTTATTATAAGCTTCAGTTTTTTATGTTTTTATATTTTTGTGACTCATTTTGACTGAGGTAATTTTTTAATCTTGTTCTTCTTGTCCATTTTGGTTATTTTGTTTTTATCTTAATAAAAGGTCTGATGATGCCCGTTTTTCAACAAGTATATGAGGCCTAGACATATTTTTATTGGATTCAAAGATCAACTGAGAGTAGATTTTGCCCTCTTTAATAGTACTAGCGGTACACAAAACAATACTGCATTTTTGGGTAGAAGCAAGAGACTTTGCACGTTGGTATTTAAGACCATTTCTCGACTAATTTGGTGGTGCTGAACACAAAAATGTGGATAACAATTTTGTAATAATTATTGTATTTATTTAGAAAAACGTCACATTCACACGATTCCTTAATAATTATGTGTGACTTCATTTTTATGGTAGTCTGTATTTGCGATGTAACGTGAAATGCGACGCGAGGCTCAAGCAACGACGAGTCGCCCGTGTATTGCCCCACCTACTCGCCAAAACATGCAGACCGCCGGCCAGCATTCCATCTCTTGAGAGCTGCCCAATCCTGAAGACGTGCTTGCCGTCCTGGAGAGGTTTGTTGTGAGGATGTATAGTGTGGAGGACCCCACAATGATTACATGAAACGACGACAGGCGCTGCATGTTTGCCACCCTGCACCGTCCTGTGCAAGCCATACCACCCACACGAGGTGCCTTGCTAAACCACGTGGGTCAGGTCTGGGGCCGGGCAGCAGGTGGCAGTAAACCGCCATCGCCTGCAGCCTGGGGTTGGACTCTGCAAGGCAGTAAGTGGCAGCCCGAGTGGACCGACCAGCCTGCCATCTGGGCTGAGTGCAGGGACCTAGATAGGTGTGGGTGCTCTACCAGCTGTAACACTCTGAGGTTCATTCAGATTTCTTACCTACTAGCTGTATGCCCAGTTGCATAATCAATCAATCTCTTTGTCCCCGCAGAGCGTTATTACCTACGGTTCCTGATGAAGCAGAAGAGGACATGGACGGAGACCTTGAGCTGTAAAATATAGTGGGTATGTTTAGCTTGTAACTACTTATCTTGGCATCATGTTACCACATTTTTTCAAATTGAAATTAAATTAAATTAAATTTATTGAAGTTCCCTTTCTAAAAACAGGTTACAAGACTTTGAGAGAAGCTAGTCAAGACATTCGCTCCAGATTGGAGCTACCTGATTCAGTTATAAGAAATGCTTACAAAATTTTGTATTTTTTTTTTTGAAATAAATAATTATTTTATATTTTGGAAACAATTGCTAACTTACCTTTCTCAAAGAAACACAAATCAATTGAACCTTACATCTAAAGAGATGGAGGATCACGTTTTTGTGTTCAGAACCACCAAATTGGTCGAAAACGAAACTAAAATCGCCGTTTTGTAAAAAAAATTGAAATCTTGTAATTTTGAAAGGGGTCTAAAACCCCTAAAAAACATGAAAATTGCACTCTCAACATTATATTCAGATTTGCAGCCTCAACAATATAGGAATCGATTACAATATCGCTGGTATGCTAAGAGGGAAAAAAACATATTTTTGAAGTCAAAATCCCCCTCCCCTCCTCAAAAATCAAAATGTTCGTACCATAATAGTATTTTTGACCTCAAATTTGAAATCTATATCATCAAAACAGCCAGAAACGACTCCTAGATCAATTATATCGGTCAGAATTCAATTTGATGAATCACTTATGCCAAAAATGCTTATGCTTATGCTTCTGATGATGGTCTCTTAGTAGAACGAAACGCGTAAATTTTTGTGAAGTTAATTGGACGCATACCAAACCTACCCCTCTTATTATAATGGAACTTCACCCTGGAAAGGAACTCGATAAATTGTAGTAGTAGTAGTTTATTCGGAAATTTTCGACTCACATGATATTATTTGATTTGACAAAAGCTAAAATTATTTGGTACAGTAATTGATAAGGTAACCTAGGTGTGTTGGACACCTGTGGGTGCCAGTGTGTTACCGTTTGTCTCTAAGTTGTCTATGGATAGGTAAGTATATGATGATGACTCAATTTGGATGAAAAATTTAGTTGACCGGTTTTTGCACATAACCCTTCAATTATTGTCTCTGATATGCTGAAAAGACATATGATAAAACATATCAGCTTTACAATGCTCTTATCATTATACCTACAAACATCCCATCTTCTCGAAGAGCTGTATTTAACAAATATTTAGTAAATCTTTTTCAGCTAGTTTCTATGATTCAGTAGATGGTCGTTATAACACATTCATACAATTGCCAAGCCTGGTAACCTAAAGGCATAAGTACCGAGAATTTCTCCGTTCATACTAACAATTGTTGCGGGGCAGCAGACCACTCGCCAGTCGTGAATTATTAGCACACCTCCTATCTCCTGACAAATATATAACATTATCTAAGTTTGTTTAGTAGTACAGTGTAGGATGGTAACGTTAAAACTACTTTATTTAAGACGTTTTGTGAGGCCCACACAATACAACTTCTAGAAAGTGATTTGTTGTGAGGTGCAAATAGAATGCCTTTGATTTATGATTTGTTGATTTGACGAGCAAGCGTGACTGATTGTTATGATTATGTATAAAGCTTTGTTCCAACCTGTCATAGAAGAGTCCCAGAACCAGTGAATGTAATATCCAGTGACCAACCTAATTTTTGACAAGTTGAACATCAATGAATTGATCGACTGGAAAAGTGAGTGTCTTCAAACCAAATTGAATTGTCTTTTGTTTCCTTCAATAATACCTCAGCTGAGAGGTATCAGGTACCATAGAATCATTTTTCATAGTAAGACTTACAAACAGTGGCTTTTATTCACTCATAGATCATTCTTGAAAAAGTATTCAGGGTCTTGATTCCTAGAACTCTAGAACTTGCTTCTATTTCCGATTCCAATTTCATATTGATGAACAAGTGATGTTTTCTGAAGAAAGAAAGGTAACAGAAAAAAAATATATATTATTTACAGTATTATACGGTGTGAGTCTGAACAAAGTTGCGCATTTTGCCATGGTGGATAGAGTGTAGTATGATAATCACTTTTGTATGGGAACATAATTTTGTCAGCAAAAGTTCCGTTAAAAAAATAAAGAGTGTTAAAAGTTTAGGAAAATTTCGAGTTTTTATCTGTAGATTCGAAACGTCTCAAGCGATTTGGTTCAAACTTTTAGGGAGTACAGGTGGCAGCTTTTTGAGAAATTTGATCGAGTCCAACGTTTCCAGGACGAACCTAGAGCAACTTCAACATCATATTTTTATGAAAAATATGGTACGTCACTTAGTTTTCACAAAAGAAAAATTTTTTTTGATTCTCAATTCAATTTTGAACAGAAAAGGTATTCCAAATTTTTCTTCTTCGATGCGTCGTTTTCGAGATAAAAAATTTAAAGTATTATAATGGCACCATATGCCAGAAGAATTCACTACTTGTATATAAATTTTAAAAAAATGGAAAATCAATCGATTTCATGAGCACTTCTTAAAAGGTTGCCCTTTTTACATAAAAAGGAACGAAACTCTGACTCCTGATATAATCTCTTGAGACGTTTCGAATCTTCTGACAAAAAATCATCGAAATTATCATTCATATTGTTGATTTTTCAACAAGAGTTTGCGGAAACATGTTTATCTACAAAAAGTGATTTTCTTGCGTAACTTTTTTTGGTCTCACCCTGTATAAAGAGTACTTGTCCACTGGTACCTGGTTGAACCAAGAAGGCTAGAAGCTGAATCCATATCTGGAAAATACGAATTCCCTCCAAATCGATCGATTTGATCTTCAAAAGTCGTCTTCAGAAATACAGGATTGAAGAATACACTTTTTTGCAGATGACACACTCCGTTCACTATTACGGATTACGGTGAAGATTTTGTTGAGGTCACTCAAACAATCAACTGTGAATTGCGGAAACTATCTAAGGTTTTTAGGATGAACAAATTAATAGTGAATGAGAGTAAATCTAAAATCTAAATAATATATGTTCATTGGTAACCCCGTCTCACGATCCAGATTTTTGAGCCTCAATTTATGTATCAAGATAAATGACGAGCCATTAGAAATTGTGAATGGAATTAAATATCTAGGTTTTACATTGGATCAGGAGCTGAAATTCAACATCCATATAGACTATATATGTAAAAAGATTGGGTTTCTATAAAGAGTTTCGCCATTTCCAGCAATGTCCACGAAACTCACAGTTTTGAATACATTGATTCTACCACATTTCCATTAATGTTCATCTCTTATTTATACAGGTTGCTCCAAAGCTAGCTTTGATTGATAACAAATCATTCAATATAAGGCTATGAGAGTGATCTTGTATTGTAATAGGTACACTGGTGTGGCTTTAATGACTGAGTGTTTGGGATGGTTGAAAATTGATGAGTTTTTTCACTTGCAAACCATGATATTCATTTATAAAATCATGAATAACCTCTTGCCGCAATATTTGAATAATTGTCAATTGATTCCCATCTCACAAATATATGAAAGGTGTACGTACAAGATCAGCAAGCTCTATGAATTTTTATGTCAAAACTAGCAATAAAACAAGTTCAATAAAAAAATTATTTCATAAGGGACTGGTACAATTTAATCTTGTACATCAGTATTGAGTGGCAAAATAGCGTTCAAAAGTTTCGATAACTGATGAGTCTCTTTTATCGGGAATGATGGACTGTGTTTGATGGAAAACCTCTATTATTCTTTCAGCGACGTTTCGACGTTTGGTTTACGTCTTTATCAAGCTACAATACAGCATAATGGTTTTCGATGGTGCAACGCGTGATTTCGCACATATACAGGGTGTTTCATTATTATCGCGAAAAAATTCGGGGTGAGTTTCCCCACTTAAAAATAATAAGAAAACTTCATATAAAGGTGTGTCCGGAAATGCTTCGTTACAGAGCTACAGGGTGTTGAGGTTTTATCTTTATTTTTGTTTTTTCTAAATAATACTTGAACCAATGTCTATATTTCCATAAAAATCGGTATTTGAGGGTTTTTTTTTATGCGGAATTCGAATTTTATCTCAGTTTGGCTCTAACTTGTAGAGAGCGCCACCTACACTCATTTGTCCTGACATGTACAGCCATAACTTTTTGGGACGTAACCGTATGACATATTTGAGTGAAAAAACATATTCCTCCTTTATTTTTATGCAAAAAGGCATACTTGATAGAAGTCGCTACGTGCCACCATTTTCGAGATATTTAGATTTGAAATAATGAATACATAATGAATAAATAAATAAATGAACCTTTATTAAGCATAGCTTTACAAAAAAAATACAATACTTAGGTACATGGGAATACATTAGTGTATAAAAAACATAGGACAATAAAATATAACATACTAATATAAAAATGAAAAACATCATTAAAAAGAACAATTACATTTTAAAGATAAAATCCCTTAGTGAATTTTGGAAAGTTCCAATCTCTTCAAAATTTCTGATGTGTAATGGAAGAGCATTGAACTCTGTCAGTCCTTTGAAAAACAAACTGCATTGGGTTTTTGTCAAACGAGTTGTTTGCACATAAAAATTTGAAGTATTTCTGGTGTTATAGCTATGTACATCACTCACAAATAACAACTCGCTTGACAAATAATCAGGTACTATGTGATTTCTTATTTTGTATATCATAACATGGGTTCTATACAAGATAGTTTGTTGAACACTCATGATCCCTACTGTTTCCAACATTAATCTAACTGGAGTATATCTGTTACATCGTAAAATAGTTCTAAGGGCACGATTCTGTATTTTCTGAAGTTGCTTTAATTTTTCTTGGTTTAGATTATATAATATTGTAGAACAATATTGTATATGAGGGGCTATCAAAGATTTATATAAAAGAGTTCTAATGTAGGGTGACAAACGTTTACCTATTCTTTGCAGAAAATACACTTTTCTGGACATTTTTGATGAAATGTAATCGCAATGCTGATTAAAATTAAGATTTTCATCTAATAACACTCCTAAATATTTAAAAACTCTTACCCTATTCAATATCTGTCCATGCAGCAGAATATTGACATTGAATTCATCAAATTTACGAATTAAACCTGGTGTACCAAAAACAACATATTTACATTTGTTCACATTGACTGCCATGGAATTGTCACTTAACCAAGTACATAAATTGGACAAATCATTATTCAGTTTGTCAATCATATTATGAATATCTGCACCACAAATATATAACATGGTGTCATCAGCAAATAACTTCATTTGACAGTGTTTAACAGTTTTAAAAATGTCATTTACATACATGATGAACAGGAGTGGTCCTAATATTGTACCTTGTGGTACTCCAAAATCAACATTTGCTTCTTCAGAGATGCTGCCATTGAATTTAACCTGTTGCTTCCTGTCCATCAAGTATGATTTCAACCAATCATAGACCCTCCCTCTCAGACCCATTTTAAACAGTTTTTTCAATAACAATTGTCTGTTGATTGTTTCAAACGCTCTTTTAAAGTCTAAAAACACAGATATGACAGTCATTCCTCCATCAACACTTTTCAACCATTCATTCGTGATCTGGAGAATAAGAGTTTCACTTTTCACATGAGTGGTCGTTTCTAAATCCAGATTGAGAAGTGTGGATGACAGAGTTTCTATCACAGAGTTCACTAATTTGATCCTTCACTACTGGTTCTATAAGTTTCTCGTATGGAGGGACCGTGTTTATTGGACGGAAGTCTTCAATTTTTTCACTACCCACAATTTTTCGCACAGGAGTAATTAAGGATAGTTTCCACTTCTCAGGAAAAATACCATATGTTAGTGATGTGTTGATGATGTCCATTAACCTATTCCCAGCAATTTCACATACATCCTTCAATATCTGTGCAGATATTTGATTGCCACATCCACCAGATTTCTTCAGACGTTTCATAATTTTATTAAAATGGCACATTTCATCGACACCTTATTAAGCTCATCTTCAACTTTAAGCGACTTGAATAATTTGTTCCATAGTTCAAATGCATTGAAACTTGGTTTACATATAGTTAATGTAGTGTACTCTTTGATTATTAAATTTTTATTAACATAAATTGTTTCTTTGTTTTTTATAGAAATGTTCAAATTAAATTCTCCAAATGTGTCTAATATCGACACTTTAAAAATTCACGTGTACGAAATATCGACCTATCAACGTACCAATTATCGACTAAAAAAAATAGTATTGTTTAGTAAGGAACTGAAAAATACTTTTATTTTGTTACTTATATTCTTATACAGAAAATTATTAAGACCATCAGGTAAGTATAAAAAAATAATGTATCCTGTATCCGCTGCATAAATCCATCGTACCAACGTCTGCCAGGCCTTCCATTATTGAATTTATTTTTTGATTTGTTCAAATGCCGCATCAGTAACTCTACGCTATCTAGTAGCTGCAGCTTAGTTACCGGAAATCCACAAGCTGCCAGGTGGAACATCCATTTTACCAGTAGATTTTCTTCTTCACTTGAAAGAACAGTCGCAACTCCAATTTGCCGGTGGACAGGTGTTCTACCAGTTACTTTATCGAGAATCGTGGTACGGGGTACCTTAAAGACCTTGTGTGCTTTATAAGGTGTCATGCTGCCAGATTTGACAGCTTCTACAGCCATTTTCATGGTTTCTTCGGATTACTGCAATCGTTTTGCCATGTTAGCCTGCAAATATTGTATGATTCAATTATCGGCATACCTTGCGTACACATTATCGACATAGTTATTCTATCAATCATGATTTTTAAAGCGTTCGATTTATCGGGTGTCGGTTAAGGGTGTTATATTATAACAACATAATACAGTTCGATCAACACAAAAAAATTGTCACCAATTTCAAAACATAATAAAAAAATATATTTTTGTGTTCGCATTACAAAACCCCTATTATCGACACCAAATTCCTAATATCGACATGACACTGGAACGGTCTTTCGACATAGCATATTTGCTATAAAATATTTTTAAAACACTTTTTAAAACGAGGTGTCGATACTAGATCAGTACCTACAATGATATAATTAAATTCAATTAACGTAAAAAGTATTGAAGATTATATTAAAATAAGCCATTGAAACCCAACTCTTAACATCAGCTTCAAACCCCTATTATCGCCACTACTGTCGAAATTAGATACTTGGGTCTAAATTTCTGTTTCTAATATCGACGGTCATTTTTTAACAAAACAGCAAAAGAAAAATTACTTTCTGGTAAATAATAATAAACTTCAATCATTTTCTAACAATCCTAAACATTTTTTGTTGATATACGAGCAAAAATTTGAAAATAACACGATTTCTAAACTTACCGGTTTCTTAACACTCCAAACAACGGTAGTAGACCAGTTGGTGGTTTTACGACGTATGCATAGAAAAGGGAAAATTGATTCTTTTTCCTATGGACGTATGACAGATTTAAAAGCCAAACAAAAAATACTGAAGCTGGTGGGATCGCCAAAGCAGTGTTGCCAATTGGTCGAAAAAGTACGAAAATATTTTTACAAAAATGATGAAGTCGATGGCGTTTGTGGAAATCTTATTATTTGAATAAATGTGGTCAAAGTGTCGATATATAGGACACTATCGATAATTGGTAAACTTCTTATCAATAGTCTTAAAATCACATAAAACTTCTTTGGTATCTATAAAACTTATCACATAGTTCATGTCATGTGTCCCTACAATGGACGACACAACCTCTAAAATGCTGTCCAAAAAATACTGATTGAAACTATTGGCAATATCACAATTCTTCTTTATCACAATTCCATTTGATATTATTTGGTACATCGCTTATTGGGAAGCAGCATCTTCAAATTCTTCCACAACTGTTTGGAATTACTTCTGTTAGTGTCCAAGACCGAGTAAACATAATCATTCTTCGAAGTTCTTATCAAAGTTATCTTATCAAGTTCTTATCACTTCATTCCTCAGAGTTTTAGATAATGAAATTATGGCCGAGCATTGTGTTTCATTGATAGTGTCAAAAATACAGGATAAGTTTCCTCACTTAAAAATAAAAAGAAAATTTCATATAAAGATGTATCCGGAAACGCTTCGTTACAGAGCTACAGGGTGTTAAAGTTATTATTTAATTTATTTTTTTTTCAGTTTTTTTATTTGTTTTTGTTTAAATAATATTTGCATGGAAGTTGTTGATAACATCACACACAAGTCGACTTTTATCTTTTTTACTGAAAATATGAAGCATTAATGCGTAATATGTTATAACTTCTAGCAGGTTACCTTCGCCATAATTTCAAAATCCCATGTATTAATTATTTCAAATCCAAATTTCTCGAAAATGGTTCCACGTAGCGACTTCTAACAGATATGCCTTTTTTGCATAAAAATAGAGGAGAAATATGTTTTTTCACTCAAATATGTCATACGGTTACGTCCAAAAAAGTTATGGCTGTACATGTCAGGACAAATGAGTGTAGGTGGCGCCCTCTACAAGTTAAAGCCAAACTGAGATAAAATTCGAATTCCGCATAAAAAGAAACCCTCAAATACCGATTTTTATGGAAATATAAACATTGGTTCAAATATTATTTAGAAAAAACAAAAATAAAAATAAAACTTCAACACCCTGTAGCTCTGTAACGAAGCATTTCCGGATACACCTTTATATGAAGTTTTCTTATTATTTTTAAGTGGGGAAACTCACCCTGAATTTTTTCGCAATATTAATGAAACACCCTGTATATCCACTGGTAAAGACTCATCCCATCCAACTTTGCTCTGCCATAAATTTTGCATTATAATTTTTGCACGAACAGTTATAGGACCTGCGAGGCCCATCGGATCAGAGATTTTTGCTATAATAGATAATATTTCGCGCTTAGTCTTTGAGTTCATTAAAGTAAAATTTATTGAAAAGGTAAATGTGTCATTTTTAGGTCGTCAAAATAATTCGAGTGTTTAATGCGTTCTATCTTCTGAAAGTTCCTTATTTTTCTACCTGTCCTTGATCACAATCAGTTAAAACTTCTATTTTGTTTGAATGAAACTATCTAAGTGAAAAACATGCTTCATTCAAAATATCCTCGATTTGATTTTTCAATATTATAGCATTTTCCATTGAATCTGTCTGTCTTCGTAAAATGATGTTAGCATAGTTTTGCTCGCATGAGGGTATTTCTCAGCATTTTCAATTGCAGCTCGATTTAATGAGCGAATCGCTAAAAATGAAGCTGAGGTGGATCCGTAAGTCACCGTATTCAAAGTAGTGTCGTAATTCTTCATTTGGAGTTGGACGCCATACAATACGCTGGAAATTCCTATCAACAGGGCGTATTTGTACTTGCCGGTACATTTTTTCTATGTCTCCAGTGAAAACCACATTATGAAGTCTGAAATTCAGCGTTATTGTGAGTTTCTTTGTAGAACGGGACCATTCTCAAGGATATCATTCAGAGAAAATCCAGTCTCAGTATTTGCCGATGCATCAAAAACTACCCTTAATTTGGTTGTGGTACTATCAGCTCTAATCACCCCATGGTGTGACAAGTAATAATTATTTTCGGATAAATCATCCTCATCAAAATTGATACGCGACATATGTCCTAAGCTTTCATATTCTGCCATATTTGCAATAATCCTTTTTCAAATCTTCATCCTTTTGCAAACGTCGTTCAATACTATGAAATCGCCTTATTGCGTTTTCCTTTGAATCACCTAAATCGTAGAAGTTTCCCTTTACTGGTAAACCAACCGGAATTCGTACTTGTTCTACGCGGTTATATGTTGGTATAAAGTTGTTTTCGCATTCTATTTCATCGAGTAATAAAACTCCTCTTTCATTATTTTCTAAATTTTCCATTATCCAAAACCTTTCTAGTTGCTTGTTCAAATCGTTGTTGGTTATTGACAAATTGCAGATTTCATTCCTCATGACTTTTTAATCTTGTTCATAATTAGCCAACGTTCCAGTGAAAATCCATCCCAATTTGGTTTTTTGTAAAATAGGTTTATTTTTGCCCAGCTTGTACTGTCCCACGCATAAAATATCAAATAATATGTCGACGCCCAATAAAGCATCAACCGGTCGTGATAGGTTGAAATCTATGTCTGCAAATTCCAAATGCTCTGGTAAATAAATATCTGTAGTGCCAAAAGTGATCTGAGGTGAGTTTTCCGTTATTTTATCTATAATGAAAAAAACATCTCTTTTTTGATATTTAACAGTGTTGGATAAAAACGAAGCGTTAATCCTACTAGATATTTGATTGAAGGAATTATTTAATTCAGCTATATTCTGTTTATTCAAACCAAGTTTTTTCGCTAGTGATGCCGTCACAAAATTCCTTTGCGAGCCACTATCAAGTATTGCTCTTGCTTGGACAATGTTACCACTTGAATCGACAAAATGTATGAAGGCAGTCGCTAGAACAATTGGTTTGTTTTTCTGGGAAAACGTATGCATATTTTAAGTTGGATTTGACTGATTCGAGCGAGAATGTGAGAATCCTGACGAAGTATGACCCAAAAGATCTTCATTATGACATGTACATATATTTTCAGTGCTGGTCTCTTGTGTTTACACCAAAGCGTCAGTCTGGTTACTTTGATTTGATTTTTGATCATTGATGTTTGAGCTGTTGTGAGTGCTGTTGAAAAATGAATGTGAAAATGAATTTTGCTTGCGTCCCCAATGCTTGCATACCGATGATTGATATGCATCATGCTCATGAAAGGGTCTCAGACAGTTTAAGCAGAATTTGTGTTTTTTAACTTCTGTGTATAAATCCTTAACATGCAGTTAAGATATGCTATCACATTGGAAGTTCAAATAATTTTTGTGACAGAAAGCACAAGTGATTTTTCCAGTTACTATATGAACCAACGATTTCTTCCACCGTCTATAGAAAGTTACACTTTCTTGATAGAAAATCCGTCAGTTGATATATTGTAGGAAAATCTAAGTTTTCTCGATTTAAATAATCCTCCCATTTTTTCCTAGTATTAAAATCAAGTTTTGAATTTAATACGTTTATTATTAGAGTATCCCATGATTCAGTAGGTTGCCCCAAAGCTTTAAGAGCTCTCAGGTCTTTATTGAAATTATTCACTAGCGCTCTGAGTTGAACGCGAGACTCGTTTTTTAATGAACTACCTTTGATTATTTCCCTGAAATGTGTGTGAACAATTAACTTTTTGTTTTCATACCTTTGTTTAAGCATGTGCCATGCAATCTTGAAATTCGAATTTGAAATTTCCAGTGATTGGCTTAGTTTGGCAGCTTCACCCTTCAAACAAGATTTTAAGTACCAAAATTCTTGTACCTCATTCAATGAGTGGTTATTATGTACCAATGAGTTATAAGTATCATGAAAAGTTGTCCATTGACTGTAAGATCCGTAAAAATCCACCCAATTAATTGGAGGTGGTTTTACATGCCCGTGTAGACCTACATCTGTATTTTCACCCGAATTGTTTGAATTTTAAACGATAGGAGTATGGTTTTTCGCGTTTCGAGCTCTGAAAAAATCTGCCAGCATTTTCTTTGCCCTCCCTATTGATTCATAGTATTTAGGGTCTTGTAAAGATTAGGCATCCACATATTAATGATTTTTAACAATTTTTGAGCATAGTTTTGGGTTTATAGAACAATTTCAACTAGAAAAAAATGCTGGATGAACAGCTTTCGACAAAAAAAAATAATCCCATAACAAATTAAAATTTTATCAGGATTCCGTGAGAAAAACTCCCTTGAATGACAGCTTTGTGCTTTGTCACATTGTTAAAATCCATAGAAGCTACATATTATTATAGAACAAACAGGCAATGTTGCCAAACTTACCCAAACTTCTTAAAAAGAATGAATGCAATAGTTTTTGTCTGTATATTTCAATATACTATGACAAACATGATAAAACAGTAAAAAAAACAACCATATGGGCAGGAGCGTTACTTTTTAAACGATATTCAAGAGAACATCCACCAGCTACGCTGGGCCGGAGCGTACCTTTTTACTCGGAGAGGAGCAGCCATATGGGCAGGAGCGTTACTTTTTGAACGATATTCAAGAGAACATCCACCAGATTCGCTGGGCAGGAGCGTACCTTTTTACTTGGGCAGAAGCAGCCATATGGGCAGGAGCGTTACTTTTTAAACGATATTTAAGAGAACATCCACCGGCTACGCTGGGCAGGAGCGTACCTTTTCACTCGGGCAGGTGCAGCCATATGGGCAGGAGCGTTACTTTTTAAATGATATTTAAGAGAACTTCCACGGCGGCGGACCTTTTTACTCGGGCAGGAGCGTTACTTTTCAAACGATATTTTAGATATGGCGGCATGATGGACATCTGAATATAAACCCCATTAATAAAGTTTTCCTTCTCTGGAGTATACATTGCCGACGACACCGAACTACGGGACATCCCAATCTCCGACGTACCAAACCACAGTCCTGCAAAAATCCGAGCAAAACTTCATCCACTACAGACAAGAAGGTCATCAGATGGAAAACATTTATCACAACATCCATTTTGAACCAGCCACTAAAACTGAATGATTTCTTCAAAAACACAACAAAATGTCAGCAAATGAAACCCGTGAATCTTCAACATCAAACGGATGCGTCGCTATGTGCATAGAAAAAAATCACAATCTAATGCGCACACTCCCCTTGCATGGTAGCTTTCGCGATTCTCAAGCCGACCGTCAATAAAATGGCGCCAAAACGAAAAAGCAAAATGAATGGAAAAGGAAAACTTGGCAACACCGCGCGTATTTTTCACTATCGGTCATTATTTGTGAGTAGTGTCTTGACAATCTTGACAGTTATTGATAATATCGAGTTCACCGGGATATTCTGTGAATCAAATTTTTTAAATTTATTTTTCCTGCTTAACTATATGTTTAAACTTCTTAAGTGGTTACGTTGAGAAACTGTAGTACATGAGAACAACAAAAATTGTCCATTTCAATGACCCACAACTGGAACAAATCGAGATTTTTGGAAAATGTTCGTATGAAACAATGTGCCTAAAATAGTGTTTTTTCTACAAAAAAGTGATTCATCCAGCATTTTTTCTCTTTAGAATAGTTTAGAATAGAATCGAATAGAATAGAACGAAGGATAATTTTCAAAATTCGCCTTTGAAAAGTAAAAAATACGTGGATGCCCAATGTTTACAAGATCCGTATTTTGTTTCAAATTCCTCACGTTCCTCGTCTTGGCTTTTTTCAGTTAAGAACTCGATTTCGATTTGTTTATTATCAAAACTTTCCAAATAAAGTTTTGGTGCTGTGTCTAATCGAGCGCCTACTTCTTCGAAATTGCCAATCGTGTAGGCAAATCGGTCTAAAGATGTATCAAATCTAGTGAGTTGCGATTTGATTTGACCCCGTTTTATTCTGAATGTTTTCGATTTGATCGGAATTTGTTTGGTTGACATTTTCGTTGTCACTTTCCGCCATCATCAAATCTCTCTACTAAAATATATCAGACAGAAAGCAAAACTCACCTTTCCGACCAGCTGATGTCTTCTTTGTGTAAGATCGCGTTTTCTTACTTTTTTTCCCAAATGGTCAATTTCTCATTAGGGTGCTTTCCATATTCCATAATTCCACCAATTAAACAGTTTGAATTCAAGCAGCGCCAAGCCACGCTGTGTTGCTGTGCTCAATGCCGGCTTTGATCCAATTGTCCAACTGTTTCAGTTGCGTTCTAGTTGCATCCGGAATCGAACAGGGCCAAAATTTTATGTTGTATTTTGAATAAAATAATCAGAGTGGACTGTAATAACTCTATTGGATAATATTTATCAGTAAAGGTGGTATTTAAATGGTAAAATGATTCCGGCCAGGATGCAACAGTCCAGTTCTGATTTACTTTTTCTGTCGAATGACGTTCATGTGTATCAGAGACATTTGAGGAATTGGGCACGTACTCATTTAGTTCACGCGTTGCAAGACGGTGTGAACGGGCGAGAAGCAAGCATTGGTCCTACCGTACTATCCCCACCCACTTGGCCTATCGGACCGAACCAAATCAGTTATCGGTGTAAACTAGGCTAGTTGCTGGTCCGCTTCTTGGTTCGGTACTTGCCAGCAGGTGTACCGAACTAAATTTGGTTCGATCTGGATCAAAATTATGAATTTTATCAATCGAAGTTCCAGGATGAAGATCGATATTATACTAGGGGAGAAGGAAGTGGAGTCCTCAATTGAGGACTCCACTTCCTTCTCCCCTAGTATCAAAATTATGAGGTTATGTTGATTCTTATTATTGTGAATTGTGTTGGTTCTGAGTTTCTAAGGCAATCTGAGCGTACTTACTTATTTTTTTTTGGTTACGAATTGTGTTGATTAATAATTTCGACTTGTTTTTGACATTTGACGAATTGCGCGCGTACTCATTTAGTTCACGCGTTTCAAGACGGTGTAAACGGGCGAGAAGCAAGCATTGGTCCTACCGTACTATCCCCACCCACTTGGTCCTATCGGACCGAGCTTAACGAGTTATCGGTGTAAACTAGGCTAGTGATCTGGTAGCGTGCACTGTTCTATACCTAGGCTACTACTGTAAATTGGAAAATTCCAAAAATACATTTTTTAAGAATTGATTCACATAAAAGACTTATTGAAAGTAGATACAGACATTTGCAGATTCTAATAAGTATACCATTATGTGGATTTTTGTTTTCAAGACCAAGACCAAGACGAGACTCTCGAGGTAGAGTCTTGGTCTTGGTCTTGAACGTCAAGTCGTGGTCTTGGTCTTGAGAAGATTTTCAGGTCTTGTGGTCTCGCGAAGCCCTAGTCAACCTACGTGTCCTGGCGATTTTTTTCGAAAATTTGTTTAGGCCCTTCTATCACTTTTAAAAAAAAGGTTAAAAATTCAACTTTTTCCTGTGTAGCCTTTAATGAAAACGGCTAGAACCATTCGAAAGAGTGGCACATGTACTTTCTGAGAATTTCACAATAATTGAACAGAGGATAGTCTAGCTAATTTCAAACTTGTCAAAAATGGGTCATTTTTAAAAATTTTATAGTCACACCATAGTTTGTTCAATTATTATGACCTTTCAGGAAGTACCTACATAAATTTTTCCCCTTTTTCTAATGGTGCTAGATATTTTTATCAAAAGTTACAAGTTTTATTTTAAGCCATTTTTTTTATTTGAAAAAAAGGGCCTTAAATAAAATTAAAAAAAAAATCGTCAAGACAAATGGATTGGAGTTCTAAAATGCGCCAAATTTTAGGTCAAAAATATGAAACTTAGCTGAATTAGATTAAATGTATTTAGATACCATTTTATAGTAGAAAGGTAACTGATATTAATTACTGATAAACGATGATTAAAATCGTCTACAAAATTACTTATCGAAATGGTAAAAGAAATCAGTTTCGAACACTCATCTTTCAACGGACACGCGTTTTTGTTCAGAAATTTTGGTTTTGATATGACTTGTTTGAAAATAAGCCTGATTTTAAAAAGGCAATGAAAACATTCAGGGTTGTTGGAGCTTTCTCTTCAAGTTTATTGGAAATATTTTCAGAGTGGCTTATGACTGTCTTGAAAAATAAATCTGTACATACATCAATTTTTTTTTTCATGTGGTCTTGTGTTCCTACCTTGTTTCTCCGAGCATTTCAGTCTTGATTTCAGTTTTTGTTTACGAACAGAACCAATATACTTATTGTAGCAACATTACATACTTTAGCTTTGTTTGTACCAGAAAGATATAATCATTTTTCTCATCTACAAGATAATGTATTTCATTAACTAGAATCAATAAATATTTTTTCGTTCGAAACATGTAATAAAAGTTCAGTGACATCGTCATTTGGTAGAAGGGAAAAAGTTTAAACAAAAATTTTACAAATAATTTTAAAATGATTTACATTCATTATTGGGCATCACATCAGGTGTGTTTGTTATTCTCCACAAGTGCACACGAATTTACACTTTCCTACACTGCTACACTCAGTGTGGCTTTGAGTGGTAAGAATATCTGCACTAAATGTACTAACGCGTTTGGTGAATTTCCTTTACACTTGTAGCCATAAGTCATACCATCAATCGGCATTACACTTTCCTACACCGAAGTGACAAACACACCTATAATTTCGTCTGAAACATTCAAAATAACCAAACATAATTACACTGCTCCAAAGAATTAACTTCGGAATTAACGGAACACTTCTAACCTCACCAAAACTTTGATCCTGCATCTCGAGATCTTTGATAAAATGGCTAGGACTATTCGAAAGAGGGGTGCAAATAATGTACTTCCTGAAAATTTCACAATAATTAAACAAAGGATGGTCTAGGTATGAAATCTTGAACTTGGCAAAAATGACCAATTTTTTAATAGATCATGAAAAATTGGCATTTTTGCCAAGTTTGATATTTTATAACTAGAGCATCCTTCGTTAAATTAAGATGAAATTTTCAGAAAGTCCATTATAACTCCTATATTGAACGTGAAAAAGAGGCACTAAACAGTTTTTAGAAAAGAATCGCCAGGACTTAAAATGCACAATTAATTCTTTGATAACTGATGCGGTAATTCTTTGGAGCAGTGTATGTATGTTTTGTTTACATTTTCCAGAATACTTTTTACAATAATTGGTCTGGATATTCAATAGAACATTTTGATGAAAAAAAGGGTACTAATCTACTAGCAGGTATATCTCGTTCTAAATTTGAAAAAAAACACATCAAAATGCGAATTGAAATTTCATCATAACAAAAAAAATATCAAACTCTCAGATCAATAGACAAGAATTATTGATCTGAGATCAAACTAATAAACACATCAAACAAACAAACAACTATATCTTCAACTTCAATGCTGCCTTTCTTGTTTTCGAATTATTTGAATGCAATTTTTTAGCATCGAGGAAGAATTTTGGGGCAGTAGATGGAACATTTCTGAGGTCTGTTCCTCTCAATACTCTATTTACTTGAGTGTAATAGTTGCAACTTTTAACTTTGATGAAATGTTGGAAAATCTGTTTTTACAATGTTTCATTGTGTATATGTTACAGTAAATGGAAATGTTGGAAAATCTGTTTTTACAATGTTTCATTGTGTATATGTTACAGTAAATGTTAGAAATTTAGTGAAAGCTAGCTTTTACTAGTTGATGCTTGCAATTACTTGATCCGCTAGGAAATGTTAAATTTTGATTAATATTGCACACTTTCACTAGTGAATGTTGGAGAAACTTTATCAAATCAACTTTTACTAAAAGCAGTTAGGAAAAGTACTTTTTAAAACTTATTTCCGCCTTTTAACTAACCCAAGGTGCACGGGGCACTAAATGATGTCGCTCACGCGACATCAAAATTTTTGCCAAACCCAGACTAACCCAAACTAACCCAGACTAACCCCTACTGAGAATACTTAAGTATTTTCTATAATACGGTATCTGAACAATGTTCACATTGTACACCTGCGATTCATACAACTCTCGTATTTTCCAGAGCGTCTTATCTGTCGGCGAATTCCAACTCGGACCAAAAAGGATATTTATAATTACGATAATAATTTTCAGTGTAGCAGCTTTCACTGGAAAAGTTACGTGCATGCTAACAATTACTAGTAAAAGTATGATGAAGTCGATCAAATTCAACTTTCACTAGCTAAATGTTTCCAAATCCGGAAAAGCTCACTTTTCCTAGTAACAGTTAGCTTTTACTGATTACCAGGTTTTACTGTGACATATACAATTTGTTAATTGGATGTTTTGCAAAACACGTTTTTCCGAGCAGCACCTAGAAATGAAATTCAGGATTTGAAAAAAACTGATAGGATTAACCTGATCAAAACCGTACTTAAACTCACTCACCGACACACAAAAATATCTTTTAAACAGAATCACTTTATCACTTTACTCGTTAACTTTTATTTGGCACACTTCGCTTTTCTTTTGCCTGTGGCGAGAGAAGTCAATGAACTGACTGAACAGTGAACTGCTTAATGTTTTATTACTGATTTCTACTCTACACGACGCGAAAAACCTCGAAACCAAAAATTGACATGAATGACAATTGACTTCACTCGACGACTCCAGGGAACTGCAGCGCTGAAGCACTTTATTCCATATACTTATTATTAAAATATACCCACCGTAGTCCTCTCAAGGTGAAGCCAAATTCTTCCAAATCGGAAAAGACAGAAATATTAATTTCCCATAAGTATGTTTCATGTGTACTCACATATCAATGCACATGCCCCAATATAAAATTTCAGGATTAGTCGGTAGGCGGGTATATTTTTAGTCCGAATTTGGAAAACAACCAATAGGAAGGTACGGTCATCAGCTGTTATCGATCATTTGAACATAGAACAGAGACTGTGCAATAGCGCTGCCAGATTTAAAACCGCCTAGACTTTAGATCGCCTTAACGTTAAGTTTGTAATTCAAAAAGCCATCAAAATTACGATTTCAGAAGAACGTCTCCGCGTACAGCAACATTCTATTTCACTTTATCATAAATTTGACAGTTCAATATCTCACAAGGAAAACGCTTAACTACCAAAAAAATATGTGTTAATGGTAGATCTACCGTGAAAAACGGGAGTATCGGCACCAAAGCGGCAGCATGAGATAGGCCCAAAATCACGAGTAACCTATAGGAAACAGCTTTTAGCACAATCGCAGTCTTTTCCAGATACACATGAAATACACTTATGAGGCATTGTTATAGGCTTGATTATTCCTGTCTTTCTCATCGCCTGAAAATCGGCTTCACTTGCCGCTCATTGATGAAATAGGGAACCCGAGGTATATTTTAATAATACGTATATGCTTTATTCCAGCGGCCTCACTAAAATGATTT
The DNA here is from genome assembly GCA_958502075.1 of Orchestes rusci. Taxonomy (NCBI): domain Eukaryota; kingdom Metazoa; phylum Arthropoda; class Insecta; order Coleoptera; family Curculionidae; genus Orchestes; species Orchestes rusci. The sequence goes on from OY293305.1 coordinate 30,745,833, forward strand.
AAATTAAATTATCTATCGATTCATCACAGTTCTAGCGATAAACCGAAAGAAATATGCTATACCGGTGGACAACATCGCCGCAGTAGGGCTGAATCATGCCATTCAAAGGACTTCTTTAATAGGGAGGTTTCATGAATTCGAAATTTAACAAAAATATATAAACATGATTTTTAGAATTGCTCAAACAGTACTCTGTGAGAGTTTCAAGTCATTTGGTGAATTTGTCAATTTACTAGAGCTGTTTGAAATTTTGATAGAAATTTGACACCAATTTCAATGGCGCGCTCTGACGTACTATTCCTAGCTTTTCCATCTTTCTCGATTAAACAGAGACAACCTTTTCCGATTTGGCGTGCATTCTGCGCGTTTGCCACAGTTTACGTTTCACTCCTGAAAATAGATGAGTGGGGTTATATAGAAACAAATCAAACATTTTCTATTGAATATTCCGAGTTATCAAATTGATCAACCATTTATTTATTCAAGTTTGAACAAAATTTTTAAATATATTCAAGACTAAATCATATAATATTTGGTTAACCATCAAGATATCATGTGATTTCTGTGTCAATGTGGCAACACAGCGCCGGTGAGCGCCGTCTCCTTCTACTCCTAACCTCAAATTTTGTTTTGTTTTGCTGTTTGTTTCTCAAAAACTGCAAACTTTTCATTTTTTTATACGTTAAAACCCAATCAAAACCCTTTAAGACCTCATATATGTATATTCGGTGAAGCTCTCATTCAGTGAAAAAAAGGAAAAGCTTGTGTTTGTGAATCTGTGACAAAAATGAAGAAAAAGTGCTTTGTGCCATCATTGTTATCAGTGGCTTCCGGGTTTTATGCTCTCATATACCAGTGAAATAGTTTATATATTGCGTGATAATAAAAGGTAAACACTCATTATTGTCTTTTATTGTCCTAAATTCTAAACATACTCCAATACAAAGCTTCGTAACTTCTTAAAAAAAAACACTTATTAAGTCACCTCAAACAACAAAATGTTCAGAAAGGATGAGGCTACAATATTTTAACATAAGAAAAAGTCCATCTGCACCTGTATCCTGTATACTACACAGACTGCTTTCCAGGATATTTCTCGGAGTCGAGGTTTTTCAACGGGCTTTTTCGTCTCCAAAATTTTGAAGCACTCTATGGAGAACTTAGACAGGGGGAAATGGACATTCCATAATTTGTGTGTGTATTGGAATATGTTTAGAAACAATAATGACAGTAACAAGTTACAGTACCAAAATCACGGACGTAAACATTAAAAACAAGGTTAGGTTACCCACATGATATTGATGCGGCGTTGTCAGCTCGTTCGAAATTTACCTAATAGACTTTGGTGTACGAGTAATTTCATTGGTGGACGCGCTATAGAGCTAAACAAAATGCTACGCTAATTTCACAACCTGGCAACAAACTTAGAATGGGGCGTCACCAGTCTTTCGATTCGTTTCATTTGTTGATCAGGATCACGTGTCGGTGACGTAGTTTCCCTGAGAGTATTTTGAATGAAACCGTTAGAAAATTAGCAGATATTTATCGAGAATAAATATGGATAAAAAAATTTGAAAAAATTGTTTTTGGAATTAGTATGCATCAAAGAATTCACAAAAAAAGGATCAAAAAAAAAATATTTCCCCATTAAGCGCTTAGCTCCGCAGTTACCTGTATGCGGCCACTGTCATCATGCTAAACGAGAAGGGATTTTAGTCACGTGACAGGATCTTGATCTGATTTATTCAAGATCACGTGACCGATATTTAATCGCGTGCTGTCAATTTCTATCTAATGTTAAGGTTTACATTGAATTTCACTTCGAAGTGAAAGTGACAGATTTCCGCTTGGCAAATGGGAATCATATGCTACCATCTACATTGAATCTGAGTTAGAAGTCATTTTAAACACAAATTCAATGTTGTTGGTACGGGCCGCAAATCAGGAACCAATCAGATCGCGAAAACGCGAATAGGCTTATGAAATAAATAAATAAGACCCAACATAAAAATCAAAATAGCTGATTGTCTGATTGAAGTTCATCACATTAGGCGCTTTCGGAGATAGTGATCCGATTAACCCGATCATTCGCTGTTTGTTTTGTCTCTCTTTGATAACAACGTAGGATAAAAAAAGACAAAACGCAACAGAGGATCAATTACATGCCTTATAGCAGAGGTTTTCTACTTGAGGATAGTAGAACTTATACACAATAAATGAATTACAAATTCGTGATTGAGCGCTACTTAGCGATATAGGAATCTATAAATAAGTTTTGTCCAAATATCGAGGGAACTCAAACTTTCTTCATCTAGAATACACGTCCAACGTCAAACGTCCAGAGGACCTTTTCTGGACTTTGGCGTTGGTCGTTCAAATGCGTACGTCCTTGAGACTTCCGTTATACGTCCGCGGACGTTGGGACCAATCATGGTTCTTAGTTGGACGTCCGACGGACGTCGGGTGCTATTAGGGCAGTATCTTCCCATTCTTCAGTTATATTTTTTTTTAGAAGTAAAGTTCTGCAGCAGGAATGTTTTGATATTTTTCGTGACACATAGCCCTCAACATATCTGAGTGCCTCCAGTTCTATTGTTTTTAAAGTTTGTTTTTTCACAACCTCCGGAACCTGGCAATATGTTTTCTGGGTGATCGCTTCTTCTTCTGGCAAGCCCTGAAAAAGCAGAAATTTATATTCTGTGAACAAATTGAGAAAAAAAATTGTACAAACCTGAGTTACTAATCGTTGAAGGGTTATAAAAACCTTAGAATTGTCTTCCTCACAGTTGGCACCAATCGACTGTTTTGATCTTATTTGATTCACCAACAAACCTTTATTAACAGAATTGGAGTTTGTTGGTGTTGGATTGGTATTCCTTGAACCTTTTTGCCTTAATTTTCCAAAAAAATTCTCCAATGGATCCTGGTTGAATGTCCTTGGCATCATATAATCAAAGCCCAGGCCCCTCAGCGTTGAAACCAGTTGAATAAAGTTCTTTATGGTTCTCAATAAATTTTGCAAACTTGGAGGTTTGTACTTTGATCCCTTTCTATCAAAGTAGAACGTCCTCATTTTATCTATAGCAGTTTGCCAAATATGCAAATGCTGTGACCTACTGGTCACATTTTCTGATGATCATTTTCAAAATGTTTGTGATGTCTTCCTTTTTGGTTCCTCCTTGTACAAAATTGTAATAGACGGGTTGCTTCCATTTGCGCCTGATGCCACGTAACATGAAAATCTACAAAAGGATTTGCTATTGAAATTATGAATTATTAAAACACTCAAGTTATGTACTAAAGGACGTAATTTTTATTTTTCAGTAGAACGACAGAATACATAATATACAAAGTCTAGAACAAAAACGTAAATGGATGGCGGGGCCTAAGTAAAAGCTTTGATTCGCATCCACGGAGAGGCACTGATGTGCCTGAAGTTCGTGAGATTTCGAGAAGATGGCGGTATGTGGAATGCCACATGACCATTGACTTTATAAAACTCAATGCACATGACAGATTATTAGCTTGTCATGATGATAGATGAAGTCATTTGAACGCCACCCTTTATCTTCATGTTGTCTTTCATGTTTTGATTCCTCTCTAAGTGGAAAAATGCCCTGGTAATCCTCATCAAAAAACCTATAAGAACGCAGAATACAACCCGGAATACTAGAGGCTCATCAATGTTCCAGCCGCCATCGAAAAAGTTCCGGAGAAATGCATCCTCCACAAAATAAGGAGGAAAGTCACGATGGCAAAAAACTTTCTGCCAGAAGAACAAATGGGATTTCGCCCAGTGTATGCTACAACAAATCAAACAGTGAGGTGAGTGAGGCTAAGTGACACCATCCTGAAAAGGTCGAACAAAGGGGAAGAAACAGAAGAAGGGTTCCTCGAGGAGTTTCGTACAGCTTCAGCCGTCCTACGCCACATGGAGCCATGCACCGCTTCCCCAGACCTCCGGAGTGAGTGGCATCATTTTCTCACCATCACACAAGGTCAGCGCCCCGCATTGCAGAACACATCAACTAGGGAAGCCCACACTGACTCCATCCCCAGATGGTGCTGGACATTCAAGAGAAAACCAAAAAAACTATATTTATTCAAAGTTATTGTCATTATTTAATGAATAAAGACATTTTCAACGTCAAAGTCAATGTCAGTGCTTTTGTGTGAGAGATCTTCAATGATACATTATCCAAGTCTGATAGTTTGATTCGCATCCACCTCATTCCGTGGCGCATTGTTCCGTAAAATTTTATACGTCAGTTTGACTTCTAAACTTTGTATAGTTATGTGTTCTGTGAGAAGAACTCTAATAAATTTTATTTTGATGTAGAGTCATTTGCATCAATCCGTTGGACAAATAGTTATTTTCCTAACAAGTTCGCAAAGTGATGCTTTGCGAACTTGTTAGCAACAATATTTTTTCTACGAGCGTTCACAGATTAGACACGAAAAACTTTAGATAATATATTATTTGAACGCACTTAAAAACATAGAACTTGAGAATAATGATTATTTATGCTTAACAATATATTTATATTGAAAGAACAGTTTGTGGCGGCAGCTGGAAATTGGATAATATGGGTATAATCAAAATCATAATTGATTTATTTTATATTTGAAATGCAAGGGCATGTCCGATTACTGTTCATAAAATTTCCTCTTTTGTCGCCTTATTCCCTGCTATTGGCAACACTGTTTTGATTTTGATTTGACATGACACTCTAGACAGCTGCAGTCAGTCTTCGTTTAATCGTTTATACTTTTATAAATTTTATTGTCCGTTTGTTTGTATACATGATCAGGTTTTTTTGATGCCAGTATTCAGCTCAAATCTTTCGAAGATTTCCGATAAACACAGTAGTTTGCACCAAAATCAAGCAAGAACAACTCACAAATGCCGATTGAAAGTCATCATTATCAATGTTTGTTTACGTTACTGGCGAATGCGTTTTTAACGCAAAAAAAGAATTGAGTGTTTCATTTTGATTTTGACTGAAAAGGGAAAAGTAACAAGAACATTATTTTGTGCATTACAAAGTGCATTATCTACAGTTTGGTTGGTATGGAAACGAAGTTTAAAACAACAAATTGGTAGGTAGTTATTTGATTTGACATTTGAGTGCGGGAAAAGGCTACTTTGCACACGCAAATGAGTGTGCGAAGTGGCTACTTTGCGCACGCTCGTAGAAAAAACATTTTTCCTGTGTAAGCCTTGCCAATAACCTATTATGTTATTGTGGTCATTGTTTATCTGACGAGAGTGGCAAGTTACCAAACAAAGATGAGAACATGCAAGTTATTTCATGCTGGTATAAGCTTACTTGAACTTGAAACTGGAACACTAAAAATTGTGGAATATTATTATATTGAAGACGGGTTTGTGGGTGAAATTATGAATAATAGACCAAAAATCTCCTTCAGTAAAAAAACAATGCGCTAATGGAATATCCACAAGAACACCCATCAAGCTCAGCATAAAATACTGTTGTTACAACTAATTTTTCTGCATCAAAAGGAATGTGAGAGATAAATTGAACGATCCATAAAAAATATATGCGATACATTGAGCGAAGATGCCCTTGGTAGATTTGTATAATATATCGATACTACAAAGAATTACCGAAATTTTAGAAAGAAATGAAGCTATGACTAAATATCAAAGCTTAAAGTTCTGTAACATTTCTTTCCTTATTATTTATATTTTATTATTAGTTCAATAAACATCAGTTATTATTATCCATTTTAATACTTTCTATAACATACAGGGTGTTAGTTAAGTATCTGGCCAAACTTCAGGGGGTGATTCTTTGAGTGATTTTAAGGTAAAAAGTTCATTTAAACAAGTGTCCGGAAATGCATAGTTTTCAAGATACAGGGTGTCAAAAAAATATATTTTTTTACATTTATTTATTAATATCTCAAACACCTGTTGACCGATTTTGTTGAAATTTGGCAGTATTATGGACTATGATAAGACGCTAAGTTAGAACCAATTGATTGTTGATTATGACTTCCAGTGGCGTCGTAAGGGGCAGTTTGACGAATAAAAATAACAAAAAAAATGTGCGGAAATGGACACCTGTTTATATGAACTTTTTACCTTAAAATCATTCAAAGAATCACCCTCTGAAGTTTGGCCAGATACTTAATTAACACCCTGTATATTTATGAACTTTGATGTGGTGACAGGAAGGTTACACGGTACCAATTTTCTTCAACAGATCAATGCACACGACTGTTGTTGTATGTGTTGATACCCATTTTAATAAAAAAAAAAATACCACAGGAAACCGCAAATCGCCGCAGTTTCCCGTCTATTAAGTCATGGAACTCACAATTATTGAAAAATATTTTATTAAATATTGAAAAAAAAACATACAGATTTTGGGTCTATGATGAATCTTCAAAAAAAACAACTAGAGTCTATGTTACCTGAGCATGGTTTGCAATCTTATCACTCCTTTTGAAGCCAAAGTCCTCAAAACCAACCACAATTTTGTCCGATGTGTTTGGTTGAAGACAAGGCTGAATGCTCATTTCATCAAACATTGGAACACAATATTTATCCAGGGGGTTTTTGAAATGTCTGCATTCTGCTTTCAAGACTGAAAACACTCCATTGTGCAGTCCTGAGCTTATTGGAATTCAATTGACGAGTTTTGTAAATGTCTTTCTGGAGGGCATTGCGAAGATATTTGACATACAGTGTGTCCCAAATTCGTTTCTCTATACTAGGATCTTGGCTCCTATTATTCCTACATCAAAGGTTAAATGGTGAGAGTTTTAGAGGAAACTTAGTGCATTCGATATTCGGTTCCAGATTTGCGATCGGTCAATTGGTTTTGGAAATATCGGCGAAAAGATGAATAAAATGGCGTGTATGACATGTCTCAATCGCCTTGTGTTTTTCTGCAACCCGCCTCAACATTCATTTTTCTTATGGCCGCCATATTGGATTTTTCGATTTTTGGAAAGAGTGTGAAATTTCCAGTCTAGTGATGTCCCACAGGTGCATAAAAGATTTAAGTATCATCGAAATATCACACTTCGTAGCTGGGACTCAATCTTTTCTAAGGAGGCCATGATTTATTTGTCGCAAAACATCATTGATAGGTACTGTATCAACCTAAGGTCACCTTATTTGGTGTGCAGCGAACGTGTTAAATTCATTGAATTTTCAATAGAACATGGACGTGAATAATGACTTCTCAACGAGTATATGAGTGTATTGAATAAAAAGTCAGAAAAATCATTGTTTATTCAATCAACACTTAAGCTTTTGAATAACTTACAGGTAGATACAAATATATTGAAAATGAAAATACTGTAATGAGGAACACATTACTGTCTCGGTATTGATTTACAAGTTTGCAAAATGATGTCCATTTGCATCGAGGCATTTTTGACAATCAGTAACTGTTTTTCGTACAACCCTCGCAAGTATGTTTCTGTTGATATTTGTAAATGCGTCAAAAACTCTTTGTCTCAGGATTTCTATAGTCGCAGGAGGATCAAATTCATAGACCTCATTCTTTGTATGACCCCGGACATTAAAATCCAAGGGCGAAAGGTCGGGGGATCTAGGAGGCCAGGGTATTGTACCATTTGATGAAATGATTCTTCCCTCAATTTGCTCTATCAAGAAGTTCCTGACTTGAATGGTGTTGTGAGCCGGACATCCATTCTGTTGAAACCAGGTTCTTCTGAACTCATCTTCGGTTAGAGTAGCTCGTAATGCCGGCACAACCTGATTTCGCAAAAGCTCAAGGTATCTTTGTCCGTTTAGGCTGTAGTCAAATGAAAATGGTCCTATGAGTCGATTTCCTGAAATGATTGATTGCCCAATTGAGAAAGATAAGTTGGAGTAAATTACCAATGACCCCTCACCAAACGTTAAACCCAAATCTGGTCTGTAGACGTCACGCTGCCACTTCGTGAGGGTTTTCCACGGCCCAATGATGAGTATTGTGCTTATTAAAAACTCCACAATTCGTTAACCTACTTTCATCGGACCACAAGACATGATTTACAAAATCGGGATTGTCATTACACTTCCTTGTATACCACTCACAGAAGCGCATTCGTCTTGGAAAATCAGTTTCTTTAAGTCCTTGAACTACTGTGGGTCTGTATAGATGGTACTTATTCTTTTTCAGCACTCTCTATACTGTTGATTTTGACACACCAATTTCCCGTTCTACAGTTTTTACCGATCTACTAGGGTCTTCGTTGACAGCTTGTAAAATGTTTCTGTTGCGATTTTCATTTTCAATGTTGTATCTGCTTCTAGGTTGTTCGAAGGCCCCAAAGTTGATCAAATTAACAACCATTTTTCTGAATTGGGTTTTATGAGGCTGCCGTCGTTCGGGGTACACCTCCAAATACCTTGCTGAGGTAATGTTGGCATTTCTCTGTGACTGCAAGTACAGCGCTAACATATCCAACTTTTCTTCATTCGAATAGGGAACACCGGTCATTTTTTATAGGTTTCGACAATTTGTTTATCAGATTTATTATTTCAATGCGTAATACTATTTACGTAAACACAACTTTCATACTGAATTATTATTTGCGGGGTGTTAGGGACCACAACGGCAGAATTATTGAACGACATATCAGAGCCTCCCAGGATTTTGCTTATAAACCAGTTTTCTGTCAAATAAATCATGGCCTCCTTAGAAAAGATTGAGTCCTAACTACGAAATGTGATATTCCGAAGATACTTGAATCTTTTATGCACTTGTGAGACATCACTAGACTGGAAATTTTACACTCTTTCCAAAAATCGAAAAATCCAATATGGCGGCCATAAGAAAAATGAAAGTTGAGGCGTGTTGCGGAAAAACAAAAGACGATTGAGACATGTCATACACACCATTTCATTCGTCTTAAAAAGGGATTAAAAAGGATTTACTGGCAAAAAACAAAATCCGTCATTTTCGGTTGTTCCCCGATATTTCCAAAACCTAAAACTTTCTCCATTTAACCCTTGCTGTAGGTATAATAGGAGCCAAGATCCCTGTACAGAGAACCGAATCTGGGACACACTGTATATCTATATGCATTTGCACTTTGTTTGGGAAAAGAAAGAGCTAGTACTTTGTCCTCCAGAGAATAGCACCTGCTTTTTGGTTTTTTGTTTTGATTCTCCACTTGAAGCCAGATTCAGAGGTTCAGAAGCTTTTTGAACGCATCCAAGTTTTTTTTTGAGAGACTGCCTAGTTTTGGTAGTGGCCACAGCTTTTCTTTTATAATGAACTGCCTTCTTGTACAAATGTTTCGCCTTTGTTGAGCGGTCTTTCGTAGACGAAACATTTATTTCTGATAGCAGTTCAGAACGTTCTAGAATAAGGGAAAACCTATTTCAGATATGTCAAAAATGACTCATTTTTGAAGAAATCATGAAAAATTGGTCATTTTTCCCAAGTTCAAGATTTTATATCTAGACTACCCCCCTTTGCTCAATTAGTGTGAAATTTTTAGAAAGTATATAATTTTTGTCCCTCTTTCGAATAGTGCTAGCCATTTTTATCAAAAGCTACACAGAAAAAGGTTTTGAAAATTCTCCTTTTTTTGAACGTGAAAAAACGACACTAAACCATTTTTTGGAAAAAATCGCCAGGACAAGCAAACTGCCAAATGGATTGAAGTTTTTGAATGCACCATCAGTTCTTTGGAAACTGATGCGGGATCAAAGTTTTCTCAAATTTTAGGCGGTCCCTTTGTTTTTGACCATGGGTGTATAAGATTTCGTATGAGGGACTATTGGAAAAATTCTAGGTATTACATTATAGTATTTTTCTCTGCAAAATTTAACCCAAATAGCAAGTTAGCTTCTTTGTGAAAATATTTTGAACTGAGTGTTATGAAAACCGTATGTAAGTAAGTAAAAAAGAAAAAAAAAATTTCACATTGTTACTAGTTCTGGATGGAGAAAAAGTGAAAAGGGTGACAACTTTTAAATACCTTGGCGTTATATTGGACGAAAATTTGAAGTTTCATCAACATGCTGATTATGTTGCTGCAAAGATATCAAGGAAGGTCTACTTTTTACAAAGGATAGGGAAAAATCTCACCACGTATACTAAATTGCTTTTTTATAAAGTAATTATCGCGCCTCATTTTGACTACTGCGCAACAATAATGTTCTCATTATAACACAAGAGAAGCTCAGATTGTTACAAAAGATTCGGAATCGTGCTTTCAGAACTATTTTATCGTGTAATTTGTTTACTCCCAGTAAGTTGATGTTAACCACACTACAACTATCAAATGTAAAACAAGTTATTATGTACAAAACTTTTATTTTAATATTTAAAATGAAAAACAACCTGGTTCCGAGATACTTGTGTAGAGAACTGCGACTCGTTAGTGAAGTACATGAATATAATACGGGAAGTGCCAATGACTTTTATGTAAACACTACAAGACTGAATAGAACAAAAAACAGCTTATTTTTTAAAGGACTAACCAAATACAATAAACTACCATGTGATATAAAAATCTGTGATAATGTTAGTAGCTTTAAAAAAATCCTTATATCGTATGTGCTTAACTTGTAGCTTGTAAATGGATATTTTTTTTTCTTGTTTTATTGTTTATTTGCTTTTTACACTTATATGTTATTTTTATATCTGTAGTACGCCTTCATTCAGCGCATATCTGTATATTATTTAATTATTATTGTCCATTGTATGGCTTTGCTAAATAAATGAATTATTATTACTAGTAATACATACTTTTTGTTTTCTGGGGGTGGATCCCATTGGGTCTGGAACATCAGTGTCAAAACGAAGTTGACTTCTTTTCGTAGAAGGATCAGAATCATCCATCACAACCTAGCTTGCTGGCTGGTTGGAGGTATTGATGTAGTCTTTCAACAGCCACTTTCATTTCAAATGTTGAGTTATCCAATGGATCTATGAACATTCACAGTTATATATAACATATAATAATGAGTATTGAAAACGGATTGCATACCTGGTAGACATAAAGATGGCAATACTCCTCGTTTTAGTCTTCCATGAACATCAATATCATTTTCATGGAAATGAAGGGAAAAAACTCTGAAGCTTTTATGAACTTGCTCAGGAGTTGATCCAGTGACTAAGCGTCTGTTTCCACAGAATAAAACTCACATTTGGAAAAGCTGTTTTTGCTTTGCAGGATTTGGAAACAAGTGTTTTGAATGTGCACTTTCCAGGCAAGTAGGGATGCAACAAATAGAAGGCATGCTTCTTTGCAACACCACAATAAAACAACAGAAACCTGAATTACCAATAAACACTATTGAAAAGATGTTAGCACGACAATAACTATCATTCTTGAAATTATTCTTGAGTGGTTGACTAATTGACTAATATTTTGTGTAAGAAGACCAAATATTATTATTATGATTACAAAACTCGGTTCCACCAGATTTCAGTTTCGTTAAGTTAGGTATTTTGACTTCAATGCCTAATTTACTTGATGGTAATGTTACAATCCACCCTTCAAATCTCAATTATACCTATATTATGTCTTCGAACAGTGAAAATTGTATCATATTTGGAAAAAAACATAATATTCATCAATCATCGCTAAACTTACCTAAACTCTCTTGGAGAATAAACAAAACACAAGTTTATTCAATAGTATCAATAGCACGGACTTGGTAAATAAAAATGGACTGCTAATTCAATGAGAAGAAAATCACTGGAGCATGGGCGCTGCCATGATGGGACAATTTAAGTTGGTGCTTCTGATTTTCAGTGGTGCCATCGTTGAAAATTGCAGAAATCTGTAATGCCTGATCTACATTGAATTCCGTTTCGAATTGGAACTGTCAAATTTCCGCTTCGCACACGGGAATCATATGTCACCATTTACATTGTATTTGGCGTAAGCGTGACACAAATTCTATATAGATGGTAGCATATGATTCCCGTTTGCCAAGCGGAAATTTGACAGTTCCAATTCGAAAACCAATTGAATGTAAACCTTACATACATCTACCCGCTACCGTCTGATTTCGATTTCGGGGTTATTAATTGTTATTAATATAATAAGATAAAGGACGAAGGAAATTGGTAAATATTTCTTTTTTTTTCTTCAAGTGTCTGTGACTTCGCGTTCCCGTGGTTTTTGTGCATATTGAAGAGAATATTATTATATCAATTCTAAAACCGCAGAATGCATAAATCATGAAACATCGACTATCTCAAGTACCTACTACCTATACCAATCTCCAGGGTCCAAGTTAAACTCGTTACGAAATAGTAGGTAGGTAAGGTACCTATACAGATCAAGTGCTATTCGCTACTTATAATGCTGTTGAAAGGACATAATAGGATCAATAGGTAATGATATTTTTGAAAAATTGAGTTGAATGAAGAATGAATTAAGGCTCATTTTAATGTTAATAATAATATGACATAACCTCAAAAACAAAATAATTAGCAGAAAGTCAGCTTTCTGCATTTTGCAATGGCCGCATAAGAGGAATTGCAGCGCTAAATCGCTTTTTCGATCGATCTCACTGAAATGACATCAATGATAATTTCCACCGCTGCATCACAGTTCCAGCGATAAAGCGAAAGAAATATACTTTTTTTCGCAAGACCACTCACTGTGCTGCAGCACAGGGAATCATGTCATTCCAGTAGGACCTCTCAAATAAAGCGCTGGTTCTCGGAACGCAGCCATAAGTGGCACGTCAAAAAAATCACAGATATCAACACAAATTGTCCCATCATGGCGGCGCCCATGCCTCAGTGATTTTTGGCAAGGTCGGCCATATGCTTTAGCAGTCCAGTTTTTATATAGGTCCGTGATCAATAGTCACAATGCTCACAATCACAAAAACACAATCAAAAACACAAAAAGATTTCTCGACGCTAGACGTATCTAAGGACGAATGTCGAACGAAATGACGCCATTTGAAATAACGGCGGTTGTTCGTTTGATGTATCCATGGTGTATCGATTTTTCTGACAGTTTATTCGGAGCGCAGCTTTCCCGGTGTATACGCGACGTTTTTGAAAACGTCACAGGCACCATATGATTGGTCGTGGCCGAATTTGGTATCCAAACAAGCTTTTGTGACTTGTGGTTTTGTATTCTGTGAGTTTTAAATCAGTGTTTGTGTTCAATTTGGACTTCTGTGGACTATATTTTTGGGTTTATTACAAATATCGTGTGTCCCGTTAGTGCGTATATGATTAGCCGAGTGAAAAGTCAGCTTTTGAGGTGATAAAAAATAGCTTGTTTGGATATTTCCGTCTGACATGACGTCATGACGTCACAGAAACCTAGCGTATTGCGCGTCAAGTATTCGATGTCTAAAAATGCAAATGAGAGAGCGCCATGATACTAAAGCAAACAAGGTATGATCAATTGCCTAACGAGTTTCGAACAGAAGCGCGCATCACGTCATGGGGAGCCCAAAACGGCTAACCTAATGTCAAGTCAAGTCAAGTCAAAAATAGCTTTATTGTTTTAACTCTAGGTTATTAACAAAGCCTTTGCTGAATAAATATAAACAAAACAAATCCAGTATAAATTGTAAAAATAAAATAAAAAAACTGGACAAAGGTTATACATTTTGACAGACATCAATCAACACTAAACACTATAATAAAATAAGATCCGCAATTGTATGTATGTACATTGAAAGACAAATAAGTTTTAATCTAAAACATTGTGCGAAACACTAACAGATAATATCAGTCAAATACAGTCTCATAATATTCTTCTAGGGTATAGTATGTCCCAGCTGCCAATACCCTTTTCACAGCTTTCTTAAACATATTCAGGGAATTCATTATTCTAACCTGTGTTGGCGGATGATTAAAAAGTTTTCTGCCTTCAAAAATGAAAGACTTTTTCACGAGTTCGGTGTGTGATATCGGGAGTCTGAATGAAAACGGATTGCGAGTTGGATATGATCCTATCTGATTAAGTTCATTTCTGTGTTTCAAGTGTTAATATACCACACTGATTAAATAATTGACGAAAGGATTTTCGAACTTTGACTCCACATAGATAACGAATAGCCCTTTTCTAAAGTAAAAATACCGATGTAAACGAATACTGAGGACAAACTCCCCAAAAGGCAATGCCGTAGCGAAGATGACTTTCAATAACAGCATAGTATGCATTTCTGGCCATAGCAAACCCCAGACTACTTCTAATTATTTTAACAGCATAACACCCAGAAGAGACTTTATTACACACCCCAGATATGTTTTCCTCGAATTTCAATGAGGTATCAATCGTCAGGCCTAGAAAACGATTGAATTTAGGAACAGGAAGTGGTAAAGTGTCCATACAGATACCCCGAGTTACACACTTAAAGGAGAGGATGCTTGTTTTTGATGTGTTGATACAAAGACAATTGGAATCAAACCATTTTTTTACCCTCATTAGGTTATTGGAAATGTTGTTGGTTAAACTATCTAGATCCACATCACGCCATAAAATAGTTGTGTCGTCGGCGAACAAGGTAAAGACTCCTTTTATTAACATATCCGGCAGATTGTTTACGTATAGTGAAAAAAGTAAAGGACCAAGAACAGAGCCCTGTGGAACACCAGTACCAACCCTTTCCTCTTGAGAATAATTACCGTCAAATGACACGGTCTGAACTCGACCACGCAAATAAGACTCAAACCATCGCAATGATACGCCCCTTAGACCATACCTCTCGAGCTTCCGCAGCAGTATTCAGTGATTCACGCAGTCAAATGCCCTTGATAAATCACAGGGCACCGCGGCAGCAATATCATCCCCCTGATTCAAACCTCTGTGAAGGCGATCCAGAAAGTTAAAGATGGCATCCCCAGTGCAACTATCGGGGCGAAAACCGAATTGATGTTGATTCAAGATGTTATGTTTATTCAAAAATGACATCATTCGGATCTTTACCAGCTTCTCTACAACCTTAGCCAATGTGGGAAGCAGAGCTATAGGGCGATAGTTGGAAGGAGAAACAATTACCGCCCTCTTAAGGCAAGGCGGAAAAATACCTGACGAAAATAAGCAATTTAAAGCATACATTAGAATGTCCAGCACTCTACTTGGAAGTTCTAGAAGAATCCTTAGTGAAATCTCATCCCACCCAGAAGAGGTTTTATTCTTGATTGTCGAAAAAACATCCTTTATTTCTTCAACGCATGTCGGAGTAAGAAAAAATGTGTCAGGCACATGTATGTGAGACAAGTTACTCAATGGGTCATCAACCTTTGAATTACCAGAAGACAGGCTGGCTGCCAAGGAACAATAAAAGGAATTCAGTTGATCTGCTTTCAGTGTATCAGAGGTCTGGGAAATGACCTTGTTGCCTCTTAAGTCAGTTAATGTCAGTCCATGACTCCTTCGATTTGTTTGGTGCCTTCCTAATCCTATCAGCAAAGTAAGATCTTTTTGCAGCTTCCAAAAGTCGTTTATAAATTTTACGGTAATTAAAATAATAAGCAAGAAAATTTCCATTATCCATTGAGTATTTTCGGATATAATGAGACACCCGCATATTTCTTGCAGACACCCTGAGACCTTTGGTAAACCAACCTTTCTTCCTAGAACTCTTGATTGATACAACGGGAAATGCACTAAAGAATGATGCAGATAACATAATATGGTGAAATTGTTCCAAAGGAATATCCGACTCAAATATATCATTCCAGTTCTCATGTTCACAAAGCGATTTAAATTTATTGAATTTTTTTCTACTGAAGATCCTTCCCCTTTTTTTTGATGATTCTCCCTCCGCACCAACATCCACCAGTATGGCCTCATGATCAGACAATCCTGCACCAGAGACCACACATTGAACCTTATTCTGGTCAAAATTAGTGCAGAAATAGTCAATTGTTGAGCTTGAGAAAGAAGTAAGCCTAGTTGGCTGATTTACATGCATGCTCTGGTTGACCGACCTCAAAAGATTACATAAGGATTTTGTGTATCCATCTGAATGTTTAGAAAAGTCTATATTTAAATCACCACACAACACACAACACCAACCGAGAGTTTATAGGAAAAGAACACACAAGTGTTTCGAGCCTATCCAAGAATTCCTCACCGTTCCCTTGAGAAGACCGGTAGATTGCCAGTATATATAACGACAAGCTATAGCTAAAAACTATCGTGAACTCAAACGTTCTCTCTTCTAACAAGTAATCGTAAGTATTAACACTAATAAATTCAAGTTCTGCCAGAAATGTAGGACATACGTTGCATTGATGAAATAGCATGCACATACGTTAATAGACACTTTAAGCACGTCCTAAATTTCAAACGTATCCGTATCCGCATCAATCTGCGCATGCTCAGAATAGATGCGGGGGTTCCGATTCGTTCCGTTGCACGTATCGTTGCGGGCCTTTCATCGTATCCGTATCTGAAAACGCATCTTAACTAATCGAAGAATTATAACAAAAGCTCTTCAAAAACGATAAACGAAAAACACACAAACATCCAAACCAAACCAAAAATATAAACAAGAATCAATATCTGGGTTACAAAACGCGAAGTTTGACAACTTTGACGTTTCACCAATCCGTTTCGTATACGTAGAACCGATCGCTGCTTAAGCGGGTTTTTAATGATTAACGTATGTCGATTTGTTTACGGATCCGGATGCGGATACGTAAAAAAATGTTGGTTCTGCTTAAAGTGTCTAATATCTGTCAATTCATAACCAATCAGCGTACAGCATTTTTAACTTTTGACGTTGTGCAGCCGTCATTGACGCCAGTTCATCGAAAGAAAAAGAAGAATTGACGTTTGACGATCTGGGCTTGGCTCAACGATTATACACTGGCTTGGTTTGTTTGATTCACACTTTCGCACCAATGAATTGCGAATATTTTTGACCGTTGGAAAACGAAACAATCTGTAGCCCGCCATCACATGATTTTTACCTGTTTTATTATGGTAACCACAACACAGCACCGCACAGTAAATCATTGTTCAAGCTTAAAAAATTAATCAAAATCTTTAAGCCACAACACACAACACTTCTAAAAATATTCAACTTGATTATTTGAATTTGACACATCACGATGGAAACAAAAACCAACTTCACGTTATAGCATCGCCTAACTTCACTTACCTGGGTCTCCTATCGACGTCAGCATAACCTGCGCGTGGTTTCTATATAAAAGGTTGCCTCACTTTTACGGTCATGACGTCATTTGTGTCTACTGTAGCGCTTTTTCTACTGCGGCCATTTCTCGAACCATTCCATCATAAAGCGGGCAACAAAAAAAAGATGTAGAAGTTCACTTTTTCATTGTTTTGTAATTTATTTCATTGATTAGTTCCATATTTCGAAACAGACTATGCCTATTTACCCGCAAAAACAAATTTTTACCTCTCAAAACCAATTTTGAGCTATTTGCCCGCCACGGTAAAATGACATGTTGGCGTCACGAAACTAACAAGCGCTTATTGGAAGCGGCCGGTCCAATTCTCTCTTAGGACGTCCATGCAAGAATGTCATTTATCATTTTTATCAATGTCATAATCTCACTATTTATTTCGTGGTGGACGGTGGACGAGGGATTTTTTGCTGTCGATGGTTTATCTTTTGTGAAATTATCCATTCACGTTTTGAAAACTGTTTATAAGTGTCTTATCCTTGGATTTGTCTATCAAATATAGTGTTTTAAAGGTAGGTGTGTCTAGAAATGATCATAATAGAGTTTGTTTACATGTGTTCAACTGTTTAGTTT
The DNA here is from genome assembly GCA_958502075.1 of Orchestes rusci. Taxonomy (NCBI): domain Eukaryota; kingdom Metazoa; phylum Arthropoda; class Insecta; order Coleoptera; family Curculionidae; genus Orchestes; species Orchestes rusci. Next base: position 30,763,553 of record OY293305.1, read on the forward strand.
ATTCCTAAATGTAGCTTTCATTATAGTTCAATAGTAGATTTTTCAGTATATTTAGGCAGGACTAATATAAAATAATAGTTAAGAAGTTGTGGAAATCTGAGGGTTGATGTTTTGAATATACATATGACCTTGACCAATAATATACAATAAAAATGCCCCAAAAGATAATTTTACACCTCTATTAATATTTTATTTCGATTTAAATGATAAAATTAGCAAGAAATCCAACGTTTCATCAATCATTGATCGAATGACACATGACACGACACGATGCAGTCCGATTCAATAGGTGTGTTTGTTATTTTGGTGTAGAGTAGAGTAGTGCAGACTGCTGGTGTAAGTCATGGCTGTCAGTGTGAAGGAGATTCAACAAACGCGTTTGTGCAGATTCTGCAGATATTCTATCCTAAAAAATAAACAAACAAAACAACTGTGTGAACGATGAATGATTTGTATAGTAAAATAAATCATTATGGATTTGGGACTATATTATTGTCTGAAGTTTGCGACGATGATGATGAATCTCATCTAGAAGTTCTGATTTTGAAGACAGCTTAACCGTAATAATATTTTAAATACACTTTACAGCAGAAGAAGCAAAACTGTATAGAGAGAGTGTTTTGAGACGTAGTGCTTTTGGTACCTGCCTATGCGGATATTGGATTCAAAAAGCATTTTCGCATTGGCAGAGCATTATTCAACGAATTATCTTGATATCTACAATGTAGTTAATGCTCTATCAACAGTTTTGGGTTGGGTTGGATTCAGGCTAGCATCGCTCTACCAGATAAGCCACTGCAGCTTGTCTTGGGATCATGATCGAGATTGCTGCTAATGTTGATTTTTGAGAGTTCATGAGAAGTGTTGCGAATTCCAAATCTAAGCAGAAAAAGAAATTGAATAAGAATAAAAAATATAAATGGATACAAAGCTTACCAGTTTCGCATCTTTCCAATTGTATCTCTTGAGTGGATGAAACGATTTCATATGTTTGATCGGAGTCTTTATCGTATGACTGTTTACATTCACTTTCACTCTTTTCATTACCCATTTCAATTCATTTGATTCTTCGCTACAAATTTTCCTTCTTGTTCGTTTATCTTTATTATAAGTCAGGTTTTAAGACATGGTTTGTTTACAAAATACACGAAATAAGCTCCCCACCCTATTCTACACTACGCTGCACTTGTCACACCTCCTCTTGACCTTGACCTACTTGCACAAACAGCATAACAAACGCCGCATGGTAGAAAAGTGCAGTTTCGTGTGCACTAGTGGAGGATAACAATCACACCTAATTGCATGACAGGAATGACAGAATGCGGACTGTTTCAGACCGCTAGCCTCAGATGACGTCATATTTTTCCCCTTCCGTCTTTACTTCAGGCGAAGTGAGGCAACCTCTTATATAGAAACCTTGCTGCGCTTGAGCTTTTCTTGTTTGTCTTAGTGTCATGAGAGTGCGCGGTCCATAAGTCAAACTCACAAAACATTAAACTCAAATAGCCAAGGTCAAACCATGTTTTTCAATTTAAGCTAGTTCCCCGGCCGACAAACAAAATATATGGGGGCGCTAGTGAGGCAGTGTGTCTCCGCCAACACGTTAACAAAAATTCATGCATTGGACTCCGTATTCGATAAGATCAGTTGAGATTAGAACCGAGTAAGTTGGGGCACGTGATAACAAATACATAACTCCTCTTGAAGTCACATGATATCAATATTTCAGGATGCTTGTCGGATCAAATGAATACGAAACGATCCCAAGCTGTCGGTCTGTCATTGACTGACAAGTGTCTAGTTTCAAATTTCGAATTACCTAAATATTGAATGCGCCGGCACGACTTTGCGGTAATTCGTATCAGTTTTTCCAATTTGCATGTGTTATTTATTACTACTTCACTTTTGTCGCTTTAATTGTTTGGTGAAAACTCAGACTTTTATAATATGGGTGAAAGTGAACATCTGTATACAGGTATAAGCATCAAGTCTTTACCAAAAATCGCTTAATTATTGTGGGACTATCGGGGTTACAAGATGAAATCAACAGTAATTTGAAGAGTTTTATGTGTTGATTGTAAGTTAATCCAAAAGAAATCAGAAATCGGGGTTGGCAAAAGAGCGTTATAACTTACAATCGTGTCTATTGCATGTACGTATAAAATATTTGAAGAATATGGTCCCAATTGCTTAACAGTTGTATTCTATTAAAAGCTCAATTCTTTTCAATTTATATTCTAATTTTTCACTTCTCTCTCATTTTTAGCCACATTATACTAAAGAGGACTTTGATTTTCCACTCAAACTGAAATTAAAGTTCGATTATTAGGCATTAAAAGCAAAAGAAAAACGACCTAATTAGTATAACAGTTTGAAGACAAAAATGCTAATAATGTTCTAGAATGTTTTGCAAGCACAATCGGTAATAAGACCCCTTTTGATTTAAAGATTATGTTCAACAATATAATTTCAGCATTGTACGGGGGAAAACGAATTCTATTCCAATATCTTCCCCACATGAACTTATTGCTTGCTTTATGCAAAAACACTGTATAAACACTTTGAAAGGCGATTTTGTTTTGCCTGGTTCTTTCGAAGCATATTATTCCGTATATGAGTGACAGTTCTCTAACGGACCATCCATAATACCTATGTAGGATTCAAAGGTTTGTCTTCTATGTAATTAATACCTAGATAAGTCATTTTCCAAAAGAATTTGTTATGGATAACAGTGATTCCTTTGGACCTGATTTGAAGCCTTGCCATTTGTTCTTTCAACACGTGGATGGCGGCCGGACAGTCTTCTGGTATTATTAAATCTGGATACCTGACTAGACTGGTTATTTCCAGTTGGAGGGCGCATGGAGGCAAGGTTCTGCAGGTGGTGGCAGTGAATTATGACATCGTGGTTCACATTTGGCAAAAAAATTGAACACTGCAAAAGTGCGTTATTCACATACTTAATCTAAAAATCAAATCCAAACAGCCAATTATTTATACAAAAAATATTGAAGAAATCTTTTATTTCTTGATTTTCTTTGAATCCAAAAATAATAATTTTCATGTGAGACTTTGATAGCATGAATCACTGTTCTGAAATAGCAAGTTCCATCTAATATAATCATAAGACCATTATGTAGCCTTAAGAACCAAAATGTTATAATGATGCGACTGGTAAGAGATAGAGCGAAAAGCATATTGATAAGCTTTTTGTCACAAAATATCAATCCCAACTTTTTGTCGTGTATGTGTAAATGTTGATTCTGAGTACCTCAAAGTATGCATCAAATGGCATGTTGCTTGTTTTACAGCTTGGCAACAGTGTAATTGATGTTGATGGAGATCAGCTGTTTATCATTCCAGTCGGTGTTTTGCCCATGATACTCGTGGTTTTGCCACAGAAGAAACCAACTATACAGAAGCGAAGGCTCTGCAATTTTCGTGTGCCAATTTTCAGTGCGCATGATCAAGTCCGCCATTACACAACGGACAATATGTCAGATTACAAGAAGCGTTAGATGACAATAGGTAGATGAAGCGTTGCTTCGATGTTCGATCTGTTTGTTTATCAATAAGTATCTTCTGTTTTTTTACTGTATTTTGTGGTTTGTGTTTATTTGTGTTGAGGTCCTTTGGTCCAGTTCAGTGTCTGGTGTATTAAAAAAACTAAAAACTATATTGTGAAGCTTCCAGTTTTTCGGTCACCAATCCGTAACCTGGAAGAAACTGAAAAATATAAGAAGATAGGTATCAACACAACCTTTATTCACTTTTTTCGAATTCTCAAAAGTCATTCGATTCTCTTCCCGACAACTTCAAAGATAATGCGAAGAAAATCGGTAGGAACATTGGACATTGGAAGCTTAAAAAGTTTTCAAAAGGATAAATTTTTCTCGAGATTTTTCTTTAAAATCATATTTTTCCATAGTTCAGACCAATATCGATCAAAATTTTCTAATTTGATTTGCCATAATAACATGAAACAGAAGTAAGAATACTGTAATGACAAGAAAATCAACCATTCAAAATAAAAGAAATTTTTCTCAGTGTGCGACCAACTTTCCAGCCAGAAAGTTTTTTCAGTGTACCAGCGTGAAAATGTGTTATCGTCAGCTGGTCAATTCGCTTCTGTATAGTTGGTTTCTTCTGTGGTTTTGCCTGAGTTAAATTTAATTCAGCTTCGAAGTGGAAGTGACAGATTTCCGCTTGTCAAACGGGAATCATGTACTACTATCCACATTGAATTTGGCGTAAAAGTAACTTTGAACACAAATTCAATGTAGATGGTAGCATATTATTATGATTCCCGTTTGCCAAGCGGACGTGAAATAAGATGTAAACCCTACATTTGGTAGTTTGAATCTTGTCCAATTTGGACCAAAATATCTTCCATATTTCATAATTCGTGCTGCTCTGCTAGGAATTTGGCGAAAATACCACAAAATCAAAACATCAAGAACCAAAAACACAACAAATCTGATCACTATGATAACAGATGACATGGTGATGACACGTCAAACGTTAAACGTTAAATACGAGCTTCAAAATCTCTTTTTTGTCTCCTCTCCGTTATTAATGTTTTGTTCTCTGCGCATGCTTAGTATAGCGGGATACGTTAATAACGTTGAAATTAATAAGGGGTTCAAAATCTCCCTAAATAATGACGTACACAGTAGGCTGGTCTTTAATAATACAAAAACGGTTGCGAAGTTGTTCTCAAATATAAAGGACAGAGTAGGGGTTGAGATCAGAAGTAATTTGGTATATCAAGTACCGTGCAAAGATTGTATAGATTGATTGAAAGATTGTAAAACATGTATAGGTCAAACCAAACAACACTTGAAAGTGAGATTACAACAACACAAAAACAGCTGCCTTGGAGAAAATGTTGTAAAAAAAGAAAAAACCGCTTTGGCAAGTCACCATTTTGATCATGATCACTCGTTCGATTTCCATGGTGTAAAGGTTCTTGATATGGAGACGAATTACCAAAAAAGGTCAATTAGTGAAATGATCTGGATAGAGTTGACTGATGACACGATTAAACTCAGAACCGACACAGCGGGACTCAGCAACATATATAAGGGGATTCTCACTAATTATAAGAATAATTTTACACTTTCACCGCATGACTTCACCTTCATTTCCTTTTTTGTTTTTTCTTTATGTGTGTCCCTTTCTGTGTTTTTTACTTATTTGGGTATGTGTACCTTGAGTGTTTTGATCCACTGCGTATTATACTCTTTGCTGTCGTTCCATCAACATAGGCAACCTACGAGTCTTTGGGTCTAATAATTACAATGTTGTCACGTTGACGCCCAAGAATTAGCACTAATGTATGGCAGTTGAGCATTTATTTAGTTCTTTCTTGTGAATCTAGGATTAAGTTTGGCATCCATGCTTTGCGGTTTATTGTTAAAAAAACCTATTGTTCCTTAACACTTTTTAATCTCTTTGTGCAAGTCACACTAATGTGTTGTTGGTATTGATGTTTCTTTTCATTTATAACATGTATACTTAGTTTACTTTGTTTGTATTCTACCATCATGTACATGTGTTTATTTGTTATCGAACACACTCAATCTGATTAAGTAAGTACCAATCGTTTGTTTATAAGATTAGGAATAAGTGTGATATTGTGGTTCTATTTTGTTTTTTTCTTTCTATTAACTTTTGCCTTTTTTCAACTTTTTTATCGAAAGCACTGTCTGTATTGTCCTTTTTTTCTTAATTTCTAGCCCTTGAGAAAGGTCACAATAAATGACCGAAACGTCGGGAAATCCATAACTGAGTGTTTTGTTTTACACCGTCCTTCTCCCCACTGACCCGCATCTGTTATATCCAACTTAAGGACGCAAACCTATACAAATAAAAAAATTGATTATTATGTATTGTATATTATTTTTTGATATTTATTTTTTATAATAATTATATTATATTATTCTTATTGAATTGGTTCAAATGAATATTTTATATCGCTTCGCATTTAATAAAAACATCATTATTTACTTGGTTTTGCTTTTAATGATGCTCCCAAGATATTATACAAAATAACTTTTTTTTCGTATACATGTTTTTCTTTTTATTTTACTTTCTTACATTTTTTTCCTAACTGGTCTCAAGTGGATCACATCGGTTTCACATGTGACGAGAAAGTAGGTAGTGTATTGGATAGTATGAAAGTCAAATAACAGGAACAAAATGAATTTCGTGTCAGTTTGGCGGACGCATTCGAATGCAGCGCCACGCCGCTTCGAATGAGTGTGTCGGCCGGGGAACTGAGATCATGATAATGCCTATTAGCATTGCAGTTTCCGTTCTATTGAGTTTATTGTTTTGTAGTCAAACTTAAGTTGATTGCACTGGGTATTGCATGTTGCATCAGCGCGCATGTTGATTTTGTGTACAGTGTACCAGTGTACAGTGTTTCGATCTGTTCCTGTTGATTCCTAGACAATGGAATGAAGAAAGTGGAGCCTATAGAAGAGCTTATACCTACAATTGAATTTACGTTTTAGATCAGGTCAGAGAGTTATATCAAGTAAAGATGCAACAACATCATGTACGAATCCCAATAATTTTATGCTTTTTATAGGGTCTATATCACATTAGACAAACAAAAACTAACACATTTTTTTATGAAAATCTCAACAGTATGACGTTTGTAGAGCTATAATAAGACGATCTAGGTGAGGAAATGTTGAGAAAAGTGTTGGAAAATTAGGAAAAATCATGATACAATCTAACGGGACTGGGGAGTGAATAGGGGTGCTGGGTGGGGTAATCACCTGGTAAGTATGCTGGAGACACATAATTGAAATGCCTTCTTACTGCTTACTTACTCACACAAACGATATTTTTCATTCTAAAAGGAAAAAAATCACTTTATTCATTTTTCCAATTATCGCATATTTCACTATTTATTGTGTTGCCACAGCCTTGTTGCTATGGTTTGTGAGTCTTTGGCAGCGTAGCCAACGATACGGATTTTTCCTTGTTTATACGAATGTTTATAGCATATTATACGGACGCGAAATTCATGTCTATGCGATACGGAATTTTGCAATGGATGACAATTGTTGTAATTATTATCATCAGCTGTCATACTATGCACAATCTCAAACGATTATGATAAGGATTTTATACGAAAATTTCTGTAATATGAAAATTAGGTACAACGACGGCGATGTCAGTTTGGCAGGAGTTTCGCCACCACCGCCCCACGTGTGACATCCACACAACCAGACAAACAAACAAATGTCAAACTTATAACGACGACGATAGTGAAAGTCTAGCAGGCGGGGTACCATGTCAAGCGTAAGGGCAGCGTGGGCGTAGCCGCCACAGCCACCCCCACGACAAACATCCAGAATAACAGACAAACAAACAAATGTCAAACTTACGACGACGACGACGACGACGGTGTAAGTGTAGCGGAAGTACTATTCCTAACCCAACAATAATAATTGTTATGTTAACCTTTTGCTAACCAACGAACTGCTGCATATTTTTAAGTATATTCAGTTCACGCACTATGTGATGTCGCTAAGGCGACATCACGTTTGATTTCAAACCCAAACCAACCATAACTAATCCAAGCTAACCCAAACTTAATGCACATTATACCTTCACACAACACGTCGTCAATTATTATGATTTACAATAATAATTGTAATGTTAACCTTTTGCTAACCAATGAACTGCTGCATATTTTTAAGTGTATTCATTCAATGCACTATGTGATGTCGCTAAGGCGACATCAAGTTTGAGTGTACTGGACAATATACCTATTTGACAGCTCCAGTGCGCACTGAGAACTGAGACAACAAATGGAAAACACTATAAACAATTTGACAATGACAGGTGAATGCGTAGCAACAAGGTTGTAGCAACACAGTTGACAAATATGTCAAAATTGAAAAAGATCATGAATGATGATATTTTATGATTTTTTCTTTTAGAATGAAAATATCGTTTGTGTGAGTAAGTGAGCAGTAAGCAATCATTTCAATTATATATATCCACCAAACTGGATACTGGCCAGGTAATTGTTACCCCACCCAGCACCCCTATTCACTCCCCAATCCCGTTAGCTTGTATAATACATTTTTCTAGTTTCCCAACACTTTTCTCGACATTTCCTCACCAATATCGACATATTGTATGTCTGTAACAGTATATGTTAGAAATTCAGTGAAAGCTAGCTTTTACTACAGTGACTATATACAAGACAGTGGCGACAATGACAAGATAAATAAGGCCGAAAATGGCCGCCGGAATTTCTCGTCTTGTCAAAGTGAGACTTCCGAAACTTCCAATTTATCTACGTTTCAGGAAAAGGGAGTAATATTGATCCGTTGTCAAACAACACACCAATTCACGTGAGGAAGTAAACAGTAAAAATACACGATTAACGCTAAACAAATTCTTTGGGGCAAGTACTAAATCTCGTAGGCAAATACCTATAAATAAATCAAAATATATACTGAGCATTACACATCCATGTCATGGGTAATGTCTTACGTCGAAAAGTAATGAAGGCCAAAAATGGCCGCCGGGTCCACGTTTGTCGCCACTGTGTTGTATATAGTCACTGTAGCTTTTACTAGTTGATGCAATTACTTGATCCGTTAGGAAATGTTACATTTTGAAGAATATTGTACACTTTCACTAGTGAATGTTGGAGAAACTTTACAAATCAACTTTTACTGAAAGAAGTTAGGAAAAGTACTTTTTACAACTTATTTCCTTCTTTAACTAACCCAAGGTGCACGGGGCACTAAATAATGTCGCTCACGCGACATCAACATTTTTGCCAAACCCAAACTAACCCAGACTAACCCCTACTGAGAATACTTAGGTATTTTCTATAATACGGTATCTGAACAATGTTCACATTGTACACCTGCGATTCATAACTCTCGTATTTTCCCGAGCGTCTAATCTGTCGGCGAATTCCAACTCGGACCAAAAAGGATATTTTTGATCAGGTCCAGTGTTTCTGTGTAGCAGCTATCACTAGAATAGTTACGTGAATGCTAACAATTACTAGTAAAAGTATGATGAAGTCAATCGAATTTAACTTTCACTAGCTAAATGTTTCCAAATCAGGAAAAGCTCACTTTTCCTAGTAACAGTTAGCTTTTACTGATTACCAGGTTTTATACAGTGACATGTCTACAAACATCGTACAGTCGAAATCATCAAGGAGAATTTGTAAATTTATGTTTGTCTAAAGTGATATAGCAACGGTCGAATTATCCAGAAGATACACGAGTTAGAAAAAACTGTCTTATATAAAAGTTGCGCTTTTGAAAATTTACATACAGGGTGTCTCACGGTGACCGTCCATTAGAAGATCTCGGGAAATGAAACGATTGGAATTCTGAAAATTTGTATGGTGAGGTTTAAAAGGATGCTCTCTTCAAATGAAATAATAGCTATGTTGGGCGACTTCCGGTTATACCAGAAGTAGGTGCCAACTCGCTTGTTCCAAATGGAACACCCTATATATTATTACATTTTTGGATTCTACGTAGAATTCTAGGCAGATTTATTGAATCATGTCCTATACCTGAGTATGAGCGTTTTTGAAATATTGTAGTTTTTATGTCAAAAATTACGTTTGAAGGCTCCTATTTAAAAGTGAATTTCACCTATATAAGAAAGCCTTCATTATTTAATTTGTATTTGATTTCGTTTTGAAAAGGACCTACTTTAATGGATTCTTCACAGCAATATGAAAACTATTATTAAAGGGTGGGCCAAAAATAAGATCAAAAATTAAATTCAGAAAACGGCCAAAAATCAATTTTTTCAAATGGAAACCCCCAATTTTCATAATTTTATCTCATTGTGCATTAAAAATGAGGGTGAGTTTACCTAAAATTGTTCATTCCAGAAATTCAAAAAAAAAAAATAAAAAAAAGAATTTTTGGAGAGGACAATCTTATACAAACTCACAGAAGTGCAAAAATTTCATTTTCAAATCAAGATATCTCGACAAAGATTGAATCTAGGAACAAGATGTGTAAAACAATTTTTGCTCAAAATTGTAGGAAGAATTTGAATATCCATTAATATACAGAGGGTTCCATTGAAAAAAATGCAACTTTGGTCTGCCACAACTTTATGCCCGACCCTTCATACTCAAATGTATAACAGATATGTACATTTTCGAAAGCACAACAACTTATATAAGACAGTTTTTTCTAACTCGTGTATCTTTCGAATAATTCGACCGTTCTGGTATTTTTTCCTAACCCTGTTTATCATAGACAATAGAACCACATCAGAAGATATCCAAGATCTTTGCAATAAACTCATCAAAGAATCATCTATACCCGGAGCTTTGCAATGAGGGAAGATCCGGAAACTTTTTGTTCCTGTTACATTTTTACGAACATGTTCAGTGATACGATGATAATTTGTGTCTATCTCTCGGTACACTAAAAGCTACAAAGAAGCTATGCATGTGTTCTTCCATCTCCGTAAGTCTTTATCTGATAATCAATATTGATTTGATTTTATTTCTATGAAGATGCAACCTATAATGTTAAAATAAAATCTGCGTTTCCTTGTTGCCGGTTTCCACCAATTTCTTTCATTGAATTCTCAGATTGCGTTCAAAAATGCAAAAAATATAGAAGCGCAATGTTGAAGAAACGTTTTTCGAATCAGAACTGAGATTTTTTTATTCGCTATAATTATTGTATACCTACCTAACCCATTTTAAAAGTGGTAACAGAAATAATTGCGACAGGACCATGCCATTGCCATACAAGTATCGTCTCTATTTTTAGACAGTTTTCAATAATTTGCTCAAAATAATTTGAAAAATGGTAAGCTTCTGAGTCTACTAGAGAATTGCAATATTTGTGCAGATAAATAACATATATTATTCTTCCGAATTCAGAAGACTTGTCTAAAAATACAGAAATCATTGATCCCCATTTCAATTGTCGTGAAAACTTAAAAATATACTGATATGATGTGCAATTATAGCGTGGAAATATAAAAATTACTAATTCTGTTTCGAAAACCATTCTTTTAGATCAAATGCAATTGAAAAAGCAAGAAACATTCAAATACAGATGTAGTTTGATATTCAACAAGGTAAAACATTCGCAATTTCTTCAAGACCATGGGGCCTCCAAACAAGTCGATATGCTGTCCTGTTAAAAAGTATGTTAGTTGAAGGAAAAGAAGTATCTTGGAAGAAATCAGAAAACAAAGGTTTGATTCAATGAAATTTTGTAATTAAATCGTTCATTAAAATCCAATGACATCTTGTGGTTGAATCGATAATACGATATAATTAAGATAAGATAAGATATTTATTCATAATAATACACAATGTGCTTTTACAAGTCATAAAATAGATAAAAATAGAATCAAATACTAAGATTTGTTAAGTAGGTAAATAGAATCCACAATAATAGATACTACAAAACATCAAATGTCTTTCGACGTAAAATAACAGTAAGTGAGCTAAAACCACAGGCAGATACAATAATATTGAAAAGCAAAACAATAACAGTCACATCACTATCACATTAGTATTATTGTACTGGTGAAGACACTTCACAACCGGTCAAAATTGAAGTTGAGGTATTCATCAGTTGAGTAAAACGAGTGCCTTATAAGAAATACCTTCAATGTTTTGATGAAATTTCGTTCCTCAAGGATTCTAATCCTCTCGGGCAACTTATTGAAAAACTTTATCCCGTAATAATCACTGCCCCTTCTAGATCTGTTTAGCCTATGAAAAGTTAACACCAAGTCATTAGCGTTACGGGTGATACCACTTCTCTCACTATGTCTAGCAAACTGTGAAATATTCCTTTTAATATAAATTAAACAACTTAGGATATATAAGCAAGGAAAAGTGAGTAAATTAAGCTCCACAAAGCAGTGCCTACAGCAGTCACGAAAACGCACGCCAGCAATAACCCGTATGCATCGGCGCTGCAGTTTGAAAATGTCAGCAGCTCTTGGAGAGTGCCCCCAATTAAGTATAGCATAAGAAATATTAGAGCCAAAGTATCCATGATATGCCATGAGAAGGGTCTTCCTAGAGACCACTCTAGTTAAATTTCTAATCAAGAATGTTATGCTGGACAGCCTACTAGACAATTGGGAAACATGTTCAGCCCATGTTAATCCAGGATCCAACCAGACTCCCAGGAATTTTACTGCTCTCTCAGTGGGCAATACGGGGTTGGATGTCCTCAGAGAGAAATTCAGTTTTTGGGTTTTGGCATCATTAAGGCTGAGTTTATTCGCCAAAAACCAGGATTTGATTTGTTCTCCTTTATCTAGCACTACTTGGTGGATAGGCTCAGAAGGGTGATAGTGCTCTAAATAGGTGGTATCATCAGCAAATAATATCAGGTTAGTATTTTCAGCAAAGTTTGGCAAATCGTTGACATACACCAGGAATAAAAGGGGGCCAAGGATGGAACCCTGGGGCACTCCATGGCGAATAATCCGCCTGTCTGATAGGTTATTCTTGAACTGAACATACTGATAACGATCCTGCAAATACGACTTGATAAGATTAATACTTTTAGGATGAAAATTGTAGTAGGCTAGCTTATTCAGTAGAATATCAAAAGAAACACAGTCGAAAGCCTTTGTTAAGTCTAGGAATGTCGCATAAGTATCCAGTCTGGATTCCAGACCGCAAGCCACAAACTCTGTGAGACTATTTATCGCAAGGGAGGTAGATTTATTATTTCTGAAACCAAATTGTTTGTTACTGAACAGATTATTTGATTCAAAGAAGATCACCATTTGGTATTTCATTAGAGATTCTAGAATTTTTGATAAGACTGGGAGCAGTGAGATTGGGCGATAATTCGATTCATCACTAGCACTACCCTTATTTTTAAATATGGGAACCACTTTAGCAATCTTTAGAGACAGGGGAAAATGACTTCCAGTGATACACTGATTGAACAGGTATGTGAGGGGTTGAATTAATATGTTTTTCAGATATTTTATGATTCTGGTTGATAATTCATAACAGTCACAGCTTTTTGTATTCTTCAGGTGGTCAATTTTGTCTCGGACTTCTATGAAGCTAACTTCACGGAACTGGAAGTTTTGTACTGCATGATGACCTAGAAGATAGTCATCGATAATTGATAACCAAATATAAACTTTCAATTGGATAAACCTCGCTGTAATAATTGAGGAATACTGAATGTAACATCTCATTGAATCGAAGCGTTTGTCTTTGAAAAAACGACAGATTTGTCTGTGTGTATACTGAAACTAAACATTGATTAAAACATATTTATTAACAAAATACACCTTATACAATGTTCTACAAAATATATAGCTAAGACAACATAGGAATCTCATGAACTAACTTGGATCAATCTTCTACAGATTCAAGAAAATAAAACGTTTGCTCCTTAAAAAAGTATCATATTATGCAACATTTGAACAAAACAGTTGAATATGAAGTAGCGTCTTGATTATCAAAAATGAATTTCATCATTAGAGTTCAGAGTATTGTGTATAATTTTCTTAAAATGTTTCATAATTTCTGCGAAAGAGATAATTCACGTATTTAATATTGGAATATTCATAAAAAACCTAGAGCATATCTACAGCCCATAAACCTATCTAGAAAACAAAAAATATCGAATAAAATTGTTCATAAAATATATTTGTCAAAGTTCACACTCTATCGAGACGTTAAATAGGTATATAATTCAATATAGGTAGTTATAATAATTTCTTGTTAGTATTTTGAATTTTTTGGTATTCTTTACATACATACATAATAATAGGTATACGTTCACATGATTAAAATATCAATGGCAATAAAAAATATTATAAACAAACATAAACATCATCATGCCAACAAGTTCGAATAAGTATCCAACATTGAAGTAGGCATACATAGAAACATTGGCTTTCAGTCGTCTAGTATTACTAGCTTTTAATGTTGAAAATCTCCTTACAAGATGCCAGATCGATCTTTATTCTATATATCAAAGTATTGTCGCTCTAAATCGACATTTTGTATAACAAAGTATGGCCACTCTAGAAATAAATAGTTGACAATATGATTATTGATTCAGAAAATAACAAATATTTCCATCTTATGAATAATGATAATTTTTGATTGAAACACAGAAAAAAAGAATAGTTGGCAGATACCTGGAATATTCCAAAAGATGATACTATTCTGATTAATGTTTTTTTTTTTCACATCGTGGGCTAAGCAACTGTCATCAAACTTTATAATACTGACAAATATGTTTTTTTATATAAGAGAGGTCTATGTTATCATATGAATCGTCTTTTGAGTGAAGTGATACGTATTGTATAAAGAATAACTGACTAGCCCCACTTAATGTTATAAATCGAAGTATTCCAGATAAATGGAAATTATTCAATAATTCATTAAAATTCCGAATTAAAAGTGCAATGTGTCGTATTTCTGATAAGCAAGGAAACAATAAGTAACCTGTAGCCTGAAGGGAGAAATATCGACGGTGATGTGAAAAACCTAGAGCTAATATCAATTTATCTTATCGAGTACGTTTATTATCATAAAAAAACAATTTTATAAAAATCAACTCAACTCACATCTGCACTATTGACTATTTCAGTACAGGCTAAGCGTTATCACTTAAACTAATTCAAAACTTATTTTATCAGTCTTTTCAAGGTAGGTAGGTACTTTTTACAATATGTAGCAAGTATATGGCAATATCCTCCGTTGCACTAGAATACACATTAATCTCATTTCGGCCACTATCAATATTAAGATATCCACGTTCACTCATCAACCTCTTCATAAATCAGTTATCACAGATCTAGTAGAAATAACGCTAAAATCCTTGATTTCTTAGTTTCTGCAGATTCGTGTTTTGAAAGTCCTTTTCGCTGTTCTGATCCTTACCGTCTTCTGAAAATTAAGGTCATATTATTACTAAGTTGGTATTATTTTTCTGGTATTTGGATAGATTTTGAATTTAATAACTACAGCTGCGTATTTATGATTATATGGTCCTTCAATGAGAACAAGTAGGCACAAGCTGAATCATTTTGTATCATTTATTATGTGGAGAGTCAGTAAGTAAATTGGCGGGAAGATGAAGAAGCATTGTATGGATAGTTCTACTAATGCACTAAATGGATATCATTGAGAAAGATTTTATCAAAAAGTGGAATACAATCTCTCGCAGTCTGGAAAAACGACTCAATAAGTGGAAAATAGTAGAATGACAGAACATTTGAAATGTGTTCATCAGTTTTCAAACGTTATTTTATAAAAAATTGAACAAGTAGGTACTATGTTTCTCTCATGGTCATTTATTACATTATCATTTATATTTATGTATGCCTTACGGTTCAATACTTGACAAAATCTTGATCTGGATTAAAATATCATTTGCTCAAGCGTCAACTATTTTTAGACATATCAATGAAATTTGAATTTAATAGACTATGAAAAGACATTGCTATTTGCATACATTCATTTAATGTTTGGACGTGAATGCCGCAATGTGGTTTTCTGTTCTCTTTAGAAAATCACATAGGTATGTAGTAAGACTGTGCTAACGGGTTCTTAACGAGGCAGGTCATAAGCATGTTCTGCATAAATATCAATAATAATTATCATTTTCAATTTTCTGATTATGTCAATCAAACAACAAAGACCTAAGCCTAACACTTGGCATTCTTTGACCAATTATCACAGTCTAAACATCTTTAATATTCATATTCTATGAAAAAAAAAGTGGTAACTCACACTTGACATTTGTTTTTTCTTCTTTCAACATTTTTCATCTACCAATAAGGTGACGAATTCTCCAAAAGATTCCAACTAGCGAGTTGCGACCAACGATCCATTTTTGCTTCCGACGCTTCCCTATACTTGCTTTCTTTGTGTGTCATGTTTTCACTAAATTTGTTTTTAAACAAGGAATCTTGCGAAAAGGAACGATGAATTGGTGGAAGCACTTTTTTCACAATAACATAATTTTTTCCATCATTGCTGTCCCAATACTCTCTTCCTTCAGCTTTGTAGCAAACACAGAACTCGACTTTCCGAGATTTTGGTGCTATATTGATTTTGAAGCTGAAGGTATCGAAAACAATGTACGTTGAACTTCCCGCAATATTGTTGGAGACGTAGTTGCCAAAAGCATCTTCATGTGTTTTCCAGCTATCGGTTGTACTTCGTACAAAGACTTCTTTATGGTAAGAGAAGTTCTGAACCTTCACAGTACCCACTATTTGATCATCTGCCTCCTTCACAATGACATTCTCAAGACACACTTTTTGATCATCTAATTTTTGTCTGAAGGTAACATAATCGGAGGCAGGTTGGGAGAAGGTAATTTCCCATGGCTCTTTTTTCACTTCTGCCTCTGCTGTGACACCGTGCGTGACTTCTGCCAGGAATTTCATACTCCACAATGGCGGAACATTTGACGGCTCAGACATAACTCGCACATGGATCAATGACATACCTTTGTCATCTGCAAAAACCACTTTTTTTTTTAATTTCGTAGGACTTAGAGGGTCCTCATCTCCGAAACTGCATGATTCTTCGTTAGGCCTGATCACCAAGCAGGGACGTTTGGGAGAAGTATTGGGTCGATGAATATTGAGACGATTGTGAAAAGTTTGATGTGGCATTTGTCTACAACTCGCAGCTCTTTGAAGCTGCGGTGAAAGATGTAGAGAAGCAAAGTCGCTCAAGAAGCTTGTTGGAGGACTGTGACTGAACACAGGTGGACTATGTGGAAGAAACATTTGGAAGTCGACCATTGAACACATTTGAAGACACCTGGAATAAATAGGATTATTTCAATTTAAATTTGAACTTGTATACAAGGTTAGTAGAAAGAACGGCAACTCTCAAATATCTTTGAAACCACTCAAGCTGCGTTCACAAATTTTGGTACCTGAAGGTTTTTGGAAAATAATTTGCCAAATTGAAAAGTGATATCGGCGCTGTTGCCAGATTTATCAGTTTTTTAATGTTTTTAATCAAAATACAATGCCCAGTCAATTGCAGTGAAATAGGCACGCCAGAATTTAGTGGCCCCCCTCCCCTCGCGAGCCCTCGCAAGCCCTTGCAATGCGGAGTGCCCCGCAGCCACAGGAGGGCCTGACTGGATTCATAAAAACCATCACATCTGGAAACATGTTGACAAATCAATATTGAATATTGAAAATATTGAATATTGGAGAAGAAACGCTGTCATCAACATTCAGCTCTATTATTTATCCGCAATATATAGGGTGTACGGGAAAATGTGGCAAATATAAATATCTTGGATTCAGGTAGAATATGAGGAATAAGATGATTCCTATTATCATATTTTTCCATAGATGCCCTCCCTGCGGAGATATGGCACCCTTAGGGAACCGCTGAAAATCTTTTTTTTTTAAATATGAGCAATAGAACATTCTTGATGATGATCACCACTATAAGGACCTCTCAAAATAGTATCCTCGAAACACATTTACCTTATTTAGTTTACCTGGACTAGGTTGTCCATTCTATTTCTCCAATTTCTAACACCCTGTATGATGAAGACTTGAAAAAATAGATGAATAAATTTGGATAGCTTAACCTTGAACTAAAAAAAATGTAGATACCCCTGTTCATTTTCGATAAAATTAATAAAAAAATATTTTTATAAAAAAACATGATTAAAATAATTTCGCTTAGGACACCACTTTAACGAAATTATTTTAAATGTTCACCTATATTTTCATATTTTCCCTAAAATTCACATTATTTTTTCAGGCTGATTTTCATGAACATTTCAAGAAAAACATTTTTTTAGATAATTTTGTTAAAGGCATCACTTTATCATCGCTTTTTTCGAAGTTTTTTATTTAATACATGTAATTTTTTCTCCAGAGTGGTCAATCTATCGATATTGAAAAAGAGTGCTTTTTTTCAGCCCAAGTTTTAAGCTGAATTTTTTTTTCGAGTCTTTATCATACAGGGAGTTGAAAAATTAATCAATAAAATGTACAACTCAAGTTCGCCCCTACTATTTTAAGAGGTCCTTGGTAGTGTCCGTCATACAAAAATTGTATTGAATTTTATCGGATACTTTGAGAGTTCTTTAGGAAAATCTATTTTCAGCGGCGTCCTTTAGGGGGTCATATCCGAGAAAAACCAAACCAATAGAGAAGCGACAAAACTCGTCGGCTTATTTGATGTCGGTGTTCCGTTTTCGGCCGAGCTATTTGACGACCCTACCACGTTCAACACCGAGAGAAAGAAATTGGTGGTGATAGACCGTGGGCAAAAGATCTCTGGCTACACGGCAACACTGAGAAAAAGTTGGTGTTTGACATAAATTCGATTTCTAATGGACTATTTTTTAATAGCTCATTTATAGGATTTTTTTTATCATTCAGGAAAATATTTTAATAAATGTATAATATGTAGTTGTACTTAATTTCTCATTCTTATTTCTTCAACTCATTTTCATATTACAAAATCGACGGAAATTCCAATAAATCAGTACAGGGTGGCCAACTAAGAATGCGAGGTACTGTATCTCGGAAACTATACATCGTAGCGGCTTGCGGCAAAAAATTTTATTACTAAAACGGCCAAGAGAAAAACATGGAAAATATTTTCAAGTTTCTGAAATGGTCGCTAGGGGGCGTAACAACCAACACCAAGTAGAAAAATATGATTTTTATGGAATTTTGTCCAGTGAAAATATATCGATGACCTCATTTTCGGATTAACTGACTATTTTCCTATATTTTGTCTTGAACGTTTTTTTCTATCTATCATAATAAAGTGGTGGGGGAAGTTCAATTGTTTTTTTAAACAAACGGAGATTTCTCCCGTTTCGCTTGACCGATTTAAACGAACTTGGGCTCATATGAAAGAGAATAGTCTGCGCTATAAAATGCTCATTTGCTTTTTAATTTGTAACATTCGCCGTCGCCGCTAGATGGCGTTAACTGAAATGGTAGCATACTTTTGAGTTTTTTCCGAAAAAATCAAACGTAATGGTATATCCATTTTCATATATTTCAAAAGGGGACACATTTTCCTATAAAAAAAATTAAAAAAAAAACTAAAAATAAAACAAAAAAAAATACAAAAAAAAACGTTAATTTTTTTGTTTTTTTTTTAAGGAAAATGTATCCCCTTTTAAAATATATAAAAATGAATATACCATCACATTTGATTTTTTTGGAAAAAACTCAAAAACATGCTACCATTTCAGTTAACGCCATCTAGCCGCGACAGCGAAGGTCAAAAATTCAAAACCAAAAAAGTTTTTTGAAGTGCAGATCATGCTCTTTCATATGAGCCCAAGCTCGTTAAAATCGGTAAAGCGAAACGGGAGAAATCTCCGTTTGTTTAATAAAACAATTGAACTTCCCCACCACTTTATTATGATAGATAGAAAAAAACGTTTTTGATAAAAAGTGTAGATAAATAGTCAGTTAATCCGAAAATGAGCTCATCGATATATTTTCATTGGACAAAATTCCATAAAAATCATATTTTTCTACTTGGTGTTGGTTGTTACGCCCCCTAGCGACCATTTCAGAAACTTGAGAATATTTTCCAGGTTTTTCTCTTGGCCGTTTTAGTCATAAAATTTTTTGCCGCAAGCCTCTACGATAAATAGTTTCCGAGAAACGGTACCTCGCATTCTTAGTTGGCCACCCTGTACATATCCAGTGTCTCACCAAGTTGGAACCATAGTGACAACATTTTTATTATCAATTTCAGGAGAAAAAGTTATTCTTCATAAAAAGTTTAGCATGTCCTACAATCTGGAATACAATCATCAATCAATCAATTTTTCTTCATCTCAAATTATGAATGGAGATTGTGATGATTAAGAACGCGATAACCTTTTCGTTTCTCAATTTTGTCTAAAAATGTGAAGTATTATTTTGCATTTGGTATTGCCAATTATAATAAATGGGAGCCATATTTAGACATGATTTTTAGTTCTTATCAACTTTTTTGATAAAAATGTTCGATATTGTCAAAAATGAAAGTACTTTACTCCTAGGCGAAATTCAAATTTCAAAATTGATATATTATGATGATTGCATTTTACATTTTAGAACATGAAGAACTTGCTGCTGCTCAATCTTGTTACTCTCCATGGTATCAGTGACTGAATAATAAACAACAAGTTAAATTAACGCTGTTGGAACAATATGGCTCTCACAGAAAGCTTCAGGAAGTTGCATGAAAAATTTTCAAAAAATGCATAGATATTTTTTTATTTTGTTTAAATATAATTTTTCAAAAGTTATTCAAGTTTTATGTTCTAAATGTTGTCTTTTTCACTCATTCTTGTGACGATCCGGGGACACACTGTATAGATATACTGAGCATGGCGTGACGTCGTCATAGTGCAGCACATTTTAGAGAGTAATATCTCCACCAATTGTCGACTTACATGAAAAAAAAAAAAGACGTATATTCTTATTTTCATGGACTTTCGAGTCCAGCAATTGAAAAAATTGGTGCAACTTCCCAATGGAAAACCATTCGCTTCCATACACATACAATTTTGGAATCTCTGTTCTAATTTTCATGATCTGCCTTCTTTTGGGTACGCCCCTGAACTTAACTCATGGTTAACTTTAAACCTGAGAAATCTGAAAATGGCAAGAAAAAGTATTATCCATACATTCAATTTAAATGAAAGACGATACCCGATGGATTATTGTTATCAAAGATTTTTTTGTCTAGACTCCAGACAGTCCAATTTTCAAGTAGCATACCCTTATAATCTGCTCACTGTTCGAGTGATTGTAATGAACGTTTTGGAATTTGGAAAGTGAAGTGGTCTAATTGAATATAGGCGCTTCAAAAATGGAGGATTATTAAATCGTGACCCTAATAATCACTTATAACGGGTACTGGGCTTGGAAAATATTTGAAATTTTACAGAGCTTTGAGTATTGATAAGATTTTTTTTTAAATCATGGATACATCCAGATAATTTTTATAAATTGAAATGTATCTATTTTATTACCTTTCTGGGTACAAGGTGTATCAGAGGAATAATTGGAATGAGTAATAAAAAAATATAAAAAAAATATAAAAAAAAAACTTGGGTATAGTCACCCATTGTCTATACAGGGTTATTCACGTTATTCGACACGAAACATTATGGCCGAAGTATATGATTTTGAAAAAGTTTTTTTTTCTGGATGAATAGGGACCCTTCAAGGCTACATTTTAAAAATATTTTCACGTTGTACAGGGTGTCCCCAAAACACGAAACGCATCAAAGTTGTATTTTTTTAAATGGAACCCCCTGTATATTGATTGATATCCCAATTCTTTCTTCAATTTTGAACAAAAATTGTGATACAGCCAATGTTCCTAAATTCAACCGTTATCGAAATATCGCGTTTTAAAAATGGCATTTTTGCAACTTTGACATGCTATAAAATTCAAACTATTCAAGTTAGAGGAAAATGGTTTGCACTTTCCTATCTTAACTTTTCAAGAGCTCTTCTGTCATTTGGATAGAAGGTACCGTCAACTGTCAACTTTTTTCGGCACATTTTGACATTTTTTCACAAGAATGAATTTAATCTCCTTGAATAGCTCTTGGGAAGTTAAGACAGGAATGTGCAATCCATTTTTCTCTAACTTGAATAGTTTGAGTTTTATAGCATGTCAAATTTGCAAAAATGCCATTTCTAAAACGCAATATCTCGATAACGGTTGAATTTAGGAACATTCGTTGTATTACAGTTTTTGTTCCAAATTGAAAAAAGAATTGAAATATCAATTAATATACAGGGGGTTCCATTTAAAAAAAATACAACTCTGATGCGTTTCGTGTTTTGAGGACACCCTGTATAACACGAAAATATTTTTAAAATGTAGCGTTGAAGGGCCCCTATCCATCCAGAAAAAAAAAACTTTTTCAAAATCATATACTTCGGCCATAATGTTTCGTGTCGAATAACGTGAATAACCCTGTATAAGTTACGTTTGAGTTTACGCTCGGCAAACAGATATACAGGGTGGGGCACGAAAAACTCACTCAGGATTTCTTTATGGTGAAAATCGCTCGAATATGTCAATTTCTGTTTTCTGGGGGACACATTTTGGTCGAATTTTCACCCCGTAAAAAAATGAATAAAAAAAAAGATTTGGGGATATGATCTTGATAAAAATACCTATCAGATAACGTATCACTCGACCCATCTTTCCATTCAAAGTTCTTGGGGCACCTGTCACCCCCGCACCCTGTGTACCCCCAGCAAAGAGGTTAAAATGACAAAAAAATGTGTCCAAAACAAAGAAAAAATGACGTGACGTGACGTGACTAACGCAAACTAACTCAAACCAACCCAAAAATTGGCATTCGATATTTCATTGTACGTTGCATATACAAACGAAAAATCCCCGACTCTGCAACCTGGGGGCAAACAGGGCGCGCTCTATATGCTCTGCTCGGTTTAGAATAAAACCCGGCGTGTTATGCTCCGAGCGTATTCGAAAATGCATAAGTGCAAAGTTTTCATACACAGAGTGTTCAAAGAAATAGGTAACTACAAGATTCTGTTTTTTTATTTGCTTGGCTTTTACTTTTTCACGTTGCTGAGGGGAAAATAAATTCAAATCATTCAACCAAAAACCACATTACCCTGTTTTTTTTTAATAAAGATGTTATGAATTTATGATGCCATTCTCTCGAAAATGGTTGGATATGATATGAGGAGTGGTATATTAGGTATGTTCAAACCCGATCGAGAACCCTACTTTGAACGATCTTCGTCGTGCGCACTGAAGAATAGTATATTGTGCAACAAGCATGGAATGATACCCATTTCCTACGAGTATGAAGGTTTGTAGCAATTCATCAGAGTAGGAAATGGTCATTCCATGCGAATTGTACACTATACTTTTTCCACGACTCTTTATTATTATCACTATTGTTTAATTAATATTGATTTTTAATTTTTGTTTTTGGCGGAGGTGCCAGATCATTTCATTTCCATTCAGTTTGCACTCGTTTCCATAGCAACAGTTAGGGAATGGTTTCATTTCCGTACATCTGTACAATGTGCTACGTTTCCTAATCGATATCGATTGCACAATGCACAATGCTGATATTACCGTACAGTCGTAGAAAAAATCCATTTCCAACCGCGTCCAGTTGGGCGTTCCACACTCACATGTAATCATTTTATACCCGAGTCGGTACCTAAATCCGTTTAAATGACGAATATCTAAAGCTTGCGCATCAATTCAATTCTAGCAGTTCCAATAACCGTTCCGGAACGGAAAAGAACAGCATCCAGGAATCAAGATCACCGCACCGTGACCGAGCATTTTCCATTTTTTATTATGAAAGTGTGTGATTATTGGAGACTGGGGACTGATCCATCCATTCACAGATCTAGAAAGCTTTTGCGGCGATACTGTCGGGGGCGTTGATAGATTTCCTGATACATAATATTTTTAAAATTTTCTTCTTAGTCCCCTTCGAATTTTCGTCAATGAATTGAAATAAGTGACACCCTGTACAAAATCAAAATTGCGAAAAAATTGAATCTTATCAACATTCCTAATCGATATCGATTGCACAATGCACAATGGTGATATTACCGTACAGTCGTAGAAAAAATCTATTTCCAACCGCGTCCAGTTGGGCGTTCCACACTCACATGTAATCATTTTATGATGGAACCGTTCAGGTTCTGGTTGCCAAACGACTCTTTTGATACCTGACAAAAAGCTGGAATCGATTGGGATGACATGGCTCGAAAACCGATTTCTGAAATCGGTACCCGAGTCGGTACCTAAATCCGTTTAAATGACGAATATCTAAAGCTTGCGCATCAATTCAATTCTAGCAGTTCCAATAACCGTTCCGGAACGGAAAAGAACAGCATCCAGGAATCAAGATCACCGCACCGTGACCGAGCATTTTCCATTTTTTATTATGAAAGTGTGTGATTATTGGAGACTGGGGACTGATCCATCCATTCACAGATCTAGAAAGCTTTTGCGGCGATATTGTCGGGGGCGTTGATAGATTTCCTGATACATAATATTTTTAAAATTTTCTTCTTAGTCCCCTTCGAATTTTCGTCAATGAATTGAAATAAGTGACACCCTGTACAAAATCAAAATTGCGAAAAAATTGAATCTTATCAACATTTCTCTCATATTCAAGGGTTATGCCTTGATAAACAAGCACGAGTGAAGAATTTTATTCCAGTGAAAATATTAATGATAATGATATCAATTAAAGCTGATAATGAAGCCGCGGAAAATTTTTCTTGACTTCAAAATCAATGTTTAGATAACCGTTTGTGTTAGATTTTTTTTTAATATCATGTCTAACCGAAATGAACTTGGAAATGAAAGTTCCACAAAATTATGGCATTAGTCTAGGTATATCAATTTGGTATATGGTAAGGTTGACGATCAGGGTTCTATCAATTCTTGTGTTTATAAGACCTACGTATCTAGACAGGTTCTCACCTGACCGAGAATGCATAGTCAAAAACTATTCGTCGTATAACATGCGGTGAAAAATTTAATTACTAGAACGGCCAAGAGAAAAACCTGGAAGATGTTTCCATGTTTCTGAAAGTTCTATTGTTTTTTTTTCAAACAAACGGAGATTTCTTCCGTTTTGCTTGAGCGATTTTGATGAAGTTGGGCTCATATGAAAGAGCATATAATCTGTACATACAAAATGCTTATTTGGTTTTGAATTTGTGACCCTCGCCGTTGCCGCTGGATGGAGGTGACAGAAATGATGAGCATGTTTTTGTGTTCATTTCTAGAAAAAAACAAATGTTATAATAAATTAATATTCATATTTTTCAATTGAAAAATTGAAAAAAAAAATACACCATTACATTTGATTTTTTCCGAAAAAACTCCAGAATGTCCTAACGTTCCAGCTAACGCCATCTAGCGGCGACGGCGAAGGTCACAAATTCGAAAGCAAATGAGCCTTCTGTAGTGCACATTATGCTCCTTCATATAAATCCAAGTTCGTTGAAATCGTTTGAGCAAAGCGGAAGAAATCTCCGTTTGTTTAAAAAAAAAATTGAACTTCTTCCATCGCTTCATTTTGATAGATAGAAAAAAGTCTTAGCCAAGAAGTGTAGGTAAATAGTCAGTGAATATGAAAATGATATCATCGATATATTTTTATTGGGCAAAATTCTATGAAAATCCTATTTTTCTACTTGGTGTTGGTTGTTACGCCCCCTAGCAACCATTTTAGAAACTTGAAATATTTTCCAGGTTTTTCTCTTGGCCATTTTGATGATAAAATTTTTCATCGCAAGTTATTACGCCGGATAGTTTTCAAGATACAGCACTATGCATTCTTATCTAACCACCCTGTATACATAAGTAGTATTATAACGATGTTGAACGGAGAATGATAAATAATATTATTAAAAAACTTTCTGTGGAATGCAGTGGGTACGTACTTGGTCATCTGTATTTTTACTTATAAAGGCTACTTAGGTCATGACAATCTGAAAACAACAATTTAAACGTTAAACCTCATAACATTGAGTGCAAAATTTAAGTCATTTATCTGAATGCACTTGATACAAACAGAATATTTATTTACGAAACAGTGCATAACAAACCTTATTTTCGGCTGAAGAATATAAAAAGTAACGACCCTGTTTGGCAACTGCTTTCGGTTAATCATTCGTACTCCGCATGTTTGACTAAAATAAACTGGCTACCTACCCAGTATTAAAATAACTTGTCGCCTTATCACGCGGTCAGATCATGATGGTCATCATTGGTGTCCGCAAATACAATGATTTCCTTCATTAAATAACGGAAAATTCCTCTTTGATCTTGCGTTTCGTCTCCGGATAATATTTATGGTAAAACTCACAAAACCAACCACTCAAAAACTAACTCAAACAAGATTGTTCATACTATGTTAGGGTCAACGGAGGTTCTTCAGCCTAATGTTAGGGGGGAGGAAATATCATGTGAGATGTCCCAAAAAGCGTTCTCTCTTTCAGCGGCGAGCACGTTCATAATCACGGGCGCGGACACATTCAACTCATTCACACGCTTGTGCCCGTGATCGTGTCCGTTGAATGTCGCGTTGAACAGAAGCGTGTAAACGCACAATGATATTTGCTGATAAGTACAATCTTAGGTGTCACAATCTACATCGGTTGATAATTTTGTATTGCTCGTAATAAATTAGTATACCCACGGCCAGACATAATCCATTGAACGTTTTAATGTGGTAACAAGTGAATAACATAGCAACACGCTTGATGTCATTGATGATGTACAATGGATTATGCCTGGCGCTGGGAATACCTACAATATTGACTATGATACTCCTTCGATTACTATACAGTGGGTCGACTCATGTTGACAACATACCTATGGAGAAATTTTTAGTACCAATTTCACGGAAAAAAAAAATATGTCTTTTAGTGAATTCTTTTTAAAATTTTTATTTTGAAAAAACCCTCACCTACCAATCTGAACAAAACCTGATTTTTATCGTAGAAAGGTATTAGGGAGTTCTTGAAGCTCTCATTTGAGCCGTTATCAACGTTGCCGGTTATTCTGAGCATGCGCTGAGGTCTGGATATAACCGATAACGTGTTACGTTATGTACGGAACCTTAACGTTCGCTCAATAATTGCGGTAATTTTCTCATGTTTTCATATTGATATTACAGTATTATTTAATTATAGCATGGAAATCGTGAAACATACAAAGTACAATTTAAATTGGGAAAAATTACTACAGTTGCACTGGAGTTGTGAGATTCTTGTCCTTTTTTTAAATAATTCAAGAGAAATAATTGATCCGATGTTTCAAAGCATGGCAACAGTGTGATTGATGTGATCTGTCTGTCATTCCAGTCGGTGTTTTGCCGGAGTTATGTAAGGTCCACATTCAAGTGGAACTGTCAAATTTCCGCTTGACAAACGTGAACCATATGCTACCATCTACATTGAATTTGCGTCTACAATTCAATGTGGACCGGACATTTATTTAATTCGAAATGTAAGTGACAGATTTACGCTTGCCAAACAGGGATCTTATGCTACCATTCACATTGCATTTGGCATAAAAGTTACTTTGAACACAAATACAATGTAGGTGGTAGCATGATACTATGATACCCGTTTGCCAAGCGGGCTTCACTTTGAAGTATGCAATTGAATGTAAGCCTTACATAATTTGGTAGTCTGGTCCAGTTTGGACCAAAATATCTTCCATATTTTGTATATTTCGTGCTGCTCTGATAGGAATTTGGCAAAAATATCACTAAATCAAAGACTAAACACAACAAATCAGAATACTATGATGACAGATGACAGTGATGACACAAACGTCAAACGTTTCAAATACTAGTTTCAAAATTTCTTTTTTGGTTCCTCTTCGTTATTATTGTTTTGTTTTCTGCGCATGCTTGGAATAGCGATATACGTTAATTACAAAGCAATCACATAACACCTACAATATAAAGGAAAGTCAAAATGGCAACTTGTGACATGTTTTTAGCCAGCAACCAGTAATACATGAAAACGCGTATTTCGCCAAACATCCACCGCGGCGCTGAAATTTGTTTGCTGTCTTGTCCCTGATTGGTTGATCGGTTGTTAAGGAAAGTTTGTTGTCATTGTCAAAAGTTCTTGTTATGGGCTTATTAGATTTCATCTTGTTGAAGCAATCTTTTTGAAAATGGAGTGTAATCAGAAGCGTCGTTATAACAGCTTTTGTGTTATTCCTATTAGGGCCGGTTGCATAAACACTTTGAACTGTAGTTCATTGTTGATCTGCAGTTCAATGTTGAAAAGTCCATGTAATTTTTGACGTTGAACTGCAGCTCAACAGTGAACTACAGTTCGTAGTTTTATGCAACCGGCCCTTAGTCATGCTTTAACAAATAAGGGACCTAAGGATAATGCGGAACTTTTCGCAAAGTGGATTTGTGATGTGCGGAATCCATCACTGCAGAATAAGACTTATGAACAAATCTATAGATCTTATTTGGTGTGTGATATACAGAATCCTCCTGGTTTTGAAATATGGTAATTTTTAACCCAATTATTACGAAAAAAATACTTTAATCGATATTTTTTTTCAACTCTATCATAATTCTAGAATTATTTGTAGTTGTGGAAAAGTTATTTTGTGATGATTACTGAGATGATTCTTATTTAACGGATGTTGGAGTTTCATCTTTGCTGCTCCGCCCGCTAATTCGTTTTAAGGTAAATGAAAAAAACAAAAATATAATTTATTCTTGTGAAACCCACTTGTCTTGGAAAATAATAACTCAAGAAGATAAAAATCATGTATATTTTGAATGGAACACTTCGAACGCATCGTACAGAGGAAATAGGTAGCGAAAATTAATATAGTTGGACATTCTAATTGATCTCAAAATGTTTGTTTTATTATTTGAAAACGAATGAAACAGTCGGCAGCAATAGGTTACTATTCTAACATTGGGTGAATAAGAATAACCATATAGTGGATACATTTTGAAATGAATATTCCAGATACTTCCACTCTTGTGGGTATTATCACCATGTCATAGTCAAAAAAAGTAAAAACGCCATAAAAACAACTTTCTCCAAACCATTCATCATTAAAATAGTGTTTAGAAAGTTTTGATTGAAAACGTATCTATTTCGAAATTTGGTATAAATATACATACATATTTTAAAACCAGGAACAAAAGCTCAAAAAAATTATAAGCATTTGAAATTGCCGCAGAAATATAGCTGCGACAAAAACCTGCAGATGGCGTGGTATGCTGATGTAGATTTCTGTTTTACCATATCCTGTCATGT
This sequence comes from Orchestes rusci, assembly GCA_958502075.1. Taxonomy (NCBI): domain Eukaryota; kingdom Metazoa; phylum Arthropoda; class Insecta; order Coleoptera; family Curculionidae; genus Orchestes; species Orchestes rusci. Next base: position 30,792,395 of record OY293305.1, read on the forward strand.
GGTTATCCAAACAACCATTGTAGGGCGCCACTTGATAACGTCAAGACTCTCCAACAACCTTTATCATTGCAGTTATGCAGTTTCCATTATATTGTAGGTGTTATGTGAAAGCAATAAGCATGCCCCTACTTTAATAACGTTATGAAATTAACAAGGGGTTCAGAGTTCAGAAACTCCCTATTATTGGATATTTAAACGTAATTCCAATCAACTTTTCTTACCAAAAATGTTCGATGTTGTCTTTCCTCCTGAGTGAAAGTCATGTTTTCGTCAAACTAAAAATATCTAATACCAGATGATTCTATTTCGGATTTTAGAACATGAAGAACTTTATATTATTATGAAGAATAACTTTTTTCGTGAAAATTGACAATGAAAAGAAATCCTTTATTATGTTGCCAATTTAAGGACCTACCAAGACACCCAGTAGCCAGTAGGTATATTTTGTTGTTTGAATATGACCACAAAAAAATCAAAATCCCCAACTCAAATGTCCTTCAAATTGGATATTGGTAAAACCGTCCACTAAAATAATGATCTAAATAATTTTTTCTCATTATGTGCGTTTTCCTCAACCTGCTGGTGTTTCTATCATCTTTGCTGCTAGTCAATCACTTTATATTGTTGCGCCAGTGGTCTTCCCAGCAGCTCGATTCCGGTAATCCCGGTATACCAATCTAACTAATGTTTTGCAATAATTTGTTAATGTCTGTCGATAGTGAACCGAGCAGTGAACCATGTCAAACCAACACTGGAAAATCTGAAACAATTTTTTACAGCATGCTATAAAGCACGGAACGCTTTAACTAACGGATATTTTGTTGACCTTCAAAGTTTATGCTACCTACTTATGTAAAATTATCTATGGTATGTATAGTTTTTATATGTACAAGCATCTTTTGTTTTGCCTATTAAATATACCTACCGTTAATGCCTATTAGATGTACCGGTGAGCTTTTCTTATTCCATATATGCCCGATATATACATAGTATCACGAAAGATGATACAAACCGTCTTTGATACTCATTCCTTTTCTTGAAAAAATCGTCTTTCCGAATACAAATTTTGGTTTAAACAACCAATTGAAAAAAGTATCTCTATTGAAATAATATATGTCTTCTTTAGATGACTTGACTTTTTTAAAAATTTTACTTCTAGACATTCTTCAAAATGAGTATGAGCAGGAACACCGAAAAGCTATTTCAAAGACTCATCAGAGCTCTTTTGAAAAAAGGATTGAAATTCTATAGGTATTTTGAATAAAAAAAAAAAAAAAAATAGAGATTTTCAATTCTCTCTGTTTCACATTTGACTTTTTTTCACGTCATCACAGAAATGAACGAACCCCAACACTTGCTTTTGCCTATGAGAGCATACAGGGTGCGCCAGTAGTGCGTGGACGGGATATTGTCGGTTTATAAAGCACATTTTTAAAATTCGTTCCCGAACCCCCTGTATATTATCACATATTTGGATTCTTCAGTCAATATTAGATCGACTTCATGTACCACACATGGTATCTTGAATGAACCGTTCACCCGCAAATCGCTATTTTTTGAAAAAGCTGATGTTTTAAAAAAAAATGAATAAAGAGAATTGGGATTTTTTTATGATGCCTCACTACGAAATGTGGTAATGTAGACCGTATGTAACAGCTTCAATTTTTTCTGAGTTATGAGAAATCGTTATGCCAATTTAGAAAATTTCAATCAAGGCTAACTTGATTTTTTCAAAAAAAAAAAACTTACTTTTTTATGCGATCGAATGTAGATCTTCATTAGCTTTCCTGCGATATTCGGTTGTTAGTATCTATCTCTGGTAGTTTTTTTTCAAATCTACATTTTCCAATTAATTCTTCGTTTCTATCAATTCTCAATACTAGGTACATATCGAGATCAAGTAGGCCATGGAAAACAAACAAAATAATTGATTGAAATTATAAATGTTATTATTTATCATGCAAGGATCTAAACACTGGATCACTGACAGGAGACCAAACATAAAAATAAGGAACAAAAACAGTATAATCATAATAACAAGATATTTCTAGATATAATGCCACTTTTTGGTAAAAATGGCACTATTCGAAAAAGGGACAAAATGTATGTACCTACGGAAAATTTCACATCAATAAATGGACGAAGGATTGTCTAGCTAATTTGATTTTTGCCAAGTTTCAAATGTTATAGCTAGACCACTTTCACCGGCACTGTATTTCTCCAGAAATTTAATACGATTGAGAATTCATTTTATCAGAAGATTCATTGATTTGTGCATAGAATAAGGGTTCGGTATTTTGAACATTTTTTGTTATAATAATTATCATACTGCCCTTGTTTCCCTCGTTTGATGTTCTGTACCCTGTTTATAATTTAGTGTTAAGTGTTAAGATCCATGATAAAATATTTGGAATTTTGATTCTTGGTCTATTTTCCATTAAAAGTAGACCACCAGATATAGACATCTCATTTGAAAAAAACAAGTTATCCTAAATTGAATTGGCAGCAAATTTGAAAAATTTGCTTCTATAAACCCACAATATATCGACCACGCACTATTGGCGCACCCTGAATAAGGCATATCTCCTTTGTAATGATCGGGATAAACTCGAATGTGCGAAGACGCTCTATTATAAAAATAAACACACCAGCTGGAAATATGCAGCAACTTTTATTAAATTATGAAAACCAGAGAACGATTTAGATACCGTTTTTTGTCTTTTCGGAAAAAGGTTGTTTTTTTATGGTCCTTGCTTGATACAGCGTACAAAAAAAAGTTGATGACCATCAAGCTGTAAGTTCGTGTATAGCTTAACCGTGACTAAACAAACAACTTCTCTACGTGGAAAAACTTTGTTCGTGGAAGTTTTTTCTTCGGTACATCGAAAAATATTTCCATTTCATGATTTAAGGTTATGTGATAACCAGCAAAGCTGATACTGCCAGGAAAGCTCAACTAGGCATCATGTCATGTCATGCGTGAGTATAGGATTGCCCGACAAAAATATTAGGGACTTCCACTTTGTCCGCAACCCTTAAAATGGAGATGTTCAAGGTGGTGATCATCACATAACCTAAAATCATGAAATCGAACTATTTTCCGGACAAAGTTTTTTCACGAAGAGAAATTGTTTGACTCGTCACGGTTAAGCTATACCTACACGAACTCACAGCTTGATGGTAATCAACTTTTTTTTGTACGCTGTATCAAGGACTATTATATTTGTGGCAAACTGAAGTAAGTATATATCTACCTTATGTACTTGAATCACTGCTATTTGCTGTTTCTTTGCTATTTTTTTTTGCAAAGTTTGACATGAAATGTTTAAGAATAATTGTCTTGGATGTCATTGATACAATCTCATTAACACAGCAGACAATAATATGATTTTGATTCTATTAAGGTAAAAAAAAATAGAGTGATTTAGTGAACTATTCCATAGTCTGCAATTCATAATCGAACCACAAAACAGATTCAAATCACAATGTAATATGGGTAATAAAGTTACTGAGATCGGAAAATTTCATAAATTGCCGAAGATAGAAGATAGAGTAGATTCGAATTAAACATACAGGGTGTCCCAGATAAAAGTAACTACATGGGGTTTTCGGAAATGGTGAGAGATACGACGTCGCTTAAATAGAAGAAAAGTCGCGTATTTGTTTGCCCAGAAATATTATACCTTTGTTTTTATTTTATTAGGTATATAATTCTATTTTTATTATATCTATTAACATTTTCACATTTTCAGGATATGGATAAGAGGATACGACGATTCTGAAAATGTCGATAAAAAAAATTATATGTTGCGCCCGGCCGAGGTCACTTTTGTTTTTCTTATAAAAATATGTTTTGTTTTTGGCTGGACACAACCTTGGTGCCGTCTTTAGAATCTAGCCCATGGTCTGAAAATGGGAAAGCTTTCATAGTAAGCAAATTATTGTGATATTTTCAAAATTCACAGTTTCCTTTTCCACCCTGTATATGTACAGTGTTTTTCCTTATAATTTGATTCCCCTTGAGAAACTCTATTAACATAGATACAAAAAAGTTTTTCGAATGAAAGTTTCATGATTTTTCCTGAATATTTCATAATAACTAAGCGATTGAACATTTTCACTATTGGAAATCAGGAAATGTGAAAAAGTTCATTTTTTTCAAATATCTATTCATTACAAATTCAAGCTCTCCTCATTTTCCTCTTTTCAAAAACATAAAGTTTGCCTATGTTTGGTCTAGCCGTTCTTGAGTTATTCCAATAACTTGCAATAGGGGGAATAATATGACATTTTATCGCAACTGCAATGGATCACCAAGGAAAATAGCAATTGATACTCATATCAAGTACTGTTCTATCATAAAATATTTCGTGACATAACTCAAAAACGGCTAGTCCAAACAAAGGTAAACTATGAATAAATATATTTTTGAAAAGAGGAACATGAGGAGAACTTGAATTTGTGATAAATAAAAAATATAAAAATATAGGAGATCTTGAATCTGTAATGAAATATAGGGCATTCCATTAAAAAAATCAAACTTTTTAATTTTTTTTGATTTCCAATAGTGATATATTCCTTCGCTTAGCTATTATAAAATCTTCAGAAAAAATCATGAAAAATCATGAATTGAACATTTTTTTGTGCCCCTGTGAATAAAGTTTTTAAAGGGGTGGCAAATTATGGGGAAAAACCATGTACATTACGATACCGATTCAAAATGAAATAGAGGTAGAATATTTTTGGGCATACAAGTAGGTACTCCACTTCTCTTCCATTTGAGCAAAGTCGTACCTCTCACCGTTTCGAATATCCCCATGTGGTGCCATGTAGTTACTTTTACCCCGGACACCCAGATTATCATCATTATCATTATCATCTCCAAGTAGGTTGATCAATTTGATACTCAAAGAAGCCTTCGTAGGCGTTATCATCAAACAGATATAAATCTATAGATACCTACTTAAATATTGCTTATTCAAAGCAATTATGTAAATAGCGACTAACAATATTAATTCCATAACACAAATCTATCACTCTCCCGCCTCATGCTTCATGGCTTCATGAACATTATGATAATTCCAAAATACTAAAAATGACTTTCAACTGGTTTATACGAGACAGCTATTGAATATTGAAAAAACCAGTCGCGCCAAATGGAAATATTCCACTGCAAAATTCAAAACACAATAGCCATTGACATCAAAAATGGATTAAATTTAAAATCTTATCGCTGCGTATATTTTAGTTCTGTAGTGTTATCGGAAGAAATACAGAAATGAGTTTGTATAAACAATGATCGTATTTTATAAGATAAGATATTCTATTGTGAATTGTAACTATGTACAGGGTCATTTGTTATATTTCCCCACCCCTCTTATAGCCGTTTTTAAAAGGGTTTTAAAAAAACTTTTAAAAATTCAAAAGTTGAATATTTGTGGTCAAATTTTTACAATCAGGTGTGGAAAAAACAAAATGGGTTTTAGGAATGTCATTGTTTTTTTAACATTGGATTATAGAAATTTTACTAAAAACATACAACTTTTCAATTTAGGTATCATTTTTTGAATTCTTCAACGGCTAAAGGGTGGGGAATATAATGAACGACTTCTTACAATGAGGTCTTTAGGGAAAGTGATTGTGATAATTATATGAAAATTCCTATATTATCAAATAGGTGTGTCGTTTATAGAATGTAAGCTACACATAATGTGACATTCTACGGAATCTATCAATCATTTAATATTTTTGACTTCTCAAGAATGGTTCAAGGAGTTTGTTTCTTATTTTTAAGAAAATGCGGGGTGGAATGATAACGATATGCGATAGTATAATTCACTATATACATAATCAGTCCAATATCGCATTCTCTAAATCGAGCAGATTTGCTGTTATAAAATTATGAAAACACTGTTGCGAATAATTATTAAACGTCTGTCTTTCGAGACTTTCCCTCAGATGAATACAAATTGTGTTACATTCATGAAGATTTATTTCGAAAGAGCATAATACCCCAATCTACTTAATCTTTACCAAGGCTGAGAGTATCCGTATCTGGCAAAAATAGAGAAGACGCTATTTTTCGATATACCTTTGATCCTGCATCAGTTATCAAAGTAGGTAAAGGTGCATTTTGAGAATTTCAATCCATTTGTAAATAATATTTCAGCGTTCTTTTGTCTCGTTCAAAAGAAGGGTTGAAACTATACATTCTCTGTGTGATTTTTGATAAAAAAATGACTAGCAGCTTCAAATCGGGGGTGAAAATTATGTACTTCCTTAATATTTTATGACGAACAAAGGAAAGTCTGGCTATAGAATTTAAAATTTGTCACAATTTATCAATTTTTGAAAAAATCATGCGTAATGTAACGTAACTGACAAATGGATTGAAGTTCTTGAACGCACTATTTTGGGTGGCTCAAAGCGGTCATTCGTGAATATGTGATTATTGGTCAATCTTCAATTATACCTCAAGTATTCATGAAAATTCAATGAAAAAATTCACCCATCATGAAGAAGTCAATGACAAAGTTGGCTGAATAAATGAAATTTATTTAGTAAACTTTGCAAATTGTGTTTGTTTTCTTTTTTTCCTCCTAGTAATAATCATTGATTATTTGAGGCATGAGAAGGTTAAAAATGTACTGGGAGAAAAGGAATGATTCTACCAAATCGATCAATCAGCGGTTCACTATACCGTCTTGAGGTTTGAGCACGAACCCTAATCACTGACGGTTTCCATGACTATAAAAGAAAACCTCAATTAAATCGACAATAAACTGTAGATCCTGAATAATTGTGGACTACAAATCCCAACCTTCAACATTGATTATTTATCAATGCAGAATCAAAGTTCTATAAGACTACAGACGGGTTCTATACTTTTATCGGATAGTGTATATATTATAGTATAGGTATGGATTATCGAGCAGTTAGCCTTAGCCCTGGAAATAACCTATGCTAGGCCAAGTTACTTTGAAATACAATTCTCATCACATCCACGCCAAATTATTTTTTACATTAATATGGTATCACACGCAGGCTCACTCATGATTTCAATCTGCTTGTAGGGTATTTTTTACTTTTCACTTATCAGTTTGATTAAGGGTGGACGGTACCAAATTGATTATAATGATGTCAGTGTTGTGGTGTTTTCCGACAAACAAGGCGTGCAAGTATAGGGACAGCGTATGAACCTATATAATAGACCAAGTATTGGGGAGATTTCCGTGGCAGAAATAGTAGGAGAGACAATTCCTAGTGATATTCTAACATGTTTGTTCAACTGAAATATGTGCGGTTAATCTGTTATGATTGTTATGAACAATTGAAGCGGAAGCACTCTGCATGTTTCAGACGCTTTGCCATCCACGCTCATGTTCAGCGGCCTTTTTTATTTAGTTCTTATAATTTTTCAAAATCGAAATATAGTTTCAGGGGTACGTTCATAGCAAGTCACTCTCACTGCACATCATCGATGATCGCACCATCGTTATTTGCATCCATGTTTCCAGATGAATGTTCGAGTGCATGCTCATTGGCTGGTTTGAGAAAGCATTCAATAAAATGTTGTCGAGTGATAGTGACGGCTTGTCTGCATCAGATTATCTACTTACCAGGGGCCCGATCCTCGAGTTAAGGAGCGATCGCTCCCTCGAACTAGATAGAAGGGAGATCATTTTTGAGGGAGCAGACGAGTTCCCATCGCATGATTTTCACCATCCCTACCTTTCCCAGACTTTCGCGATCCTTTAAATGTGGGAGGCTATAGTTAAGTGGAACTGTCAAATGTTCGCTTGTCAAACGGGAATCATATGCCCCCATCTACATTGTATTTGTGTTCAGTCACGCTCACGCCAAATTCAATGTGGATGGTAGCATATGATTCCCGTTTGCCAAGCGGAAATTTGACAGTTCCACTTCATTCTTCTGACTCTAGTCAATAGAACAGACTTCTATCAAAAATAAGGAGAACATTTTTGATCCCACTTTCAAAGGTTCAGTTCTAAACATTCTAGATTGGTGATTTACAGGATTGTTGAGTAGTTTATGAAGCTAAAAACTGCAGTAAAAACTACGCGTAGTTTTTAAATTTACTACGTCTCGAAAATGTTAAAAACTACTTCCATTAACTACTCAAAAATTACATCAAAAATCATGTCAAAGCTATTGAATCAGGTCATATTCTTATTAGGACCAAATACGGAACACAACATAAACCTTATATTTTTCCAAAAATATGCCTACTTTGATCCCAGGGAGCGTTGTTCCCTAATTCGAGTATCGGGCCCCAGTCACTTTGTGTAGAGGAGCATTTTATTCCTTGGCTAGTAAATACCGGCGTTGATTAGGAATATTATTGTATTATCATGAGCTTAGCCCGGCAAAAAAGACTTTGAAAATCATATTTTCACTAACACTTGCCAGACTGAAATACTAAATCAGATTATGATGTGCTGGAAAACCATTAATATATGCATCTATTAGTATTGCTTTGTCTATCAATCACGTTCTAGCCATGCATTATCATGAATGAAACGTTATAATCGTACGACCTAGGTTGATTGATGTCAAGTATTTTTGAATCATTCCAGTGTGATAGTAATAAGGTTAATACTTCTGATTATATTATATATGTATTGTATTAATCGAAGATCTGATAGCTATCTTGAGTGACTAATGCAGCATCTAGAAATTTCATTCGCGCTTATGTATAAATGTGAAAGTTTGTATGTTTCTTTCCCTTAGGCTTTTGAACCGTAGCACAGAATCATTTGAAAATCTGCACAGCTACCCAAAGATGGTTCAGAAGAAAAGAAGAAAAAAAATGGAAAAATAAAAAAAACAAAAACGTCTATGTTGGTAATATGTAGGTTCTTTGGTGTATACGATCAGCGGAAGGAAAAAAAAATAAAAAATGAAAAAAATTCAAAAAAAATTGATAAAATTAAAAAAGATGTGTTGTTATCATGTAGATTCTATGGGGTATACGACCAGCGAAAGCAAAAAAAAATAAAAAATTTAAAAAAAATGATTAAAAAAAAACTGTGTTATCATATTATGTATTATCTTATCTTCCTTCTTCTTTCTTCTTTCTTTATATATAAATGTGAAAGTCTGTATGTTTCTTTCCCTGAGGCTTTCGAACCGTAGCATAGAATTATCTGAAAATTTGCACAGTCATAAGCATCTACCCAAAGATGGTTTAGGAACAAAAAATTAAAAAAAAATCAAAAAAATTAAAAAGTCTGTGTTGATAATATGTAGGTTCTATGGGGTATGCGATCAGCGGAAAGAAAAAAAAATGATAAAAAAAATACAAAAAATACATGAATTGAAAAAATTTTTAAAAAATGTGTTATCATTATCTTATTTATTAAAAAGCCAAAGCCCAACGCGGGCGGCGCCGCGGGTGCAGGCTAGTGATTCAATAAAATTGTCTTAGAACTCAGCCAACAATAAAAGAGTGCGTATCTCCACAAATATTTTTCAATAGACGACTTAATTAATCGGACCAATTTTATTTTTCCGTCCTTCAATTTTGCAAATGGAACTTATTCATTGACTTTGCTAGAGGTGATGTGAAATATTTATTGGATTCTATTTTTAACCAGCTTTCATGTATTTTGGTGTTTCCACTAAAAATGTTTATGTGGTTGGAAAAGTGCTCAGATACTTGCTTGATATCATATAAAATGTTGAGCGTTTGATGAGAATGACATAACTGATATCTGTGTAAGCTGTCTAAAGTGACAAAATATAACTGAGTTCACAAAAAGGTGAATGATAATTACGATTTTGAAATTCTTTGAATTTTTGGATTAACATGTTCTGACCGCTGATCGAGCCGCTGATTCTATTCTTGACGTATCTTCAGTCTATTGTGTGATACGAATAAACGATACGCTGCTGAAAAAGATTAATACGAAATGAATTGTTGCACAGTCGGCGTCGCGTCACGTATCCATAGGGAAGGGTATATTCTACGCGCGAAGATTCGCAACGGGCTAATGATACAAATTAAAAATTGATACCGCACTCAAAAATAGACGTCGTATTCAATCGCATATGTAACAAAGTCACATAGTGCTAATTCCAGATAATATGATTGGTTAATTTGAGTTCATATTTTTGAAGTCACTGGAATATGATTGGATTTTTCAAGTGAAAACTTTTTCAGGTGCACTGTGCACTTTATTTTGTGGGTATTGAATAAGACTGAACCGTCACGCTCGGTAATACGCTCCTTTGGGTAAAATCGTCAAGGCCGCATCAAGAACATTTTCGAAGGAGCGGAACACAAGTGTTAGTTTGAATGTTAGATTCTCGTGCTTATACCATTATACAGTGTGTCCCAGATTCGCTTCTCTATACAGGGATCTTGAGGCGGATTTCCACCAAACGTACTCGCTTGCGACTCTAAAAATAGAAACAAGAAACTTGCTGGATTTTTGAAAACAAACTCGAAACTTGAATTCTGTTCTGTTTTGAAGTGTTTACTGTCGTTTCCACTACACGAACAGTTTCCATCATGTCTTCTCTAGACGATGGTTTCATAATGGTGTGCGGTTTTTTATAGTCGGCGCAGGTGGATTCATGTTCTAGAGGGCCCCGCCTTTTTTTCAAAAATCTCAAAAACAAAAGAAAATCGTAGACTATATAATTACCAAAATGAACAACAAATCAATAAATAAATATACCCTGGCTAGTGACAATAGTCGAAATTTATACCTACCACAGCTAAACACTATATACAGGGTTAGGAGAAATTACCAGAACTGTCGATTATTTCACAAGATACATGAGTTAGAAAAAACTATCTAATATAAAAGATGTGGGACTTTCAAAAATCTACATATCTGTCATGATTTGGAATATACAGGGTCTGGCATAAAGTCATTGCAGATCAAAGTTGCGTTTTTTCAAATGCAACCCCCTGTATATTGATGAATATTTTGATTCTCCCTTCAATTTTGAGCAAAAATTGTGATCCTGGATTTAATTTTTATCAAGATATCGCGATTTGAAAATGACATTTTTAAACTTTCGAAATGCTATTTGTTTAATTGCAACAATAATTAACCATGCATGTATTATCATCTTTACTCCTTTCACATTCTCAAACGGTTCAAGATGGAGAAAAATGGTATACACTTTTTCACCGTAACTTTTCAAGAACTATTCTATTATTTGAAAACAAGGTACTGTCAACTGTTAATTTTTTTTACACATTTTCCCATTCTTTGACAAGAATTAATTGGATGTCCTTGAAAAGCTCTTCAAAAGTTAAGACTTGAAAGTGCAGACCGTTTGTCTCTTTCTCAAACCGTTTGGGTTTTATAGCATGTCAAAAATGCAAAAATATCATTTATAAAACGCGATAACTCGAAAACTACTAGATTAAGGAGCATTATGTATAATTCATTTTTTTTCTTAAAATAAAAGGAATAATTGAAATATTAATTACTATAAAGGGGGTTCCAATTAAAAAAATGCAACTTTTATCTGCCATAACCTTATGGCCGACCCTGTACATTCCAATTCATCACGGATATGTAGATTTATTGAAGCCTCACAACTTTTATACGAGACAATTTTTTAACTCGTGCATCTTTTGAAATAAACGACCGTTCAGGTAATTTCTCCTAACCCTGTTTAATAAAAATGTATGATGAATTGACAGTCAACATAACAGAACAAAATAGTGAGCTGTTGTCGCTTACCTTTTCCACATAGTGAACTCTGTTCACAAAAACAAAGACAAATCACCGAAACCTTTTGATCTTTCCGCCTGGCGACGGTATTTTTCGTTGTTAACGAAAACGGGAACTCGCAAGACAAAGTCTTCAAAATGTTACTTATTTTGACAACAAAAGTTTCTGTTTTGACGAAATTGACACAGTTGCTGTTTTGTTGCGGTTTTGCTGTTTGGTGGAAACCCGCCTTTAGTAGTGAAGTTTTTATTTATTTAAATTAAAAAATATATATATTTTACCACTTATACTCAACTTTGAAGACACCCAAAAAAAAATTGGACATAAGGTGACAGCAAATTCCTTTCAAGAAAATACTGCGATAGACCCAAACTGGTCTTATCCAAAGGTTGATACTGAGAGAGATACAGGGTGTCAAAGTTGAATTTCCAATTTTGATTCTCTCAAATGACTTTTGAAATAATCAAGTTGATGGTACCTCGGCTTCGGTCATACAGCATAACCAAAACCCAGAACACGAACAAGATGGCTTCTACTTCTACTCTGTTGGGGTGTGGTTTGGTCGTATCCATCAGTGTCATTTGAACTGACAGATTTGATCTGTTATTCATCGATGGATGAACTATTGATTTGATTACATATCCATCCATCTAGAATGAGGAATAATCTATCCAACGATGAATAACAGATGACATTGGTGGTTGGTAGATCAATCGAATAAACGTAGATGACCACTTGTAGATTTTCAAATGTCCATATTAATTTAATATGAAATTTACAAAATATTGACAAGAATCGCTTATGTAATAGATACATCTATTTATTTACATGAAAAATATGTACATCATGTACACCTGGATGTTACATCGCGTATTTTGAATAAAATATACGTGATTATAAAAGATCCAAGGTTACATGTTTTTCTTTATACAGGGTAACAATCTAAAAAGGACCAGCATTTGATTGTGTCCAAACGAACGATAGTATGAAGATTTGGCAAGACACGTCAATTTAGATATCGAGAGGGACAACTTTTGAGGTATCTGTTGTTTTTCTGGAATCAACCCTCTCACGCCCAGGGTAGCTACCCCTGAAATTTCAAATAGCAACACCCACTTATTTTGCGATTTTTGAAATCTTCACGTTATTCTCCATACGCTACATCACTTTTTTTTCAAAATTGAAGTTCCTAACCTAACAAAAACTTTCAAACGAACTGAATTAATTATTCCTTGAGCTGATGATAGTTTGAAAATTTGGTAAAACACGTCAATTCAGATATCGAGGAGGACAAATTTTGAGGTATGTGTTGTTTTTCTGGAATCAACCCTCTCACGCCCAGGGTAACTACCCCTGAAATTTCAAATAGCAGCCTCCACTTATTCCGCGATTTTTGAAATATTTATGCTATTTAGATTTTCCTTAGATTTTCCTACCATTTTTGATAAGCTGCATCACTTTCCTTTAAATTGGACAACATAACCTCACAATTGTTTCCAAACGGACAGCATTAATTATAATTTCTTAAACTGATGACGATATGGAGATTTTGTGAAAGATATCAATGCAGATATCAAGGGAGACAACTTTTGAGGTGTTAGCTGTCATATTACTTTCAACCCCCTAACCTTCAGGGCGCCTACCTTAAGATTTTGAATGAAAACTCCTATTTCTTTTGTCATTTTTGAGTTACTCATGTATCTCTAGATATTTTTTTTTAATTGGAATTCTCAATCTCACAAACAGAAAAATTGTGAGGTTATATACTCTATTTAAAAAAAAAAAAGTGATGTAGCTTATTGAGAATTACATGAAGATTTCAAAAATCGCGGAATAAGTAGAGGCTGCTATTTGAAATTTCAGAGGAAGCTACCCTGGGCGTGAGAGAGTTGATTCCAGAAAATCAACAGATACCTCAAAAGTTGTCCTTCTCGATATCTAAATTGACGTGTCTTGCAAAATTTTCATACTATCATTAGTTCAAGGAATAATTAACTCTGTTTGTTTGAAAATTTTTGTGAGGTTGGGAACTTCAATTTTGAAAAAAAAAGTGATGTAGCGTAAGGAAAATAACGTGAAGATTTCAAAAATCGCAAAATGAGTGGGGGTTGCTATTTAAAATTTCAGGGGTAGCTACCCTGGGCAGGATAGGGTTGATTCCAGAAAAACAACAGATACCTCAAAAGTTGTCCCCCTCTATAGGTATCCTTTTTAAGTTGTCACCCTGTATATAAATGTTATATGACTTTCACATACAAACTATTGTGGGCGTCATAAATACTTCAAATTTACATCAATGTTACAAAAATCACATATTTGTTTACTGGGTAACCTTTTCTCTTGGAGGTGCACTGGGCCCGCCGTTTGGACTCAGTGCTATGGTATTTACAAGTTTTACCACCCATGGTGAGGTCTAACAAAAATGACTATGACGAATATAGGCACACTTTGAATCTTCAAGTTCGAGTTGGCACTATAGATATTTGAACCAATTCGCGAATGATAAGGATGTAAGTACAAAGTGAGATGATAATAAATACACTGCCGAGCATTTAATTTTGAACAGAAAACGATAAAGAAGAAACAAAAGTGTAATACAATGCTGATCAAAAACTTCAAAATTATGATTAATTTTTATAAGAGAAAAGTATAGGTATCTTGAGATATCAAAATCCAAGATGTCATTCCCGGTAAAGTTTTTACTTATTTCGAAAATTCAGTTTTCCAAAAGAAACATTGATGAAGATTTACAGAACTACTCAAAAATATAAGAGTGTATTCTTACATTATTTTTTTCTCTTACACAAAAAAACAATTTTATATATTTTGACCAGCCCTCTATTACGTTTCTTCCTTATCATTTTTGGTCCAAAATAAGGGGAATAATTATCATAAATATCGACAGTCTCTTCCAAGTAATTGATTTTTGTCTACCTGTATTTGAAGATTATTTTTTTTTGACAGATGTTATTTTTAGACTTGGAAACTTTTCGCAAGAATGATTTTTGTCGTACGTATCTTTAAATTTGTTCTCTCGTAACAGCTATCCGGAGCCGGAGACATAGTGCAGATTATAATAATTAATTATCATAATAAATAATACAATATACCAAAACAGGTGAAAGCCTGTTCCAAAGCATTGGGTTCTAAATTTATACAAATCTTAATCAATATTATCATCACTAATAATGATCAAACTTAAATATTTTCAGCATTAAGATAATCCACTTTGGATGCATGCGTGTATTAAAGGTTTTGGTTTCTTTACAAATATCTAGGCTCTAATCTTCCAATCATTTCTGGTAAGAGTGGTAACATCATAAATAGAAATAGACAAACAAACGAAGTCTGTCGGATCACGTTCCGATTCCTAATCTTTTGTCCAACTTGAAAATGACGGGAAGCCGGTCGTAAATGTAATACCTACACTGACAGTACAGTATATAGTTTCAGCATGTAAAATTAGAAGCATGCAGATTGCAGACTGTCCAAACCAGGTACCTTCGTCTAGTCTGGTCTAGTCAGACCAACTTGTAAGAGTAATTATAGAAAGTTTATTCACCTTGCTCTCGTACTCGTACAGGGTGTGCTTCTGAGCTATAGCCACGCCACCGAAGCGGCGCAAATGTTTCAATATCTATTTGTTACGTATGTACCCACTTACAATGGCTTCTTGAATTACATCTTTGCTAAAGATATTCTGAATTTAATCAGGGATATCAGTTGATTTTGCCTGAAAATCTGATAGATATTATGATGTAGGAAGATTTTTGATGATTTTCAAAAAAAACATCAACGTTCTGCGAAAATAAATAATGTCAAGTTCCTGTTCTCAATAATACACCCTTTATTACTTTGTTTTTGGGTCAAAATTATGTGTACATTTCAGGTCCAATAATATTCATCTTAACCTTTTCGTCTTTGAAAAAGTCTATTTTGACCTCGAAATGACGCACGCAGACCAAAAAATAATTATCATTTCACAGGACACTTGAAATTTGATTAAGCAGGATTGTTTGTAGATTGTCCGGTGACCTACTTCAGCAGACAGAGTTTATACTTTGATAATACGTGGATCACAGAATCGTCAAAAATTGAAGTATAAACATTGAAGATCCTCTTTGAGATAGAGTTTAAAAAAAAAGTATTTTTCATCTTTCAAACCACTCGAGACAATTTTGTGAAATTTGCTGCTTTGATGAACCAAGTGAAATTTTTGAGTATATACAGGGTGTCCATTAAGTCATATAACAAATATTCGAAATCTCAATATTTCTCGAGTTATAGGCAGTCAAAGATCTTTTTTTTGCTTGTCATTGATATATTCTGATTATTTCTTATCAAATCAGAATGAAATTTTGTATACAGTTTCAGATTGTTCATCAGTAACGTTCTGTGGAAAAAATGTTTGTCTTCTCTGCCTCTAAAGGGCGCTTTACCTGCAACCCAAAGTTCATATATCGCATATCTTTTTTGTCTCGATAGATTTCTCAAATACAATCACGCCGTTTTTAAAATGAGGAAAAACTAGACAAAATATGTACTCTTCGATCGTACGGGTCGATAAATCTCACTGTTTGGCAGCACATCGACATTGAAGTAACTCATGTGAAAAAAAACTTTGAATGACATGATAACAACGAAAATTCAACACAAAAACAACATAAACAACATAAAACCTACAAAAGCAGCACAAAAACAATACAAAAACGACAAAAAACACAATTCGTTCTTTGATGTTCTTGTTGTTGATTTTGTATTATTTTTGTTGTTGTTTCTATGTTGTTTTTTGTTGTTCGCGTTGTTTTATGTTCTTTTTGTCCTGTATTTTATTTGTTATTTTGTCATTTACAGACTTTTTTTTCACATGATTTACTTCAATCTTGATTTGCGGCCAAGCGGTGAGATTTATCGACCTGTACAAAGAGCATTTTTTTTGTCAAGTCTTTCCTAATCTTTGAAATGACGTAGTTGTTTTCGCGAAATCTATCGAGACAAAAAAGATATGCGAAATATGAACTTTGAGTTGCATGTAAAGCGCCTTTTAGGAGCAGAGTAGAGAAACATTTTTTTCCACACAACGTTACAGATGAACAAGCTAAAGCTGTACTTTTCATTTTGATTCGATAAGAAATAATCAGAATATATCAATGACAAGAAAAAAAAAGATCTATGACTGGCTGTAACTCGAGAAGTATTGAGTTTTTGAATTTTGGTTTTCTGACTCACCACCATTATTTTAACACACACAATCACCCCCTCAAGTTTTATGACGTTAATAATGAATTCATATATTTCTATTTCTTTTTGAATTCTAACACTAGCGTGCATACGGAATTTGTACTGGTATTTAACGAAAAATATTGTACTCCTTTGGGATTCCTTTTTTATTTCGAGACATGGAGATTCTTGATGTGATAAAACAACTAGAATCGTTTCTCTACATGGAACTACTCTGCTAAAAAAAAATCGATGAGCACTTCTTTGCATCTCTGTAACTTTTATTCTGGAAATGATGTAGGTACATAACGCCCAGATGTCGAAACTCACCGATTTTGAGATATGAGTATTATTCTGACTATTGATTCATTTTTATCGATTCCACAATCTTGTATCTCGATTTAGTGACAGAGAGTATACGCAGCGCTAAAAAATCTTCAAAAAATCTCTGAAAAAGCTTTAAAATCCGTCATACATAAAAATCATCATCATTTCTATGATTAATTGAAACACGAATGATTGTTTTTTTTTCCATATTTTGTTAAAAAAGGGAAGTTTATTATTCTATTTTTTATTTTTTTTTCACTGACTTTTGAGAATGTTAATTCATGAGTTAATACACATTTACTTCCAGTTTCCAGGTAAAGTTTCACTAGTTTTCATTCAACATGTATTTCATTGAAACCATCAACATTTTTATTGAATTGAATTTATTGATTCTTCGTGTCTCATATTTTTTCCAAAATATTTCCGTTTTTAACAAAATATGCATTCCCGATTATTCTTGGTACTTTTGGCAACAGAAATTGTATATTGCACTCCTCTTCAAAATTTGAAATAGAATAGATACAAATATGAGATTTTTTTAAATTTTCTGCAATTACCACAGCTAGATGATAAAATCATATCTTATCCCACTATATTATTGAATTTTCATTTTTGAATTCCCAAAACTACTTGAACTAGTTCTATTTAACGCATGATAGTTAGAGGTGTCATTAATTATTGATGTCATTTTAGACAAGTAATGTGTCAAATAACACACTAGTGTTTTATCGTGGCAAACAAACAAACAACCTATCACGTTCCCGTGACAACCAAACAAACATTTACCTATTTTGACCAAAATGTAAACATGACACTGTCTAGTCATTCTGACACTAAAACTTATATTTAATAATTATCTCATAAAAAAACGATTTCCTCCATTTGTTGGATAAAACATTGTATGGCACTCGTGCGTTACGTTTCACAAGTCACTTGAGAATGTATACAAATCTTTTTCGCGTGACTTATTTTCAACACAACGCACTAGTACCATAAATGACTATTATTTTATTTTTTGAGCTATTCGATATTACTAAGATCAAAGTAGTAAATCTTCAAATTGTATATGTCATAATAGTTTTTCTTAGTAGTGTAATGATACATTTTAGCTTACAGTAGTATGTAAATAGACAAAGCTTCACTCTTTGGTATAGATACGTGCAATTTCGTTTGTAATTAACAAGACCATACACGAAATGAGTATCTCCCATTTCTGCATCAGAATAATTAAACATCTTGATAAAATCTATCATAGATCTGGTCATAATAGACAATCATCATTAGTACCTGATTGGAATCTAGGTACTTCAGGAAAGACAACAATACTATAAGCGCTGACTATGAATGATTACAATCGTAAACATGGAAAATGAAATGGAAAGACTACACTTTTCGAAAATACTGATGATTGGGGGTGTTTCATTCTTTTTGTCCATGTAAGTACGTACATAATATTTCAAAGTTTCATCACGCTGATACTTCATCAACTCCTTCGTTGATTTTGTTCATCTTTAGGCCCATGAACAGAAAACACTAAATAACTCGGGCAATAATAATTATCGTCATTGAATATTGAGGTCGAATCAAAATTATTTTTTTTCTGATTTATGTTCAAATTCTGACCTTGTTGCTTCTGAATGGTACAGGTACTCCTTGTCGGCTAAAAACAGGCGACAGAAATAGTTGTTGAGGTAGGTTATCATAACATATTAGCATACGGGCAAGGATGTAGATATGTGATAATTTTAGTATAATTTGCTTATAGAGTTTGGCACAATGACATAACGTAGATTGTTAGACTGTTTTCTTATTTCTGTAGATATCTATTTGTCAGATAACTACTGATATTCCGTGATCAACTACATAGGAAATCACGTACTAGATGAAGATGTGGCAAGTCCGGTACAATCGATCCCGCTCGGAGGCTCGGATAATAGAATTTCATAAAAAGATCTAGTCAGATAAAACTGTTTTCTTGCAATTGAAATCTATTTGAGCAGTACATACTTATATACTTATTTTTTAAAGAAACTCAGATATAATCATGCTAGACTGGCTAAGTTACTTCCTTTTAAGTTTTTGGAAGGGTGAGTACTTTTCGTAAAAAAAATCATTTCGATTGGGTACCTATCATGATTTTTTAAGATTATATTAATTCAGAAAGTTAACAACTTTAAACCTACTTAAGAATTCATAAAACAAAAATTCTTCTAATTCAATAGAAACATCCCAAATTTGTAACAGTGATATAAAAATATTTGGCCTATAAATACTAATAGAAGATAGACACTTATGAAAATAACCACGATACGAAGAAAGGCCACACTGACAATAAAAAATACCCAAAATAAAATAATAATATAAGTACCTAATACAGTCTACAGGAATTTTTTAACTCAGTCTACATTTTTTTTTAAATGGTTCTTCTAATAAAAAATTTATGAATTCTGGTCATAATAGGTGATCATTAAAAAAATCAATGTAGTACTACCGCTGTAGCGGTTGCAAATTCGCCGGTGATTTGGGTACTTACCAGCCAGTTACAGATTACAAACTCCAGCACATACCACTGAGGAATTTTCACAAAAAGTCTCTCATTTTATTCTTTATAATTTTGAAGTGCCACACACGGATCGACTAGAATAAACAGTTATTGTACTTGAATTATATAGACTTTCAGCTCAGAACAGCTGTCATTTTTAAAAGTGTAATGCCAAATCAACACTATTGAAAGTGTCGTACGTATTCGACTGTAAGGAACTTAGTACTGACTGATGATTCGTGCGACCGCATTCGGCGCTGAGCCAGTTTAAAGTAGACTCTCCCACCAACGATCCTATGCAGACTGTTATCAGTCAGTAATGCTTACTTACTGAAATATTTTTTATCGATGATTAGGAATTTGACATTATACTATCACGCCGTGCATTGGTGTTTATCACAGTTTGAGCGCAATTTAATCTATCATATCACGCCAAATTACCTGATTCCAGTAAACAAAAAATATAGACATAAGTTTACACAAACCAAGATCCACACCCAGGACGGTTTTTGTAAATATCAGGGTAAGAATAACTAAGTGGAATATTTGGTGGTTACTTTTCGCGCTCTACCAGTATGTCCGCGGATGCGGTTAACAAGAGGATTAATTGACCAATAATTAAAAAAAGACATAGTTAAAAAGGATCAAAAAACACGCTTTCGAACTAAAAAGTGAAAAATAATTTTCAATTCACGAATAAAATGATCAAATAAAACGAGAAAATGTATGGCATTGACATCGTGGTGAAAGCGTGAGATGCCTTGTAATATATTCATACGACAACTCTGCATATTGGAATTGAAACTACTAAGAAACTATAACAATTGGTACCAAAGCGCCCCACTTTTATCACAATTCACAATGATATACATTTTCTTGTTAGTCATTTTATTCTTACATTTTTTCACTTTTCAGTTCGAAAGCGTGTTTTGTATTTGTTTTTACTATAATTTTTCTTAGCCCGTTGACAAAAAAATACCTTGGCAACGTTGAATGACAGACGGACGCCTCAAGAATTACTTTCCCGTCCGTCAGTCAATCCTTCACCACCTGTCAACCAAGCGAAATGTCACTAATGTGTAATGTCAAAAGGTTCACCAAAAACACAATTTTCTTTAATTACAAATGGCCATCTACTTTCTAGCTCTTTCTTTATTACAACCTTTCAGAGTTAACATGAATTTTCAAAACGTAAAACTTTACGCCGGTGTCAGAGACCGATGTTTGAAATTGGACAAAAAATATTTTTTTAACTCTAAATATTCTAACAGTGGACTTTGTTGATTAATTAAACTACTGAAACATGTTTTCACAAAATATATTTTCATCAACGTACAAAAATTTGAACAAATGTTAACTTGAATGTAGGTATACTGACGTTCATTCACAGCCAAAAAACAACTAATAGAAGCTGCTACATTAGAAGCATCGTCCCAAGCCCGATAAGTGGGGGGGGGCAGACGGGACAAATCTCCGGGGCCCGTGAAGTCATGGGGCCTGGTTTAATTATATGAAAAATTAAAACTTCATCTAAAAAGAAGCGCCCATAGTACCTAAGTATATTAAGCGACAATATTCATCACGCGAGATTCAGGTGGCGCCATCCGACAAAGTTATGTTGTCCTACTTTAGTGTTGAATTGAAAATGAAATTATCCGAGGTCGTTAATGCCGTTATCCCTGCATTGAGACCGTATAATATCAACGTCAATGTCTTTTTTACTAAGGGAATCCCATGATTTGTGATTTCACTTGAGAGCAGTTCGTTGAATCGTTATTTCTAATGAATAACGATATAACTTTAGAGAAATTTGTTTGTCTTTTAAATGTTATTTTGAGTTCCGTAAGCAACACTGCTCAAGATTATTAACGCACCACCTCTAATTTTCACATGAGACTATGTGTAAATATGTCCAAGGGTAAATCTTGATATTTAGAAAAAAGAACTATCAAGCTGGACAAGGTATTGACGATAATAAGCTCTATTCTTATCACTAAATTCTACAGTGTTTCAAATGTTCAGAGCAATATTGTTCCTATACTAAACACGAAGTGACATGCCAATATAGTTATCCAAAAATTTAGAAGACTGTAGAATTTTGTGATAAGAATAGATTTTTTTATAGGCAAAACCTTATAGCTTTTTAAAGCCTTTTTGAATTTGTTTTATTCTTTCTTCAGCTTGATAACTTCGTTTTTAAAAGATATATCAAGGAGAAGACGCTTATTATGATGAATTCACTGCACTCATTTATTTTGACATTCTATGTAAGTAGACAAACCACCTGTAATTCAAACATTTCTATTTTAAGTGGTCACACCGGTCTGGGAAGGGAGGCCGGTGAAGGGTCCCGGAAGATTGAGAAGTCCCAGGTCCCAGGGCATGTCTCGTCTCTCGGCGGCCCTGCATCGTCTAAATATTTCCCTGTTAGGAGGTGTGTTCTCCGTCTGTATATTACATATCTGTTTAATTCGTGATCTTATTTTTGTCGCGGTATATTATCTTGCATTGCACGTCGACGAATATGCTCGTCCAGTAGCTGCATCCCAAGTTGTTCCAGAAAAATGCGTCTTGGTAAATTTTTAAGTTGTCCGTTCTTCAGACATGGATGCTTCCATTTGTATATAATATGTCAGTTGATGGCAGCAACATTCATTGCTGGGTGAAAAATTACCATTGGCCACCTACGTGTAGCTCTTGCACAGTTGTATGCTGCGAACATTTTGTCAACTGTATCCACCCCTCCTTTGGTTTTGTTATATGTGATTATCATTTCAGGTTTCCCTGTAATGGTGTCATCGTGATACATAGTGGAAAAGAGCAATACATTTTTATTTTTCTTGGGAATTAAAGATGCAATGGTACCAAATAACATACTAGTTTTTTCAGGTCTTTTTGAAGGTTTGGTGAAATCGATTGGACGAAATCTTTCATTTTTTCTT
Source organism: Orchestes rusci (assembly GCA_958502075.1). Lineage (NCBI taxonomy): Eukaryota > Metazoa > Arthropoda > Insecta > Coleoptera > Curculionidae > Orchestes > Orchestes rusci. Next base: position 30,815,143 of record OY293305.1, read on the forward strand.
ATTGCCTCCAGGACTGATAGCTTATGTTGGTGTAACAGACAATCTACAAGCTCCTTGCTGGTAAAAAAATTGCCAATAGTGACATTTCTGTTGGTTTTGGAAATTGGCGTACAGAGGCGGGGAACTGAAGCCATATTACTTGTATCATCTGCGTATGGCCCAGGTGGTTGTTTTCCAACGTAAACCTCCAAAGACACCGTATAAAACATTTTTGCATCAACCAACGCATATATTAAATTTTTATCTTATACCGGTTTGGTTTATTTGGTTTATACCCTAAATCCGCGTCTGCTCCGAAAGGCTTCTAACTTTTCATCCATGCACGGTTGTGAATTCAGATAGGCAAAAAGAAATTGGCAAATTCTAATTGAAGGCATCAAAGATATTTCGAATGGATGCTAACTTATCAAATCTGATTCGATATTCACGGGTCCTTTTGTCATCAAAGCGATTATTTCTAAGTAAAAACTTGAATCGAGCTGGGGACATTGTGAGTCTGAAAATTTCCATTGATATTTCATTTGTTCCAAATGAGTCCTTGGTGTTTGTATGGTCATTTTTCGACATTCCAGCAATATATGAAATGCCTAGAAGGGCTTTCAATTCTAGTAAATCCGTTGATCTGGCAGTTTTCATATTGGGATCGTTAGCAGTCATTTCGATGTAACTATTGGTATTACTTACAATTTCTTCCAGCATATCTTTAGTTAAAAAGCCACTTCAGATTTCAATTGGTGAAGTGTTATCACGAGCTGCTGCTTTCACGCCTGTTAAGCACATGATGATGTTTCCTGCTCGTGTTCGAACTTTACAATATCGCTCAAAATGTTTCCTCCATCTCTTTTCCCCAGCTTTTCCGATGAAACAAGGAACCCGTACATTTATGTTTGCTACTTTAGCCACTCCAGGATGTGGCTGTCATATATCCTCTACCGCCATTTCACCCTCAGACTCAGAATCGGTACCCAATTAACTCATCGTATAAATTTAGGAGATGTGCCTGCTCTTTTTCGTGACTCATGTGTCTTATCTAAAGTTCACAATAAAAAAAAACAAGCATTATACGTTGAAATTATAGTTTTTTCACATTCAACTTACCTTGAAAATTTTAACACGAAATCAACGTCGGTCTCACACACCGAAATTACCAAATATGGAAAATGGAGCTACCTGTGACACTGCAGTCTTAGCACTGACCAAAACGGCCTGAAAGCTGAAAGATGAAGCTACTTGGCTGCGTTTCCGCCAATTTCAATCGGTTGGAGAATTAACGAAAATGTTTGTAACGGTTGGTTTGTGACGTCGCATGTTAACTGTGGAAGGTTAAAATTCTTGTATTGTCATCGGTCCTTGACGAGGGGGAAATCACTGGGGAATTTTAGTCTATAAATGCTTGTAATTGCAGGGGAAATCCAAGGAATTTCAGGGAATTTCGGGGAATTTTAAGGAATTTCGGGAAATTTCGGACATGATAAAATGAGAAACATTTAAATTCTTCACAATTTGGCAATCCAGCAAACACAATATTGAATGCATGTCTCATTTGCTAGCTCATTTGTCTCTGACAATAGCCATTAAGCAGCTGTAGACAGACACATACCACAGTGTCACAAACTTTTTCATCAAATGTCAGTGAAACGGACATTGTTCGACTGAGAATCGGCCGCAAATTTCAACTTTTCCTCCAGCGCAAGAAATAAGTGACCACAGCCAACTATGACAACGAAACACGTTTTCACGGTGCTCTGGTAAACATACCGCTGGAATTTGAGTGCAGTGCGTTTCCAATTATGAAATTATAATTATTAAATTCATGTCAAATTGAAAACATTTTTTTTGTCGACATTTGAAAAAAAAATAGCATATTTTATTTGGAGCAAAACTGACTTTTCATGACTTGCTCTCTATTATCAGTCTCACTTCGATCGGCTGCTAAACACGAGCGCGTCATGAAAAGTATCATTTTTCCTCCATATAAAATAATGTACTATTTCTTGCAAGTCAAGGACTGTTTTCACAAATTCACATGTATTTAGTGTTTTCTTGTACCTATTCTTGTGCTTGTTCGTGTTTACTGGATATACTGGATCTATTCATAGTGTTGATTTGCTAATATTACAGGTAAGTTATAAGTCTGCACTATTATAAATTGAGGCAAACTTTCTTCTTCATTTTAGTTAAAACATTTTTTATTTCATACTGTACCGTAAAGTATCATTTGCCGGACCCAAAACCAGTCCGGTGAATGATACTTTACATCATCAGAGACTGTGAAAAAAATTACTTGACTACTCCAAAAATGACATTTTGCATCATCAAAAACTGTGAAATTGCATTGGTAACATGGTAACACGGTTTGGCTGGCGCCAAACACGATATTTTCGTTCACTGTCTTATCTACACGGAAGATTTCGCGCCATTCGCAGAAAGCCTCAAACTCCTTTTGATACCTTTCCGCCGATTTGCGCTTCGCAGCTTTTTATGCAAAATTTGGTCCATTTTGCAACTTGTTCACTTAACATAAGCGGTTGGTAAGTTATATCAGATAGGACAAACATAAGTTGTTACATGGTCTGGCAGGCGCCATCTCAGGTGGACTGCCACCCTAAGTGTGTGGTTTGAGAAGAAAGCACTTTAAACCGATTAAAAATAGTTATTACAGTATGAAACAAAACAATGTACGATACACAGCCGTTAAATGTCATTAAACAATAAACATCATGACTCGTAATTTGAAAAGTCATTCACCGCCTTAGTAACGTAAATAACTATTATACTCGTCCAGCTCAACGAACAAGACAATTGGACCTGTATGAATTGATTGTTCTTCTAATTCTAGTTTTTTAGGTATCTATGGATACTTTCTGAAAGTGTTGGGTCTAATTCGTACATTCCTTTTCCTTATCAACTGTGTAGATGAAATTAATCAACGTTTTCCTTATTCTGTCGTTACTCTTGTTTGTTGATGAACTAGGCTAATGATTCGAATTCTTCCTTGAAAATGAAATGAATGATTTTTTAGAGTGGCCTCATTTGATTTTTAAACATCAATAAGTTTACAACAGTTCAATCTAGATAGGCATATTATGTACAAATTATGTTCAGTTATTGTCTGTAAACCCCATGAAATAATATCCCAAAAAGAATGGGACATATGGTAACAGCAGATTCCTTACAAAAAAATAGCGGGATAGACCTCGAATTGTATGTTTTCAAAGTTGATATTAGCATACAGATTGTTGTAATAACTGTTGAAATAATGAAGTTATCAAGATGAAATTTGGTATGTAGGGGTTGCTCAAAAATTGGAATATAGGCGTTGCAAAATTCAAATCTGGCCTTGATAATATAGATCCTATGTGAGGGGCGAACTTACACACATTTTCACTCATTTAAATAGTCATAACTTTTTTGTCTTTTTCCAAATAAATGAAAGATTGTTTCGTCATTCATATTAACATAAAAAAGGTATACCTTTTGTGCAAAAAAATTAAAAAAAAAATTGAAGCAAAAATAGAAAAAAAATGGATTGTTTTTTTTTAAATCAAGATACATTGAACATTGAAGCAGACGTCAAAATTAACATGATAACACCGTTTTCAAAGCCCACTATTTTTTTTTTCAAAATCTATCATTGAAAACCACATTGCATAGTTTTTTCGGCAAGCAGACTTTTTTATTAAGAATGACTTTTTGTCGTATCTTTCAATTTTTGAAACACACCAATTTTTAACGAATTTATTTTATTTATTTCTTGATCACTGAAGACAAAGTTGTGTTGTTCGTTTTATGAAATAAGTATGTTAGCTCTAGTGTTAGTTTGATTTGTTATAGCAAAGTCTACAGAATAAATAGAAGACGCGTCACTACTCATGCACTCACACTTTCACGGCCAATTCTGGCCTCGGCATGCCTTTGAATGCTGAGTGGTTTTCTATTTATTCTGTAGTCTTTGATTATACAAACGCAATACTTTTACCAGGACTAATTTGTGGTGTTTTGATTTTTTGATGTGATTTATTTTCAGATCATGTTTTTTTTTTAAGTAGATTATGCTCTGTAGTTTTGTGGCGCATCAATGATTTACCATATTTTTTTGGATATTTCGCCACACCTTATCAAAAAATAATCAAATAAGCAAATCTGCTTCCGTCGTCAGTGCAACCTGAAAAAGTAACAATTGATTCAAATTCAGAAAATATTGTTCGTTTTTCAGGTAATATAGAAGATCCGGTATATAAAAACTAGTTTGATTGTTTCTTGATAGGGTATGGCGACATACCCAAAACAAATCTTGTGAATCATGTTTTTTGTGTTACCAAAGAATACCTCGAAGAATAAATTTTTTGTTGGCATTGACACTTTTTTATTTTTAATTTGACATGGATAAAAGTTACCATTGGGTGATACCGAGGGTATCTTATACTATTTTCTCGATCATCTTCGAGTCCAATCAATAGAAAATTATCACCTGTGACGTCACCACAAACCGTGCAGACCAAATGGAAATTATCAGGGAATTTCGAAGGAATTTCTCAAAATTTTGGGAAATGTTGGGGTATTTCGGGGGATTTCCGGAAATTTTGGGGAATTTCGGGGAATTTCACTGAGAGGGGAATTCTAGTGTACAAATTTTCCCAGTGATTTCCTTCTCGGTCCTTGATATGTGTGCAAAGTTTCAAATCAATCTGTGCATTTGAAGTGGGTGAAAATCGACTTTCAAGATTCCGTTACAAACTTACATATAAGTGAAGCATGAGCATTTTTGGAGTACCAAAAGTAAAAACCTCGGATCAAGGACCTAACTATAAATTAAATTTGTCTCGTTCGTTGACCAAATTACTCGGTATATAAGTATCCAATACTACAGCGTATCATCCCCAAGCCAATGTTATACTTGAAAAGTGGCATCGATCATTTGAAGCTTTGTTGATGTGTCGACTCAAGAAAACTTCAAAGAGGACTGTTGAGCTTCCCATAATTCTTCCAGGTTCAAGAAATGTAGTTAAACAAGACATTAGATTATCTCCGGTAGAACTTGTTTCTGGTACCTCTCTTTGACTACCTGGTGATTTCTTCCGAACATAAAAAGAATTTTCAGCACCAACAGACTCCTATGTTAGCAATCTGAAAAACATCATGAATAATTTGAAACCAAAAAGAACTTCTTGAAATTCGAATCAAAGAATTTATATGCATCCAGAACTCAATGATTGCAGTCATGTATTTCTACGAGATGACTCAGTAAGAAAACCTTTAGTTCCTCCGTTTTCAGGCCCACATAAAATCGTTTCACGGAACCCAACATTTTTCAAAATCGAAGTGAATGGAAAGCATGTGACGGTATCGAGGGATAGATTGAAGCCAGCTTTCTTCGACAACACTTATATGATGATGCTGTCTCTGTCCACTCTACTATAATGAGATTTACGAAGAAGAACGTGTTTTTCTCCTCACCAGAAACAACCCGCACGCAAATCGGAATATCCAGATTTGGAAGAAAGGTGTTCAAGAACCCAAATAATTACTAATATATTTTTTTATATGCTTTTTATTGGTGGGGAATTATGAAGTGATGTTTTATCCAAATTACTTAACACATTGCTACCTGATAAGAGGTAGGGTTTTAAGAGTTTTCAGTTGTCAATCGAGTGTATGATTTGTGTGATAAACATCTCAATAAAAACTATAAAATACATCCAGACTAGGTTTTATTAGTAATTTTTCTTGCTAACCTTCCAGCTAAAGCCGTAAAAGTTTAAGTCAATCTCCTACAAACTAACCTTTATCTTCAATGCTCAATGAGATAAAATTATGAAATTTCGGAGTTTCCATTCGAAAAGATTCATATGTGTCAGTTTTCTAAATTTCATGTTTAATCTTGTTTTTGAACACCCTGTTTTCATAGGTATCGAAATGTTGTCAAAAATATATTGAATTATGCCTGGTTTACATTCAATTTCATTTCGAAGTGGTGCTGTCAGATTTTCGCTTGGCAAACGAGAATCATATATGCTACCATCCACATTGAATTTGGAGTAACTGACTGTGACTTTCAACACAAATTCAATGTAGATGTTATCATATGATTCCCATTTGGCAAGTGGAAATTTGACAGTTCCACTTCGGCATAATATTGAATGTAAACCTTACATAAGAAGTGCCAAAATCCTGAACATATTTTTGCTTGGTTGCTTCCTTAGATATAGGTATCCTGTCAAACTCTCAAATTTAATAAGAGGATAAAAAATAATTGTTTGCTTTTGATTGATATTATGTTTTTGCTTTTTTGAAATCTATTGTATAATTTCTATTTTTCCGACATGAAGAATCATTTATCAATAATGAGTTTTCTTTGGACTAAGACATGGAACGTCTTCATCGTCCACCTGCTGCCTGTGGGGAAATGATAGAATGATAAATTCGAGTACGAAGGTGACAACGAACAGTCGATCGTGTCATCATTTTGTCCGCTCTTTCGAAATTATGCCTGGTTTACATTCAATATCATTTCGAAGTGGAACTGTCCGCCTTGCAAACAGAAATCATATGGAATGGTAGCATCCACATTGAATTTGTCTTTGAACCATATACCTATAAAACTATTATAGGTATATGCTTTGAAAGCAAATTCTATGTAGATGGTAGCATATGATTTTTGTTTGCCAAGCGGAAATTTGACAGTTCCAATCCGAATACAAATTGAATGTGAACAAAATATTTAACTTGAACGTGAAATTCTTGAAATCTGCATCACATGCACACATCAGTGTTTTAGTATTTGTACACGCTATACAGAGTGCCCATTTGAAAACAAAACAGAGACATTTGAGAAAAAGCGCTCGGACTCGTCGATTTTTGGGAACCATGCTTTTGGCATTTTCACCCCATTAAGGGCAAAGCCCTAGCGGAGGTGACAAGGACCCCAATATTTCAGATGGCATGAGGGGTCGAGTGATACCTTATTTTGAAGGTATTAAATACTGAATAAACATTCTTGATTGAGTAAACGAACATATTTATTGATCTTATGCCACATTATTATTGAATTGATGAATACATTCGTAGAATCAATGAACGTTTTCATTGTTTCTTCATTTTTTATTCGTAAGTCTAACGAACGTATTCGTTCATCCAATAAACGGGCTTATTGATTCAATGAATGCGTTCATTAATCTTATAATTTTCATTTGTTCAACTAACGAACGTATACGTTAATCCAATACGCGAGGTTTTTGAAAACGTCACAGGCACCATATGATTGGTCGTGGCCGAATTTGGTATCCAAACAAGCTTTTGTGACATGTGGTTTTGTCTTGTGTGAGTTTGAAAACAGTGTTTGTGTTTAATTTGGACTTCTTTGGACTATATTTTTTGGGTGTATTACATATATCGTGTGTCCCGTTAGTGCGTATATGATTAGCCGAGTGAAAAGTCAGCTTTTGAGGTAATAAAAAATAGTTTGTTTGGATATTTCCGTCTGACAGCTGACGTCATGACGTCACAGAAACGTAGCGTATAAACGAGTTTATTGATTCAATGAACATGTTCAATAATTCTATAATCTTCATTCATAAATCGAATGAATGCATTCGTTGATCCAGTTACCAGGTTCATCAATCCAATGACCACATTGATCAGTAAGTAACCACTATACTTACTTTGGAAATGCTAGAAATAAAAAATCTAGTAAGTAAAACATTTATTGGCATGAAAGATACATAATATCATCCGGGCAACCTCCTATTTCTAATCATAAACACTTAAGAGATAGTCACAGGTTAATGCAGAAAAATAACACAGGGAATAATAGAAATATACAACATAAGGCTATACAAAATATCTCTTTCTCTTGAAAAATTTTATTTTGAGATATTCATAGGTATCTATGTTTTCGTAACAACAAAAAGTATTTTCTTTGCTAAAAAAATTCAATTTGGAATTTGGCCCCCTTCATTGCTGAAGACAGCTTGAAGTCTGCATAGCGAAAATGAAGCACTGCAAATGAAGTACTGCATAGTGGAAGATTTTAAACTGAAAATACATACCTTCCCCGGAAAATACCTCATGAATTTCAACAATCCCAACTTGAACTTCGACACCACTCGCGTGACAATTTGACGCAACGGAAAAGTAAATAAGACTGAATGGTCTTTTCTGAAATTCGCCTATTTTTCTGCAATCTTGGTTTGGACCAATGAAATCCTTTATATTGTAATATTTTTCGCTATAGAAAACACTGTTCAGCTTTAATGTATCTATTTAAAGTCACAACACACACGGTTTACAACACCACAGATATTTATATTCACAATCACAGCTTATCAAAATCTGAAGTGAACTAACAAGACTTCCTCCTGTTCACAATTTACCCGCTTATAAAGCTAATCCGTGAATTCTAGAATAGGGAAGAATATAAAAGTATAGAACGGAATAAACAGCATGACTCATCGCACAGGAATGTGGCTTTCCGGCTTTTGTAACCATGTAGTAAATTCCAGATCGTTTTCGCTACATTGCCCCCTCCTTAAAGCATTTCGTCCCGAAGTGGCTCCATGACGGTATCGGCATCTATCTCCAAACCGGCAGCCTGATGTCCTATGGAAGAAGCAGTACATCGTCCTCTGGTTGGTCTTCCGGAAAGGATAGCATCATACCAGGATGTCAATGCCGCTCTCTTTGAAGATCACCTCCAGCATGCCGCTTACTACTCTCCAGTCCAGTTGGACGGTCGTCATCTTCAGAATTGCCAGATGGGTCAGGTCCTGTGACAGCATTAAGCGTCTCAGCTGATGAAGTGCCCTCCAAACATCACTTTAGCTGGTCCGATGTTGGGGAAGCTTCTTTGTCACCAGGTAAAACAGATATCGTGTCCCTGTCGTGGCTGAAAGCGTCTTCCCAACCTCTGGCCATTGTCGTCGCAGATGGTCCATTTGTCCGAATTTTCCCATGAATGCAGCAGCAAGTCCAGTCCTCATGCTGAGGTCTTCAGTGACCAAGTGAGCTAACGCGTACTCGGCCGGAGCGTTGAACAAATCCAGCTGCTGTTTTCGAATGACGCCATTCAGGACTTTCTGGCCGTTGGAATATGAGGACATCAAGGTTTCCAGGGACATGTCCACCTTGGGTGACTTGATTTGCCTCACGTCAGCTTCCTGATGGTCTCAAGCATACGGGGCCAAACAGTTGAAATGACCAGCCCTCGGCCTCCCTCGTGGTGGTTTCTTCATCCGGTAGACGACGTCATTGATTCGCTCCAGAATCTCAAACGGGCCCTCCCAAGAACTTTGCAGTTTTGGGGAGAATCCACGTCGCCTCTGTGGGTTGTGAAGCCAAACCAAATCCCCAACCTGGAACCCTCCTTCTTCGGCCTTCACGTCGTATTCCTCCCTCATCCTGTCGCTGGCACTTTGGATGTTAAGTCGGACTCGTTGATGGATATCGTCCATCCTGGCCACTCCTTATTTGCGTCCACCTTTTGCTGGTCAACGGCTACTCCCTTAGTCGACACCATATGACCCAGGTATTGTACTTTTCTCCGGAACAGTTGGCATTTCTTTGGACTCAGCTTCAAACCGGAACTTCTGAGTCTCTGGAATACCTCCTCCAAGTTCTTCAGATGGTCTTCAAATAATTTGCCAGATACACCAGACATGTTGACCAGGATAGTCCTTTGAGCACAGTCTCCATCAGTGGTAGCTGTCCTTCTTCGTCACGTTGTTCAGCTGACGATGGTCCACACAGAATCGAGTTGAACCATCCTTTTTTTTTAACTAGAACCACTGGCGATGACCACGGACTACTAGAAGGCTCGATGACACCGCCTTTCTCCATGTCCCGGATTATCTTGTCCGCCTCCTCCTTCTTGGGCAAAGGTAGTCTTCCAGTTTGGCGAATCGGTCGTGCTCCCTCTGTGTTGATGGTGTGCCGCACCACGTTTGTTTGGCCCTTTTCCCCAGTCCCGTTGGCGAAGATGTCGCCGTACTGCCAAATCAGGCCTCTCAATCGTGGTTTTTGTCTTTTATCCAGGTCTTTTGAAGAGGTGATAACCAACTTCTCCATCTCTCTGGTGAACTCAGAGATGGTCTTCTTAGTCTCACATACTTGTCGCACCACAAAAAAATTGACGAGCAGAGCCCCAAAACTGTGTCCCTTGCCAAACTCACGGAGTGATAATTGACGTTTACACTCTTACGGGCACAGTCTTTCCCACATGTACCAGGCTCTTTCCACATGCAATGCCTCGTCCTACTTAAAAATCGTGTATTTTCGGCTCAAACATCACGATGCTTCCTTCTTTCATCTTCCCTTTCAGGCGAGCCCACAAAATCATCTCGCTCCTCTCAGGAATTTAAGCATCCCCAGCCAGCAAAACACGACTTGTCTTTTCCTCTCTCCCATGCAGTATCACCTCTTCGTTGTTGGTTCTCAGTGTTCCACTTTTGAAATCCAATTGTAAGCCTCGAGAGTTCATGATGTCCATTCCAATTATGATTTCTCCCCCAATATCAGCAACCAGCATTGGATGTTCGAAGCTGGTACTTCCCAGAGTCACTGCTGCCTCCACTTCACCATGGATCCTAGCCAAGTCTCCTGTTGGCGTCCGTAGTCGCCACTTTGTTGGTTAATTCATTGTCGGTGTTGTGACAATGTCGGGCCTGATGATAGTCTTCGTCGCACCTGTATCCAGCAGCATGGTGCGCTTCTCTCCATTGACCAAGCCATCAACAAACACGCTGTTCTATTTGGGTCCTAAAAAGGCGACTATGGCAGTTTTCTTCGGGGAATACTGGTTAGAGGTCGACGATTGCCCCTTCGCATCAACCTTCGACTCCAAAGCAGGCGCGCGCACCTCTTTCCTACATCGGCCACGAACGTGGCCAGGCTCTCCACAGTTTCAGCATCGCAGCTCTCTGCGTTTGGAGGACTCCACTTTCCTGATAACTCTCCTCACAGAAGCTTCGACGGTCTTCTCCTGTACGGGATCCTGCTCTTCCATCCTTCGCACGCGTGCAGGAACCTTCACAGACTGCTTCGCCGCTTCGAATTCCAAAGCTTTTGCCAGTGCTTCAACCGGTCTATCGGGATGATGAAGTATTAGGGACTGCCTTATTTCCTGGTCTCGAAGTCCATCCAGGAAGGCCTAAACTGCAAACCTTCCCATGCCACTTTCTGGCGTAAGCCAGTCGGGCGAGGCGAGCTACATCAGCTTGAAACTCCTGCAGACTCTCGTTGTTCTTCTGAGAGCGGTTCTTCAGCTGAGAGTGATAGCTCCAAGTGAGTCTGTCCATATCGCAGCTCCAAATGCTTCACCAGAACATCGTAGTACTCCTGTTCTTGGGTGTTTAGCGTCTGCAGGATTTCTGTCGCCTCCCCAGGAAGGGCTAGAGTTAGTGCTAGAGCTTTCTTGGTTGCGGTTCATCCATTTGCCCTTGCCGCAGCCTCAAATTTACGATGGTAGTGGTTCCATGAAAGCTTGCCATCAAACTGAGGGGCTTTCATGTGGACTCTGACGGTATCAGCCTCTATCTTAGCACTGGCACTCTGGCTCACTTCTGGTTGTTTCATGATCACAGCCACTTGCCTTCTCATTTGCTCCATTACTTCTTCCAGAGTCTTCACTGTATCTCCTAGCTGTTTCCCGATCTCTTCTGCAACCTGATCCTTCAAATAGTTTTAGTTGTCCACCAGCTGTTCCTTGATTTTCTCCTCCATAGCTCTAGAAGATTCTTCGAGCTTCTCTACCAACTTCTCTTCCATAGCTCTATAAGATTCTTTGAACTTTCCTTCCAAAGCTCTAGAAGATTCTTCCAACTTCTCCAATTTCCTCGAATTTTCTTCCATCGCTCTAGAAGATTCTTCAAGCTTCACTCCCAGCTTCCTCGAGTTTTCTTCCATCTTTCTAGAGTTTTCTGACTTCGCAACTACTGCGTTGGGATCGGGAATTTCAAATTGGAACGTATCAGGATCCATGCCTTCTTTCATTAAATCCTCACGAAGCCTTTGTTGTAGATCAGTTTTTTTACCGCTTGTATCCAGGTCACGCCCCTCCAACTCCCTCTTCAACTCGACGACCTTCAATCCCGTTAGCAGAACAAGTTTTGCAGTCATTATGATGACTATTTATGTCTGATTCTATAGCACAATAAATAAATCCCACTTCCGACACCACTGAGATATTTTTCGCTGTGGAAAACACTGTTCAGCTTTAATGTATTTATTTAAAGTCACTACACACACGGTTTACAACACCACAGATATTTATATTCACAATCACAGCTTATCAAAATCTGAACTGAACTAACTAGACTTTCTCCTGTTTACAATTTACCCGCTTATATAGCTAATCCGTAAATTCTAGAATATGGAAGAATATAAAAGTATAGACCGGAATAAACAGCATGACTCATTGCACAGGAATGTGGCTCTCCGGCTTTTGTAAACATGTAGTAAATTCCAGATCGTTTTCGCTACAATATCTTATGTACATGTCATTGAAGTAATAGAAACATTAATTGGCTCAACGAATATGTTACATCAGTTTTTGAACGATTGCTATTGACAACCTTTTGACAACCATTGAGAGTATTGAGAGTTTGAAATGTCATGAAGTTCTGGTTTGTGAAAATTGATCATTTGTCCATAAGGTACGTACTGTTTCTTGTATCTTAGTTGTAAAATTGGTAAGTAGGGATAATACGCTTAATCGTTCGAATATTTTAACAGTAGTTTTTTCTGCTTAAATAATATATCGATGACTAAATCAAATACTACCACAATAAAATAAAAACCTATAGTTTTGAGATATTTAGTTTTGAAATTCTACAATCAATCTGTATTACATTATTTCGTTTCTGATATAGAATAATTGCTTATGTTTTATGTGAAAGCTGCGATCTTTCGCTGTTAAAAATATCATACAAATCACACCCAATTAGGTGCAAGTTTAACATTCAAAGATGTAAACTGCGATATTTTAAGATTAGACGATTTGTATTTAAAATAAAATAGAATTGGCTGAGGTGAAATAAAGGTACAAACAATTATCTAGATAATGCAGTTGAGCAAAGATGATGATTTTTAGTTTTTAGTTTTGATAAAATACCCCCACATTTCATAATATGACGCTCTTCAACGGCACTAATTTTATTTTTATCAAAACGCCACAACTCGAGTAATTGCGTCTTTTATGAAAAACTTGATTTTGCAGAAAATACATAATTTAATTTAATTGGTTTCTAATAAGTTATATGGATATTTTGATTTGTGGCGACATTTGTATTCAAAACTTGTAGATATTTTGCATTGCTTGAGTTAAAAATGTAATTTTCTTATTTTCTTTACTTGTGGCGGTCTTTGATTCAGCCATCGATAATCGATATTTTAGTATTTTTGTTCTACTATTTAATACCTATGTTTGGATCTTCTCTTTACAATATCGAGGTTAATATGTTTGTTTTTTTTTATTATTTTAAAATGCGTGTCATGAGATTGTTTCTTGTATTGTATGTTGTTCGTTTATACACAGCGCAACAAAATTAACGCATATCAACCCGAATTTTTTGAATTCAAAAGTTAACTCACACTTCCAAAAACACTTCTTGGAGTGTACTAAGAAAAGTAACATCTGCCAATATGATGTTTATCAGGGTTGTTATCTTCCTGATCATTTTAGTTCTTGAATCATTCTTATACAGGGTAAGCCAAAAGTCTTATATTGGTATTTTCATAATATATCATGTTTGTATTGAAATGGAGAAAATAGAATAAATGCGTTAATTTTGCTGTGCAGTGTATTACAAGTATCCATATTTTATTTATTATTTGTAGGTATACAGTGAGAATTTTTGCACTAGTTCCATAGAAAAACCGAACAATGAAATAAAGTTGAGTCATTGGAAATGTTCCATAGCGATGATTGATGTAAAAACAACAGTAAAAAAAAATCTATGGAATGAAATAAATGTTATGCGGAAAGTGGCGACTTCATACTTGCCGCCTTCATTTCCATAGAGGTAGTGGCTACTTCTATCGACTGTATGAAAATTAAGTATGTTCACCTCCCGTATTAGTTACAGGAGGTAAAATTTATTTTTTCAGTATCAAAGATAGTTCAAAAATGAACACTAATTTTTTAAAAATTATTTTATTTGGACGGTTGACTCTAATAATCCCCTGTTAAAGAAGACATATACGCTCAAGTGAGGCGAGCGTGGTGGCCATCTAATAGGACAACCTCTGCCTATCCACCTGTTCGGAAAACGGGTATTCAGATAATCTTTTACTGCTGTCGTACTGTGTGCAGGTGCTCCATAGTGTTGATACCAAACGTTTGGATCAAGTTGCAGCGCATTTATTGCTGGTATAATTTGGTCCTAAAGAAGACGAAGGTACCTCTCAGAATTGAGCGTACTATGAAAAATGAACCGACGATATGGCAATCCACAATGCCAGCCCACACATTGACTTTTAGAGGGTATTGGGTCCTTGCGGCGTCGTACAAGTGCAAATTTTCTCTGGACCAACACATTCAATTTTGCGAATTTGCTTGTTCATGTTTCAAAAAGATGGATTCATCAGTAAAAACGATTGTTTCTAGAACATTTTCATCACTATTTATCATTTCAAACATCTTTTCACAAAATGTTATTCGGCTTTCAGGATCCTGATATGATGGTTCTGGGCGGTTTTGGTATTTATAAGCCTTATATTTTAGTTTCTTAAGAATTCTGCAGACGCTAGGCTGGCTAATACCATGGTAACTTGCAAGTCCTCTTGTGGTACTATTGATGTTATTTTCTACAGCAGCAAGAACACTTATTTCCATGTCTTGTCTTCTGTGTTTACACGGGGCTGTCCAACACGTTGATTTCCATGAGTTGGATCAATACAGCCAGATGTGTTTTCCAATAATTCTTCTGATTGTCGTATGTGAAGGTATTAGTCTATTTGGGTACTCCACACTAAAAAATGCTGGAACTTCTCGCAAAGAGACACCACTACAATACCATCTGTAAATTTGAGTTTTTTCTTCTTTGGGATACATTTCACCTTTACATTTTGCTTTGACCTTGACAATTTCAAGGCGTCACCTTATGAAAAATCGAAAATCCATAGCAACACAAAACATTATTTTTACGTATGGAACATTAAAAATGACTCAAAATATTTTCATTACATATGTTTTCTATGGAACAAGAGGTAAGATTCTCACTGTATATACTTGATACATAGAAATAACTGAAGAAAATGCCTGGATGTTCCGCTTTTGGTTGCAGCAATTCCGCCGCAAAAGGGTTCTCAATGAGAACATTTCCCAGAGACAAGAAAAGAAGAGAAATATGGCAGCACAAGTAGCACGTAAAGATTGGCGACCCACAAATAATAGTGTGCTGTGCGAGGTACTGTAGAACTCTTTTATAACATCCTCGCCTCGGTCCTCGCTTTCACTTAATGTATACTATAATCATGTTTTGTATTGTTTGTATTGTTTTTACTCTAGCATTTTTGCATTAATTTGTATTTGCTTTGTCCATAAAATTTATTTAAATTTTTCTGTGGCAATAAAGCATATTTGATTTGATTTGATTTATTCTGATTAATTAAGTTCAAAACGCTTGTTTAAAGAGATACCTAATACCAAACGTTTATAACCGTACTACGTAATTAGTTATTTTCGTTAAATACTTATATTTTCCGTATTTTCAATTTCTGGTTATTACGAAGTTTGGATATATCGAACGGCTTTTGTCGGTCCCTTGAGGTTCGCTATATCCGAGTTCTACTCGTCTTTGATCGTTGGGGCCATAAAGTTTTAATTCGCTGGTTTTAATGGAGCTTATTCTTATTAGGTACATTTTGATTAAGACCAGCAAATATGTGTGTTTAATTCTTGGAGTTCCTTGCCCTCCAGAGTTCTTGAATTCTGGAAATGAATGTCTATGCTTTGAAGAATGATTAAATTTTCTTCTGTTATCACTATTATAATATCGTGATTATTTTATTTTTTTTGAATGTTGTCTAAATGCGAAGATCTCTTCGCCCGATTTTTTTATTATCAAGGGAATATTATGTTTCTGACTATTTGAAAGAGAAGCAATAATTGATGTTGTGTAGGAATATTGGCAATTTTATCGGGTATGATACCCAATTGATCTGAATCACTGTTGCTCACTTGTAAAATAGCTTGTGAAGAGACTGGAAGTTGCTGAATACATAATTGCTTGATAGCTTCACAAGACATATCTGTGCCTGCTAAATTCATGATCTCCCGCAATAATTGTGATGGTTTTCGATCACCAAGTTCAACACCAGGTAGTATTTTCTTGAGACGTGAATCAACACTGTCTGTGCATCGTTGTGTTAAAGCATTCTTCAGTTGTTCATATGTTGGAGAGTTTTCATTTTTCATCAAATCTGACACAATATTGACGCTATCAAGTGCTGTCAAAACATAATTGTATTTAGTGTGACTGTTACTTATCTTCGATAATTCAAATCGTGCTTCAGCTTGTCTGAACCATAAGCCAGGCATATTCATCCAGAACAACGGGAGTTTCACTGTGACAGCGGATATTTGGGATGAACTTTTGTCAGCTTTATTATCTTCCAAATTGCTTTTCATCTTGATCAAAATGATTTTGGTGTTGTCTGATGTTTCTTCCATGTCGAGGTCACCAGTTTTGGATGTTTTTCATAGTTTTTATTGAAATGTCTAACATACAAATCATACACTTGATTGAGAACTGAAAACTCTCAAAACCGTACCTCTTATCATGTAACAATGTGTTAAGTAATTTGAATAAAACATCACCACCTAGCTCTAGCATTAAAAAAGGGTTTCCGAATTCCGTTGATCTAACCAAATTGATGCCACATGATTTAATGAATAATACATAAACTGCTTTTCTACATTGACTCAAGTATTTGTTTATTCATATGCTAAAGAAGTAACAGGCGTATGCTGCGTTTTTCCGTTGTTTAATAATTTCACTTCCTTTTCTTATTGAAAATTGTGAAAAACTAACGACAACAAAACACTGTTATCATCAGTTTATCCAGATTTTCTCTTATTACACTTTTTTTTCACAATTTCTGCGTTGGTGGTGACAGTTACTGGTAAATTTCAGTCAATTTCCGGTTCCGATTGAACAAAACCGGCCAGGTAGGACAGGTATTCAGTTGAGAAATGTTCTTTGCGCTAACCGTTCAACATAAAAGAAGGTCTTACCCAAACTAACCCCCAAACCATTTATGTGTGTCAACTAATAATTAAAATGGATACTATTACTAACCGTCACTATCGTCAGGGTATGGGAACCGTTTCGTTATAATAAATCACTCGGAAAACATTTTATTTGAAAAAGTTAGGTTGAAGTATCAAATGAAATAATGGATGCGCCACAAAACTACGATGTTGTATTTTTTGACCAGCCCTGAATTATACTTATATCTTTCATCTCCATCGTTTTCCTTTCAAAATTAAAAAAATAGTACTATATATCAGCATTCTCTTCTAGATAATTTTCACATTTTGTAACTTTTTGGTCTTCCTGTATATTTCAAGTTTTTTTTTCGACAGGTTATTTTTAGACAAAGCAAAAAAATTTTCTCGTATCCTTGTATTTTTAATCAATTTGTCCTCTTGTAACACCTATCCGGGGACGTTGTTTAGTGAATCAATTATACAGGGTGACAGTTTAAAAGCTGAAAATGGGCATAATCAACTAATGCATAGAAATGAAGAAAAATCCTTGGAACCGTTTTTTCAATAGGTGTGGGAACCAAAATGATATAATAACCTCAATCTACTCCTCACTTCCAGCCACCTCAAATGAATAATCTTAAATGTGAAGGGGGTTGTCATTGGAGAAAGCTTTCAAAAATACATTACAAGAACTTTGATTTGAGGTATGACAAAGGGAGTTGTCAGTTAAGATTATTCATTTGATGCGACTCAGCTGGGAGTAAATGGGGAAGTGCGAGAATTTGATGGAGAAACATCATTTTGGTTTTCCATATACCTAATAAGAGATGGTCTCGAAGATTTTTTCAACTCTTAGCGCCTTCGATAGTTTTTAAATCGTATCAGCCAAAATTAAGCGAAGAAATATTGGTACATGCAGTCAGTTGATTTTGCTTATCCACTCTGTTTCTTCAGTCTGGCTTGCGTACAACTGATCTATTCATGCAACTTGGATATGGCAGTACCAGAAGATTCTTGACAATTAATAAGGAAGGTAGTCAAAAGTGTGGGAACAACACACCTGTTTCTTGGCTCTTGACTGTTTTACTGTTTGTGACACCAGCAAGGACACCACTGATGGATTTTATACAGTCGGAAAAAAAACTTTATTTGATGTGAAAAAATAATGTTGTTGACTCAAATGCACAACTATTGTCTAGTGAAAATGCTTTGAAAATTGCCACAAAACTTGTTTTCCTGTTATACAAAAACAAACAAATCCAGAAAAACTCAAGAATCAAATTGGCGACGACAACAATAAGCCATCTTCCAAAAAGATATCGACATTCGTTAAGGGGTAGTATAGGGGACATCATACAAACATATTAAACAGCTCTTAGCAAATGAGCCGTTTGAGGTGTAAAGCTAGAGAAACCATCGGGTACTTTTTTGCGCATTATTCAAATCACTGTTCACTATGTATAGTTTTGTGTATTGGCGAATAAATTATGATTTACAATAATAATAAATTTTACGAAGAAGAAATTTCCGAAATGTTGATGATAAAGAAATTTGTTCGCCTCTCAAAAATAAACAAAAATGTCTCTTTTGATGCCCCTAGCACCCCTTAAAGTTTGTCTGTATCTTTTCAAGACACCCTCTGTATTGCTCTCACAGAAATTGTAAAAAAAAGATACTTGTGCCTGCCAAAAAAGGTCTAAGATGTTGCAATGAGTGTGAATGTCATTATTTAGTGTCATTATATCGTTTCGGACTTCCAATGCTCATGCTTTTCAAATTGATAAACCTTTATTTTCTGGCTATATTTTATTTCCAACATGCAATTTATGCAATCAGTGATTGAAGTTTCAAATATTTTATGAACTTTATGATACATATTGTAAACAATATCAACAATAATATTGATCACAGTAGGGAATTTTGATCAGTAGTTGTTTTCACAAGTTATATTGCACAAGACCGACACGGCCCGACTTCGCTGTGGCTGTACGCGCAAGATGAAAAATTCAATAAGTGAAAACTATGAACCGCACAAACAGAGTTTTTACCCTAAAAACTTTTCACAATTCATTTGCTTCAAATTATACGGTGCATTTATATAAAAATTTTCATCATTAAACTTTTTTCTCGATCACCCAAAACTACTCTACAGAAAATGAAAACTTGGCCTTCCCATTATTTAAACAAGAAAAAATCTGATTTAAATGAAACGTTTTTCGAAGCACTATTGTATCTGCTTCACTTAAAGCGAAAAAAATAGTTTGATAGCACGACTACTTTCCGAGATATCGCGATAGATATCTCAAAAAACAATATCGATATTTTTTGAGTTTTTTCGGAATACAAAACTTCTCGACCACCAGAAAATGTAAAAACTGATTTTTTCATATAAACAATTATTATATCATAAATGATTCCCACTAGGTCTGGTTTGTTTGGTTCCACTCCTATTTTATTTTATCTCGGGAACTAAGCGCTTTAAACCTCCGATTTCGCTCCACTATCAGATTTATGAATGACATCCGACATGTTTGGTTACATTTTCGAATTCCGCGTAGAATTATAGATAGTTTCTATCTGAACTACCATATCAACAAATTTATTTTCGGGATGTTCACATGTAAATAGAAATTTTCCAACGATAATGAATTATGACTATCCGAGAAAGATGTTATGGCTAATAAGAATTGCATGCGTTTTGATTTTAATGATCACAGAATTAGCCGCATAGTTTCAAAATCATTATAAAGTGAGGAACTGACTCGAGACAAATCATTTTGGGACAAATTAAATTTCTACAAAATAAAATAATTCTGCAAAATTGGCTTTTGAAAAATGTCTTGTCTACGGACAAAGTAATACTGTGTTGAGGCAAACAATAGACATAACTTGCAATATCACTGAACTACCTATTGCTAACGAAAGGCTTTGTTCTTTGAATGTATGAAGTCTCTGGCAAGATTGAACATTTGTTCGACAGCGTCTGATATTATTAGGTCTGTTTGTAGAACAACCACAAACCAGATAGACTTATTATACAGGGTCCTGCAATGCGTCATTCATAGCTCGTATACCATTCAGGTTAGGAATTTTGTTCATGCGCAGACCTATACTATACATATGAGTGTGATTCAGGAAAATATTTTCGCAAATACAGAGTTGTTCAAAAGAAAGTGACGACATTTTTTTTTTTTTTGTTTTGTTTCGGTGTTCTTTCCTATGTCCGAAATCTGCAAAATAGAAAAACAAAAAAAATCGTTTTGCAACCTTCAAAAAAATGATTTGAAAGATGGTCTTGGGTCTGTTTTTTCTTTGCTCCGCAGTGTTGATTCCATTACAGTAAGTCCGAAGATACTCCATCAACATCAAATTTTTTTTTTTCTATTTTTCACAGGGTGTCCAAAATTTGATTTCGAATGTGACAACTTTCGAAGCAGTTTTTCTCAAGATTCCCAAATGGTACACTCTGTATATTATTTTAAAGTTCAATGCAGAATTAGAGTACGAACACTTTTTTTATTAACAAGTTTATTTGAATTCTAAACCGATAAAAAAATATTCACCAAAAATCATAAATATGTCAATTTTTATCAATAAAATAGTGGGTGAAGTAAGTATCTTTACTAAATAAAACCAAGTGGCTCTGGATAATGCCTATCGGGAAACTCAGCCGCATACATTGCCAAAAAAAAAATGTTCTTACTTTTTCCCAATACAAAAATCATATCAATAAGCTCTTCTTTTGGAAAATTCATTTTCTCAACAAATCATTTGCCAATATTCTTCCACAACTATTGTCAAAACTATATGTTTTGTTTGTTAGATAAATAAAGCGTTTTTCCATAGCAACCCAAGAAATGTTTGAAAGGTAGAGACTATGGAGTAATCGTTCGTTCGTGCACACAGCCTCACAGTCACCTTAAAAAAATGTTTGTTTTTTATTGATGGATGGACATATTTATGGTTTCTGGTGAATATCTTTTGAACGGCTGAGAATTTGAATGAATTTATCAATACAAAAAGTGTCTGTACCCACATTCTGCATATCCAAAATTCATCTGAATCCATAAACAAACAAAAAAGTTATCAAGGATCAAACTAGGATCC
The DNA here is from genome assembly GCA_958502075.1 of Orchestes rusci. Taxonomy (NCBI): domain Eukaryota; kingdom Metazoa; phylum Arthropoda; class Insecta; order Coleoptera; family Curculionidae; genus Orchestes; species Orchestes rusci. The sequence goes on from OY293305.1 coordinate 30,836,456, forward strand.
AAATTATTTTAGCCCACACTGTATATATATAATATATATACGTGGAGTGGATTATTGTCCTAATATTGGTCAAACCACATCCACATGATAAATACAGACAAAATGTGGATGTGGTTGAAGACGTAAAATTTGGAAAAATTCAGTATATCCAGGGCCTTTCGGATTCTCTAATTAGTCTGTTCAAAGATTCAAATATAAAAATTGCAAAGTATAATTTGAGAAAGGTTGACAAGTTTTACACCAATTTGAAGGATCGTACAGTTGCCCTCAATAAGTCTGATGTAGTCTACGGCATAAAATGCGAATGTGATCAAATATACATACGACAGACAGCACAAAAAACGCCCAAAAGATTAGCTCTACACAAAAGTGACTGTAGACTTAAACCAACGGTGACTAGCCTTAGTTCACACGTTAACCAACATGATCACATAGTTAATTACAACGACGCTGTAGTGTTGACTACAGAAAAAAACAGCTTCAAGAGAAGATTTCTTGAAATGTTTTACATCAGCAATTGCAGTAACTGTCTGAACCACAAAAAGGATGTTGATAGCCTTAGCTCAATTTATACGTTTCTTTTAACACAAAATTATACAAAAAGAGTGAAAACAGTTGATTGGTATATTAGGAAGGAGCCCCCTGTTTATATAACTTTTGTTCAAAAAATAAAACTAAAAATTAAAAAAATTTCTGCCTATTAAATTTTTTTTATTGCTCTTAATGTTAATTCTCTTGACTCTTGCTTTTCTCAAATATAAATTACCCCCAATAACACATCATGTCCCGCATACAAAAGTCATTAGGTGGTACGATCAACAATATTGTTGTATATAATATTGTAGCAGGTAACTTGTTGACGTCATGTTTGTCAGTTAAGTCAATTTAAATACGATGTAAATGACGTGTGTCATCAAACTTAGGTAAGGTCTAAAATTGTGTCAATTTTTCTGCGTGGTCATACCAGCCACATGTTCGTTAACATCTTTCAATTTTCAAATTCAAATCAAATGTAACTTATATCGCATAGTTTTTCTGCTGTAATGCCACACCATGACCTAATCCTTGTTAGGAGTTGGTTGTAGACTAATCTGTAAGTTTTTTCCTGGGCTTTTTTGCCAACTTGTAGTTTGATTGCTGTTTCTTTATATAGATTTCCTGATGAAGCTCAAAAATATGAGCTAAAGCTTGATGTAAGATTCAAATATACAACTGCAAGAGCACCCTAGAACTTTATTGCTCCCTCCTGTAGACTTTTGATCCCTATACTGATCCACAATTTGCTATATATATATATCTATATTATCGAAAAACCCAAGTACCATCACATGATAGTGTAGGGTTACATATTTACAACACATTCACTATTAGGCAGTACAGATTCTTCGCCCATTCTTTCTTGTTTTTTGCCAACCGCTTCGCTTCTTGTATTGATTTTCCCTTATTCCCGAGTATTTCTTCCAACATTTTGTTCCATGATTTCTTTGGTCTTCCTGTCTTCTTTCTATTACTTTCTCTTGACTCCCAGATTGGTTTTACTTTTCTTGTGCCATCCATCCTTTGCAAATGTCCCCACCAACTCAGTTGTCTTTTTTGGATAAATGTATGTATCGGTTCGATGTTCAATTATTGTTCTCTTATGACATAATTTTTGATTTTATGCATTCTAGTTACTCCTTTCGTTCTTTTTAAGTATTTCATCTCCATAGCTTGTATCTTGCTTTCCTGAGCCGGAGATAGCACCCAGGAGTCACAACTGTATGTGAGTTTTGGTCGGTATATCGTTTTGTACATGTTCATTTCAGTTTCTGCGGTAATTTCCCTTCTGTTGATGAATGCCTTATTCAAGGAGTGGAATAATCTTGAGATGTTTTCTATTCTTCTATTTATCTATGTCTCTATAGAACCTGTCTGATCCAGTTAAATCCCTAGGTATTTAAACATTATAACTTGTTCAATTTTCTCATTCTCGATTATTATGTCGATGTTGTGGTTTAGTTTTCCCATTACCATTACTTTCGTATTGTTCTTATTTATCTTCATGCTGTACTTTTCAATTGTTGTGTTCCATATATTGAGGCTGTCAGAAAGGTCTTTTTCCTTTTTTGCCATAATAACTTAGTTAATAACTATGTCGTCTGCAAATACTCCTTCCGATATTTCTACCTGATGCATATTTCTGTAGCCGATCCTGATTTTTCTGGCTGTCCCGAGCATTCCTTTATGATTTCGTCCATAAATATGATGAACAGTAACGGACTTAGTCCACCTTCTTGTCTTAGTCCTTGTGTGGTATTGAAGCTGTTCGATGTTCTCCCCTGGCTGATTATGAAGTTGGTGTTGTCGCTATACAGTATTTTAGTGATTCTAATAATTATTTTTGATCAACCCCTTTTTTCCTCATTATCTCCCATATTTTTTTTCTAGGTACTCTGTCGAACGCCTTTTCTAGATCAACAAATGCAAGATATAAGTTATATACAGGTTGTACCATTTGAAAATCTTGAAAAAAACTGCTTTGAAAGTTGTCACATTCGGAATCAAATTTTGGACACCCTGTACAAAATAGAATTGAACCATGTGATGTTGGAGTATCTTCGGACTCACAGTATTGGAATTGTCACTGCGGAGCTGGAAAAAAACAGACTCAAGACCATCTTCGAAATTATTTTTTGAAAGGTTGCAAAACGTTTTTTATTTTGTTTTTTTGTTTTTTTTCTCGAAAACTATCAAGACAAATCAGATGGAACTTTTGGATAAAGGAAAGAACACCGAAACAAATCTTTATATTTAAAAAAAAATAAAGGGTGTCCCAGTAAAAAAAATAAAAAATTTGGTCACTTTTTTCTGGACCACTCTATATGTGCGAAAATATCTTCCTGTAATACAATCATATGTATATTATAGGTCTGCGCAAGAACGAAATTCGTAACCTGAATGGTATACGAGCTATGGATGCCTGACGCACTATTGCAGGACCATGAGATTTTGGTGATGACATTTCATCGCAGATGGATAGGAAGATAAGACCATACTACTTGGCCAGCTACACCTTCTGAAGACTTTCTTTGGAGTTAAGTACATACTAGAGAAAGACTCGGAAATACCTCCGACAATGCTAGACAACATGAAGCAAAGAATGATAGATATATTTGGCGCAATTTCCTCGATCATCCTAAGTGCAAGAATTTTGCGAATCATAATGTAAATAACTTTGAACGTTTCAGAATGTTAGTCTATGGTTCAGAACCTCACTTGCAAGGAAAAATTCAATAACTCAGTCAAACCTCAACTTGTAAGCATCAAATTCGACATCCGTTGTAAGTGTACAAAGGGTATTGATTGACACCCTTAAAATAAGAGTTTTATGAAACGCTGGTCAACTCGAAAAATCAAAACTTTTCTTGCTCTTGTTATTTTTCAAAAAAACTATATCGTTTTCAGCAAAAACACAAATATCTGAAGGCACATATTGTAGCTGTCATACCAATCGTCATAATTATCGTCGAAAATTCCAAGGTCGGCTATGAAATTGAACGTCAGGTTCCACAATAAGGTAAAAAGTCGAAATAAAAATTATTTGATTGAAAAACTGATAAATCAAACAACAGGAATAGCATACAATTTGCACCAAGAAGGTACAGAAATAGTTCAAAATTATCACCAACATGATGGTAGTGTTTGATGAGTGTGCATTCATCTGTAATCCGATTACAAGATTCGACTAGTGGAATACACTAATTCTTTTGACACTTCCCAAAGATAGAAGTCTCATTTGTTGGAGTCTGGTGATCGTGGAGGCCAAACTTGTGTTGTGGACAATTATTTTTTACTTTTCCAATCCACTTATCTGGATACTGAAGGTCCCAAATTCTACACAGGGAGTCACACTGGAGAAAGCGGAAGTTCTTAGAAGCTGCCTTTATCGAACATCGAACGAAGAAATTTCCAGTAACAGCAGCCTCGAAATCCTGAACATATGGAAACCTGTGCATTGTCGGACCCCTTGAGCTTGACTAACCATAAGTTTCCTTTCATCTTTGGGTGAATTTTCACGGTTGATTGCTCACATTTAGTATTCAAGCCTTTAGCCTAAGGATAAGATCTCAGTCATGAGAATCAAGGCCGGGAAAACCTTTGATCTGGCCGCAACACATGACGATCCTGCGCTCAGAGCACTGGTGGATTACGATCCAAAAGTTCTCTGTGTGCATGCCTGTGAGAGAACACTGAACCAACTATAAGCTGTAGGTTTTGATTTACATAACCTGGGAGATATACCAAGCTAGGTCGACCGGAATTAGGACACAAAAACGTCCTAAGCGCTAGTTCATTAGATAGGACGAAATCCGTCTTGCACGCGATTAAAACGGGAAATTTCGAGACATTTATAGCCGAACAGGAACAGTTAGTTAGGTGTCAAAAAGTTTTATATTGATCGTGAATATACCTGAACTGTGAACGGACAGTTGAAACATGAATACGTTCTGTGCCTCGGAATTCTTGAAAAAAAAATAGTTAAGACTGGACAAGTGATTTCTATAGTTGAAAGTTGAAATACGCTAGAATACGAACTGTTGTGCCTGAGGTGACATATTTGGGTGAGATGGCATATTGGCAATCTTAGTGGAAATACTTTACATTTGCAAATTTCTTCATTGGTTCATATGGACGCGGAAATGTAACGGTTGCTGTGAAAACTCAGTTCACCTGGAAGTATCGACAAAAGTGGTCGTATGTATGCTGTCGGTTTGTGGAAAGTTTTCTGTCGGGTATACCAAGTGTTTGTTACTTCGAACATTTGAAGTTCTGCTGAATTTTTTCTATGTTGCAGTGTTGTTGATGCTTTTGACATCTGTCCAAGAAGTTGGTATAAAGATGTAAGTGTGAACCAACAACCTTTATAAGTCGAAACGGAATAATGTAAGTCAGTGCGGGATAGCATATAATCGACCAGGTCAATTTGGCATGGTATGCCGTCTAACCCTGAAGTATGCCAATCATTTTATCGCCTAGTTACTTATATCTCAAATATAACCATTAAGCTCATTTCTCCGCTGCCTGTTTCTCTTGGGTGACAAAAAATCGCAATCCTAGCAAGCGAGGAAAGATTCGTGAACTCAACGACACACCTGAAATCAAAATTGCAGAAGCCACAATGTTACGAAAATCTGCAAGGGCAAGAAAAAGGGAATTAGTGCCTAATGATGAGACAAAAGAAGAAATCGAAAGCGACTTTTTATTCGTAATTGCGTCTATCAGGGTGCCACCGATTGTTACGGTTCGTTTTTTTGTAAATGCAAATTTCAATTATTTTTGATTATCCCAGTCGGTGGAGTATGAGACTCTTAATCTGAGGGTCGTAGGTTCGTTTTTGCGAATGCGAAATTCATTTTTTTTAATTCTAATTAGGTCCAGTAATCATGATAAAATTTGGATTGAGTCAAGAATTATTGTGCATATTTAGCTGCTCATCAAGTTAGATTATTTATTTTAGATCTAAGTTGAGATTTGGGAATATACTGTGCTGGTAAAACTAACGTGATCAAGTATCGGATAGATTATTGCCAATTCACGCACGCAACTATTGTTTTCAATTATTGTTCTCCTTTGGGCATATTTTTGAGACCTGATTAGGATGCATCGAACGGTCCGGAGTGGCTCTGTTCAGTTGAATCAGTCTGGCAAAAGTGCAGGGATTTTGGATTCTAGTAGCTACGATAATCCGTTATTTTCCACCTACCTTTTGATAGAAATAAGGCGAATTTGACTTTTGGATTTGAGGTTGCCGACACAAAGTTGCCGAGTGGTGTTCTACCTCGTGGCTTTTATGCCGATTTTCCTGGAAAATTTGACGATTGTGAATCAAAAATTGACAGCAGCTTTTGTTTAATGCTTTATCAAATTGCCTGTGTGCATGGATTTTCGTCCTAGATTTTCCCCACAATAAGACTAAACACGTGCTAGACCCAATTTCATCAGTGATGAGTCCGAATTTTCATAGCCCATCAGTCCCTATGATATGTTTCCTTGTGTATTTCAGGCCTTTCTCACTTTAATAATTATTATGCTCATAATAATTATATTACTTATAATAGTAATAATTCCTACCAGAGAGCAATTATTAATATTATTATTATACCAGTAGTAGCACTGATAGTGGTACTATCATAATATACCTTGTGATTGAAGTCGCCGTTGTTTTCGGACATTTTGGAGCCCTTAACGTCCCAAATACTCACTGTATGCTCCGTTGTTGGGTGTCGACAATGGCGACCTGATTGATGTGACGTATGGCCCAGACTCCTACTTATTTTGGACTTGTTTGAGACAATCAAGACTCATGATACTAAAACAAACAAGATATGATCACGCGCAGGTTCCGCTGACGTCATTGTGAGCCCAAACCTCAAAATTCATAGGTTACCTAGGTAACTGGGTTACCATGATACTGAAAAAAACAAGAGCAACTCACGCCATAATACAATAACTCTCGCACATCCCCCTCAGTTGTCATCACGTGACCTACCTCAAACCTATACGATCAATGTCACGTGGGGACGTCATGCGTGAGCCAGTTCAAATTTCAATCAAAAATGGTTACTAGGTTACGGTATTGATGTTCTACATCCAACTTCACTTTGAGCTCGCAGTGACGACATGCGCGGCTTGGTCCTGATTTCGTCCAGCAAATGATCGATTGCTTTTTGTTTTTAGTTGTTGTTTAGTAGCATCGACTTTTGTGTGTCTCAGATTCGCTTTTCTATACAGGGATCTTGGCTCCTATTATACCTACAGCAAAGGTTAAATGGAGAAAGTTTTAGAGGAAACTTAGTGCATTCGATATCTGGTTTCAGATTTGCGATCGATAAATTGGTTTTGGAAATATCGGCGAAAAACCGAAAATGACGGATTTTGTTTTTTGCCAGTAAATCCGAAACGGCTACTTGCTCAGCTATAAAAATGTGACATTATCGGGACACTTTTTTTAAGACGAATAAAATGGTGTGTATGACATGTCTCAATCGTCTTTTGTTTTCCCGCAACCCGCATCAAATTTCATTTTTCTTATGGCCGCCATATTGGGTTTTTCGATTTTTGGAAAGTGTGTGAAATTTCCAGTCTAGTGATGCCTCACAATTGCATAAAAGATTCAAGTATCTTCGGAATATCACATTCCGTAGTTAGGACTCAATCTGTTCTAAGGAGGCCATGATTTTTCTGACAGAAAACTGGTTCATAAGCAAAATCCTAGGAGGCTCTGATATGTCGTTAAATAATTCTGCCGAAAGATGGCGTTGTGGACTATAACACCCCGCAAATAGTAATTCAGTATGAGGGTTGTGTTTACGTAAATAGTAGTACGCTTCTCTGTCATTAAAATAATAAATCTCATAAACAACTTGTTGAAACGTATCAAAAATGCCCGGTGTTCCCTATTCGAATGAAGAAAAGTTGGATATGTAAGCGCTGCACTTGCAGTCACAGAGAAATGCCGACATTACCTCAGCAAGGTATTTGGAGGTGTACCTCGAACGACGGCAGCCTAATGAAACCCAATTTAGAAAAATGGTTGTTAATTTGATCAACTTTGGGGCCTTCGAACAACCTAGAAGCGGATACAACATTGAAAATGAAAATCGCAACAGAAACATTTTACAAGCTGTCAACGAAGACCCTAGTAGATTGGTAAAAACTGTAGAACGGGAAATTGGTGTGTCAAAATCAACAGTACAGAGAGTGCTAGAAAAGAATAAGTACCATCCATACAGACCCACAGTAGTTCAAGGACTTAAAGAAACTGATTTTTCAAGACGAATGCGCTTCTGTGATTGGTATACAAGGAAGTATAATGACAATCCCGATTTTGTAAATCATGTCTTGTGGTCCGATGAAAATAGGTTTACGAATTGTGGAGTTTTTAATAAGCACAACACTCATCATTGGGCTGTGGAAAACCCTCACGAAGTGGCAGCGAGACGTCTAAATACCAGATTTGGGTTTAACGTTGGATGTGGGGTCATTGGTAATCTAATCCAACTTACCTTTCTCAATTGGGCAACTATCAATCAATCTTTTCAGGAAATCGCCTTATAGGACCATTTTCATTTGACTACAGCCTAAACGGACAAAGATACCTAGAGCTTTTGCGAAATCAGGTTGTGCCGGCATTACGAGCTACTCTAACCGAAGATGAGTTCAGAAGAACCCGGTTTCAACAGGATGGATGTCCGGCTCACAACACCATTCAAGTCAGGAACTTTTTGATAGAGCAGTTTGAGGAAAGGATCATTTCATCAAATTGTACAATACCCTGGCCTCCTAGATCCCCCGACCTTTCGCCCTTGGATTTTTATCACTGGAGTCATACAAAGAATGAGGTCTATGAATTTGATCCTCCTGCGACTATAGAAATCCTGAGACAAAGAGTTTTTGACATTTTTACAAATATCAACAGAAACATACTTGCGAGGGTTGTACGAAAAACAGTTACTAATTGCAAAAATGCCTCGATGCAAATGGACGTCATTTTGCAAAATTGTGAATCAATACCGAGACAGTTGAGAACACCTTACAGTATTTTTATTTTCAATATATTTGTATCTACCTGTAAGTTATTCAAAAGCTTAAGTGTTGATTGAATAAACAATGATTTTTCTGACTTCTTATTCAATACACTCATAGACTCGTGGAGAAGTCATTATTTACGTCCATGTTCTATTGAAAATTCAATGAGTTTAACACGTTCGCTGCACACCAAATGAGGTGACCTTAGGTTAATACAGTACCTATTAATGATGTTTGCGACAAATAAATCATGGCCTCCTTAGAAAAGATTGAGTCCCAGCTACGAAGTGTGATATTTCGATTATACTTAAATCTTTTATGCACTTGTGGGACATCACTAGACTAGAAATCTTACACTATTTCCAAAAATCGAAAAATCCAATATGGCGGCCATAAGAAAAATGAAAGTTGAGACAGGTTGCGGAAAAACAAAAGGAAATTGAGCAATGTAAAACACACCATTTTATTCGTCTTAAAAAAGTGTCCAGATAATGTCACATATTTATAGCTGTCCAATTAGCCGTTTCGGATTCACTGGCAAAAAACAAAATCTGCCATTTTTGGTTTTTCGCCGATATTTCCTAAACCAATTGACCGATCGCAAAATGGAAGCGAATATCGAATGCACTAAGTTTCCTCTAAAACTGTCCTCATTTAACCTCTGATGTAGATATAATAGGAGCCAAGATCCCTGTATAGAGAAACGAGTTTGGGACACACTGTATATATTTTTATCATAAAGGTTGTGAATAAATGTTTTTCTGTGGGTACTTTCAAGTATTTCGTTTTCTGTGTTTCTCGCTTTCGGATTGTCGATTTTGGGTAAGTTCCTTTTTCTTTTGAAGCGTGTAGCGCTACCTCTCTTCTACTAACCTTTTATTTTCAGTGCCTTTCACCCACGACCACTCTACGCTCAGCTAGCATAACGATCTCCAATCCATCACCATCCCTCTTTAAAGCGAAACTCTTTTAAACCCATCTTTCCTTTTTTATTTTTTTTTTTCCTTGCTTTTTTTATTATTGTAACACGATTTCTACCTGTACCTACTGCAACGAACTCCATCACTTATTTTGCTCTGATCAGAATCAGTAAAAGAGTGAAGTAGTTTATTTGCGATGTTTGCAAATAAGTGCAATAAAATGAAATTTTATGAATATTATGCTTAAATTTCCACATTAGTTTTGAGTTGTTTGAGCATTCCCAGTTAGATTAAATGTGGCTTTACTCTACCGAGGACTCTACCTTTCTACTGAATAATTGATAAACTGTTGGGTACTTTGTTTAACGTACGTAGGTTTAAGTTTGGGTGAGATGACATAGTATGCCATCTCACCCTTATATTTCAGTGTGAGATAGCATAGGTTCACTTTTCATTGGTTACAAAAAAAAACAATGGTTTGAGTTATATTCTGGATTGTTCATGTCATACCGGGTGTTCATTTGAAAACTTCCCAACCCGGTATTATCAAAAACTACTGATTTAAATAAAAACCGCCAGGACATATCAAAAGATTTGTCAAGGGGGACGACTTTTAAAGTAAAATTTACTTCGCCTCACTTCACCCCCTACCCCCCAGGGGCACCCCCTTAAGAATCTTGAATGGGAAAGGGTATCAAGTTATAGCTTGTTTGAAAGGCCTTATCAAGTGCTTCATCATGACGTTCGAATTTTTGAATTCGGTTGATTTGTTTTCGAGAAATTTGAAAAAATATATCAAATTTTCAAAAAAAAAATATCCGACAAAAACCGGAACAAATAATTTTTCCAAAAATGAAATTTAAGTTTATTGTATCTATCGTCAACGCATAATTCCAACCATTTATCAAACCAAACCAAAAAAGTTGGCGAAGTATTTCTTTAAAGTTGTACCTTTAACTATTTTTTTGTTATGAAGGTAACGAAATATTTCGTCACCTAGGTACCACTTGATTCTATTTGCTGTCAGTTGTATTTGTGACAATCTCGAAATATTAACAATTTTGATTTTACTTCCAAAATGCTAGGTGAATGGCCTGCTAGGTCACCTGATTTCTTTCTTGAATAGTATTTTCACGATGATTCCTATTAGATTATTTGCGGACTGTGAATTTACATTTCAGGATACTACGATACTTTTGAAATCCAAAAAAAAAAATATCAATCAGCTGAAGTGGTAATCAAAAATACAGCAAACGATATTTTATTTTTGGTATTTCGAAATCGAATAACTGATAGACTCGATGAAGAAAACTTTTCCACTTAAATGATAACTTGTAGGTATATCCGTTATTCATTTCGCAATACCAAAAAAATTATCGTTTGTCGGATTTTTAAAGGACTCGGTATATTACCGCTTTAGTGAAATTATCTTTTTTCCTTTGAATTTCAAACGTATCGAAGGTATTTCTTGCAATTTTGAAGTTGTGGTTCGCAGATCTTCAAAAAACATCGCAAAAATACGAATTGGAATGAAAATTGATCATCTTTTGTTCTTGGCTATACCCTTGAGGTCTAAAATATAGGAAAGGATTTTTTTTAGCAAAATGGCAGAATCTTAGAATTTGGATCACTTTCCTCAGCACCCTGTATATCATACAAAATCTCAGCTCACACAACATGTGCGCCGACCATCCAAACGCTAAAACACTCTACAAAATCCATTTATTATTTTCGGAGCTACAGCTTCATTGAAAATGGCCAAGAAAATTGTTATGTTCTTTAACTTGACAAACAGTTCAGTTATAATAATAATACTTATAATTCAGTAAAGTTATATCGCAGCACAGTTATTGGTGAGATAAAAAAAAGTATGAGCAAGCTGATTATTTCAAGGTTTGTCAAAGTTTTGAGTGTAAAATTTGCAAAATCGGAAATTTTCCCCTTGCAGTTTTTGAGCAATATGGGTGTTTTTTTTCTTAATTGTGCTACAACAAAATAATCAGGGGCAAATCACAGATAGGAACTTTGAGTTCTTGGGGAGGCCGTCAAATTGGCCTCAGGTTTAACATTCTAACTTTGCCTCATGTTTGCCCAAGTCAGGGAAAAAAAATTGGTAATTTTGTATTTTTTTTGTCAAGCGCAATGCTTACACAGAACTTGTCACTTTAGATCTATCTGCTTTGAGTCTATCACAAGCAGTTCGACAGGGCATTCCACAAGTACACGATATTAGCTGGAGAAGTCCGGCTTGCGCTGAATAATTGATGGTGATGTTACAAGGCATCCATCCGGTTTTGCTTTTTTCCCGGTCCTAGGCCCACTGGTCCGAAACAATGTCGTATCGGATGGTATTTCGCAGCATCAGTTGTTGGTGGCAAACTAGCCAGGCTCGTCTTGATTTTAACCGTTGATTCAAGAAAATTTTTATACCTCAATGAATTCAAAGTTCATTCACCCCTCCATACAATTTGATCATAATGCTTTCGCCTGCGAAAGCCACAGAATGGCAATCATTTCTTTTCTTATGAACCTTGAAAATGAGTTTCTCAAAATCGAGATAACTCTGATAACTATGACCTGGGCGCTATCTCCAAAAATAATAAATAAATAAAATAAAGTAACACAAAAAGTTAATGGGAGAAAGTTGCTCATCCATTTGTAATGAACAACTTTCATACGGGTCAATTTGCTGTAAAGTAACTTTTTTGTAAATCACCCTCATTGGCAATTCAATGAGCTAATATTAGCCAGGAAGTGATAAAAAAAAAAATTAATGAGGCAAAGTTCTAGAGAATGTTCTTATGTTCAATTTGCACCTGATCATTTTGTTGTTGCACAATTAAAAAAAAAGCACCCATATTGCTCAAAAACTGCCAGAGAAAAATTTCCGGTTTTGCTAATTTTTCACTCAAAAGTCAGAAGAGAGTCGCCGACAATTCCTAAAAAAATCAGTTTGCCCGTTTTTTTTTCAAATATCAATTTTATTGGACAATTAGGTAAAGGCATCAACAATGAAACAGAAATAAAAATAGGTGAATTAGTAAAATGATGAACTCGTTTCCTAGAGGGGAGGCTCTCGACCTTTCGTGTTTTTCGATTATCCCGTTAGATGGCACACCCAGATGCGTACTACTCTTATGACAAAACATAAAATCACCACAATATCATGATATTGAATCATTTTTTTTTCTAAATTAAAAGATTTTTTTGAAATGGTTAAAATGGAAGAGACAAAGCCTTCAATCTGGAATAAGATGATAGCCAAGCAAGGTTCCTGGAGAATAGTAACGTTCAGAATCATTTTGTTTGTCATGATAATACTTTCATCCATGCAAATTTATCTTTTGAGCACTTATTGTGGAAGGCCTTTTCGTCGGCCCTTTCATCTTGATACTGTTATTGAAGAGTTGATTATCGCATCTGCCGAAATGCTTGTATTTTCGACTGTGTTGATTGGTATATGGACCAAACGAAGTGCCGTGTACTTTACATGTCTATCCATCATAATCTGTTCGTTAATCATATATCATCTTGTTGACCTCATTAGGATTGCAGACTCCTATGCAGACGATGGAATAATATCATCTTACCTTTATTTCAAAATGAGCTATGAAAATGTAAAACCACACAATTATGCCGATTTATTCTGGGTAAGTGAATAAGTTGAATATTTTATCGAGTAGACATAAGGCTGTCAAATACAATTTTCTTCAAAGATGTATGTACACAAACTTGCACAGAAAATGCGTACACAGACAGTGAAATCAAGTTATTTTTTGAGGAGTGTAATAGGCTGTCAAAATAGTTATATGCTCTGCACTTGAGCTTTTTATTTTTTTTTCAATGAAAACGATATATTGTGGGTACGACTTTGAACTTATTCACTCGGTTCGCTTAGAAAAATGTGGATTATTTTTCTTAAAATCCGGTAGCAGAACCATTTCTAGCCAAAACTCATTGTAGTCGTCAAACCATAGAATTTGATAAATCTTGACAATGTAGACGTCACTGGCGAGCTCATTCCACGCATTGAGAATGGCATCTAATAGTTCTGCCTGATTCTGAGCTGAGGCCACCTGTTTATTTGATAAATAATTTTTACCAATGGTCCCCACACGTTCTCCATCGGATGTGGATCTGGTTATTTAGTCATTTAGTTATTTTAGTCCTTCTCACCGACCATAGGTCTTCACTGGAGCGTGTAAGAATTTGTGTTCTCACAAAAGTGGATTAATATAGACCGTGGAAGTGTGACGTCACTGACAGCTATTTTGGGAAAAAACAAACTTTTTGGCCATTTGGTTTATCGTGATTCACTAGCTTATTCTATCTAAAATGATTTTCTGAGCCTCAATAAGCATTTTGAAGCTCAAGTTGAAGAGTTTAGAAGTATATTGTGCAAAAGTTCATATTTGCGAATGTCGGTTACCGTCCGATTAAGTGATATTTTTGAAAAATTCAAAGACGAATTATCTGTTTTCAAAAAAGGTGAAAAAAGTTTTGAAAGTGGGCATGTTTTCAAAATGGATTTTGATTGTACCTTACCTCCATATACCTTAGGAGTCCTGAGAGGAGAAGAATTAGCTTTTAGAAAGCTTAAAAGCACGTTTTCACTTCGTAAAAGCAATTTGAATTGAAGAGTCTCTTTTCAAATGGGAAAATCAATACAAATTGGATAAGAGCTGATGTTTGTTTTTACCCAATTTCGAAATGTCATCTGACAGTGACGTCAACTTTTCCACGGTCTATACGCTAGGTTTCTGTGACGTCATGACGACAGCTGTCAGACGGAAATATCCAAACAAACTATTTTTTATTACCTCAAAAGCTGACTTTTCACTCGGCTAATCATTTACGCACTAACGGGACACACGATATATTATGTATTACACCCAAAAATATAGTCCAAAGAAGTCCAAATTGAACACAAACACTGATTTCAAACTCACACAATACAAAACCACAAGTCACAAAAGCTTGTTTGGATACCAAATTCGGCCACGACCAATCATATGGTGCCTGTGACGTTTTTAAAAACGTCGCGTATTGCAACTGACAAAACTTGACGTTCATTTGTCACCTTGATACACTGCTCAAACCAAAGCAATTTCACCATTTCAATGTACGCATTTTTTGTGCAAGTTATAGTGTACCTACCTACTCGTTACCAAATAAGTTTCTGTTGACTTATATACCTATAGTAAACGCCATATTATTATGGCGTTTACCATAGATACATTTTGTTGGTTTTGCTTCTCATGCATTTCACTTATTGGATTATTTAAACTGAAAAAACAATCAAAAATTTCCTAAAGGCAACCTCCATTCAGAACATGAATCTCGTTATAAAGCGGTACACTCACTGTCCTGCACCGCATCACGATTATTTGGGACACAAGGGAATCGAACGTCCGACGGATCGACCCAAAATGGCAGTACAATGAGACCGATTTTTCGCGTCCTTCATCAGAGCCGTTTGGCAGAGTCGTTTTTGTCGGTTGTTGCTGTTATTGTTGTGTATGTTATTATGAAAGAATATTCGAAGGTAATACCACGAGTGCTTAAAAATTACCGCATGAGCGAAAATTTATCCGGTTAATTTTAAAGCACGAATGGTATTTAGAAGAATATTTCACGAATTCTAGAATATAGCTTCACTAAATTTGCGTTGCCATGGCGATTGCCCTGACAACGTGGTTATATGTGTCGAAAAATTGTCGTTGCCATATCGATTGCTCTGACAACGTGTTTATTTGTGTTGCCACGACAGAGTGGTATTTTCGATTTGGTGTTATCGCTGTAAGCCTCCGAAAATTCAACTGCTCTTATGGGATTTTTTGTACATGAGTGGAATATTCAATTGAATTGTTGAAAGAGTTTTTCGAATTATATAAAAACTTTACATGCCTTTGGAAAGCGAAGTGTTTTGGATATGTATCAAGATCCTCCCTCAAGCAGCGGGCAATGTTGAGACTTGTGACAAAACTCGAATAAGTTGAGCCCGATGCAACAATAAATAGTCTTTCTGATCTTCGGTCATCATTGCTGCTTGACTGGAAGGTTTTAACAGATCTGCAGGATCATGAGTGGGCGCTTTCAATCTTTGATAGAGTTGCGGGTACAGTTTTGCAGTCAGTACAATTCTGTTGTGCTACGGTGTAGGAGAATGAGTGAGTACCCCACTAAGCTGCAACCGCATTCGACATCGAGAGCGCTATTACCACTTCCTCTCACAAGTTCACATTTTACAACACTTCATTTTTAAAAGTGTAATAGTGACAGATCAAAGTTGGAAGTTAAAGGTTGCCAGACAAAAAATAGGTGCCATAAAGTTCTCGCTAATTGAAATCAAAAGATAAAATATTTGATCATCAACTTCATTTTCTTGATCAAAGAAGGCTTTTGTTCATCAATTCCACAATTATCTTCACTGTCTATTCTCGACAGTTTTTTCGATCAAAACTAATATACATTTTAAACATAGCAATATAACCTAATCACAATTCAATTTATGACTATTATTGTGATCTACAATTTTGATCTGTCACTGTCACTCTAGAAAAAAATTAAGTGTACTTACATGATGACTTTTATATCTACAACAGACAAAAATGTATACATAATATGAATCAAAGAGACTACAGCCAGATCATATTTTTACGTGTTCCCATAGTTTTCTTGGTAACTTTATAAAACTTCCTTGCAAATTATGTATAAATTAAAACAGAGATATCTCAAGAATAGCTCATCCAAACATAATCGACATATACAGTTTGTCTTACCAAGTTGGAGCCATACGGAAAACTTTTGTATTATTGATTTCAGGGAAAAAAGTTATTCTTCATAAAAAATGCAATCAGAAGATCTCAATTTTTTTCAGTCGTATACGAGGTTTGTCAAAAAATATGAATTTCACCCAGGAGTAAAGTACCATCAAGTACCTTTCTTTTTGACAACATCTTAAATTGTTATAAAAAAAAGTTGATCTGAACTGGAAACCACATCTGAATATGCAATTACACCATTTTACAATTTTTACGAATTCTACCTTGCCATATGTGAATGATACGTAATTCTGCTTCATTTTAAGTTATTAATGAAGATTTGGCACTTGTGCTTATTAAAAACGCGATCCAAACAAGTATTGAATACATATCATTATGCATTCGATATTCTCAAAAAGAAATGCAAACAAAAAATGTTTTCGAAATAAATGGGTGCAATACCATATTTAGACATGGTTCTAAGTTCGAATTAACTTTTTTCATCAACCATTTTTGATATTGTCAAAAATAAAGGGGCAGGTACTTTATTCTTGGGCGAGTTATTTTATGATAAACCTCGTATACGACTGAAAAAAAAATGATATCTGATGATTGTATTTTAGATTTTGGAACATGCAAAACTTATAACATTAACTCCTAAAATGAATAATAAAAAAGTTTGCTATATGGTTCCAACTAAGGTTAGCGTGAAGTTATCCATAAAAGTTGTCGTTTTTTTGAAACATTGTGTACCAACATGGAAAGTTAGCAGAACCACCACAATTCATTTACGCCCAGAATGCCTCAAAAAAATTAAAATTGAATCAAAGTCACTTTAATACTTTTATCAATGAGTGTTCGTTGATTGATTTTTCTTGAAACATTGTGTACCAACATAAAAAGTTTGCGGTACCACTAGAATTCAACAAACAGTTAGAGTGCTGTGAAAAAATAAAATTGAGCAACGTTCACTTTTAGACTTTTATTATTCAGTGTTCGTTGATCAATTTTTTTCAAAACATTGTGTAGCAACAAAGAAAGTCCGCGAAACCACCAGTATTCATGTGCGCGCCGTTAAAGTGCCTTAAAAAAAAATAAAATTGATCCAAGTTCACTTTCATACTTCTAGTAGTGTGTGTTCGTTGATGATTTTTGTTCAGAAACATTGTGCACCAACATAGAAAGTTCGCGGAACCACCAGAATTCATTGGCGCGCCGTTAAAGTGCCTTAAAAAAAAAAAATTGAACTAATGGACCGGGAGATAACGACCATTTTTGAGTAACGTTCAATGCCCGTCTGCCGAACTGGGGTATGGTATATTTCAATATTTGAAGTCGTTCAAATTCCATAAAGTTTCAAGTGATAGGTTCTGCAGGACCTTACCATGAAAATGTTCGGAAAAATGACGGAAAAAAAACGATTCATACCCGTCTTCCAAATCAAAAGTAGGTTGAAAAGCTCAAAGGAAACCTTAAAAATCCCTCTACAGACAAATTGGACATGAACGTAATAATTATTGCGAATCTGTTGTTTTTTATATTTTCCATTGTGGAAAAAAACAAGGAATGTCAGCCTCATGAGAAAAAATGGGCTTTTATTGCGCAGTGACGTCATACGTCTGTGGCGCACCTGGTGCGCACGCGGAAGCGTATTCACCGACCATCTAGTGTTAGACCCGTAATAGGAAATGCGCCACTTCGATTGGGCAAGACTTGATTAGTAGTGACGTCACATATTAAGTTGGCAACAACTATTTATTCCAATTACCAATTCGAAATCATATGATGTGTTTTGTTTTGTGTAATGTGTTAATGTGTACATTACATTATTCTATGCCTTTGAATGATTTGAACCTACATTATTTTGATTTTCGACTGAGAATACAACTCAAGGTTTTACATGGTCGTAATCTAGTAAATATTGAGATTATCATTTATTGAAAGGTCATCAATGTTTCCACTTTGTTTGGTATCAATATTTTTCTGTCACTATTAATTTGTTCCATAGTCTTAGTCTTATGCTCTTGATAATATCATGTAGGTAGCCGAAACGCGTGGAGGAGATTATCAGAAAGAGGCTTTTGGGATCATAGAAAATGACTTTTATCTGTATTTTGAAAGGGTTACAGGGTGACTTTTTTCATTTTCATGTAATATTTCAAACTGTTCAGATTCAGGTTTCACTCGATTTATCAATTTAAAGTGTTTATTAAACTTCTCGATGTTTTCTTTATTACAGCAATCGAATTTGCAGGTAGTCAAGTCAAACTTTAAAAAAATAAGTTAAATGCTCGGGTAAAAGCAGCTTAATTTGCTAATTAACAAATTCGATTTTTTTGTTTATTTTCTGAAAGGTGTAGTTTTGAAATAAATAAACGGATTTTGTCGAGTGTTTCAGCGTTTTGAAGATCGACTTTCGTACATTAGACCGACTTTTATAGATTTTGTGTAAAATGAGGCCTATACAGAGAGTGCGGAAGAAAGTGATTGAAAAAAAAAGTTAAATTTCGCTGCAATTTCTCACTGAACATATGGGTACAGTGGAAAGCATATGAATTTGCACTCACAGTTATTTTTTGACAACCCTCGTTAAATTCATAGGTGAAATAAACCAACACACATGTGATTTGCTAGATCGTTTCACTGTCTCTGATCACGTGTCGTTTGTTGACTCCGATGATTTTTCATTTTAAACAATGAATAACAAAAATTATCAGGCCACTGTGGGTGGTACCTGCGCTGGGATTTGTTTGAGGTGATATAGATATATATTTAGTAATCTGATATAGAAGAGACGCAATTAATGTATTTTTTATCACCTTCTTACATTTTGTTTTCTACATGAATATCTTACATACTGGCCAATAATTCAATTGCCCTTCGCCCTTCGCATCACTGGATATTACATTTGAGGAACCGTGCAGCATGTTTCATCAAGATTATTTGAACTAAGCTGAAATAGTCAATCCCAAAACCAAAAATCAGCTTTTTTGTTTACTCATGACTTGTCATTTTGAAATAGATGATGTATTACCATTACAAAGTATGGCATTTTACGAGGGTTGTTCAAAATATTGTGTGCGAATTCAAATGCTTTCCACTGTACCTACCTCGAGTGTATACCTAAGGTTAGTACCTCGGGATGTATTTGGTATTTTTTGGATAACGCTCCTGCAACTAAAGATAATCATTTTTTAACTATTGAGATGTTTTTTTTTTAAATTTGCGAATTCAATTCAAATTAACTTCAAGATTTCAGGATATACAATACTTTTAACACAATTCAAAAGAAAAAAATGCGGTAATATACAGGGTCCCTTAAAAATACGACAAACATTTTTTTTTTTGGTATGTATCACGAAACTCATAATTACCTATAGGTAGGTCTTTTTGATATAAAAGTCTACTCCATCAAGTATCTGTTATTGATTCCACCTCGAATTTCACAATACCAGAAAAAAATTGGCTGAATAATTATTAGCATCTTCGGTATGTTTAAGTGACCCTGTATTGTATATTACCTCTCAAGTTAAATCATCTTTATCTTTTGAATTTGAAAAGTCCTGATATTTTGAAGTTAATTAACGTTGAATACGCAAATCTCAAAAAAAGACATCGCAAAATACGAATCGGCATAAAAATTGATTATCTTTTATTTCAGAAGGATTATCAGAAAAATACCAAATACATCCCGAGGGACTTGTCTTAGCTATATACCCTTGTGGTACCTAGTGGTACAAATTTCGTGAAACATCACGATCAAGCAAGATGGCAGTATCTTGAAATTTTTTAAAATTGCATCACTTCGTTCCGCATCCTGTATAGCATAGAAAACCTCATCTCTCACAAAATCTATGAAAGTCAGTTTCTTTGGATTTTCTTGATTATATTATCTTGAAATTTGCCTAATTCGAGGAATAATTATTGCAAGTTAAATGTGAAATTCTTGGGAGTGACTTTTAAAAAATTATATTTATTTGTGACAAGCGTTGAGTACATGTAATACAGTCAAAAGCAGAATATAGTGTGTGTTGATTATGGAGAGGAACTCATATAAACTAAGAAATGCTTATTCTACATTTTACAATCATAAGGACGTAGTATATAGTACAATAAACAATGGGGTTGATGCAGCGGTAATGGTCAAATAACTCCTCCCACCGAAGATGAACACAACGGGTTTACCAGGTTGTTTTCAGGAAATCTTCTGGATCTGGGCTTCATCTCTACGTTGGGTGGTTCTTGACTTGTATGACCTCAGGACAGTGGTAGGCATGGACACAGGGGTTGTTTGGTCAGGCATCTCCAGAGAATGTATGCTAACAGCAGTACAAAACATAGGATCATTGTAGAACTGAAGGTTGATGTGAGTGTCCATCGCATTGGGTTGATTTCTGGTATTGGTTCAAGATTATTAGCTTGATCTTGAAGTGACTTCATCTGGTCGAAATGAATGGATGCCAAGACGATTGACTTTTGCGATGTGGATTGGTCTTCTTCTTCGAATTGGATTTGGGGTAGTTTGAATGGACTACCTTGAAGAAGGTCTTCATTATCAATGAAGTGGAGGTCGTCAATTTGAACTTCACACTTATATGGAATTTTGATTAGACTTGGATGCTGGATGAGGTTGATTTCTCTTCTTCCCCAAGTTTGATGCATCTTGAGGGACTTGTTGGTAGGTATATGGCCAGTTCGTATTGATTGTCGATGTCTTGAATTATTGGATTTGTGAGTTGCACTCAGAGAGTTTGACATCTTGACTTTTCGGCTTGTTTGATGAGTATGACTGCAAAATCTTTTTTAAATGGTCTCAGATGATCATGGCAGATATGTGTCTTCTACCATCGGGCATGGTTCTGCTTCATATTGCGAAAGGTGTGTACCCAGTATAGGTAGGAAAGGGTAGGAACAATAATTATTGATTGATTGATTGGAATTGGATAGAGACGAAAGATTTCGAATTTTTCGTTTTGTACTATTGAAAAGTGAATTGCAAAAACTAGTTTTCATTTTGAAAATTGCACATGAACTGCTGCGACGATAGTAATAATTCTTTGAAAGTCTTTGAAATGGACTATGTTGTCCTCACCATAAAGGCTTTTTGATTTTGAAATTATGTTTCCTAATTCTGACGCGGATATTACAGTGTTATGTTATGTGCTCAATTTAGCGAACAGGACTGCGTCTTCAATATTATCTAGGAAAGTGATGAGACTGACAGTTCAAAAAAAGTTGGTGAATCGTATTTGTTACTTATTTGAAGAAGTTTGAGATGTTCGAAGTGTTCGACATAACTTTTTATGGAAGGTTGATTTTTGTTGAGCGTTGTGATTGACTGATTGTAGTTGTCGATCAGCTGTTTTGTTAAAGATGTTCGTAGAGCAATTTTTTTTTATACGAATTTGCCGTATTCCGTAACTCATTTATTGCATGCTCATATTTTTCACCGTCTTCTGGATCTAAGGTTCCGAAGAGCCATTTTGAAGTTTCCCTAACAAAATTTATAAGTCCACGTTCTGTTCTTATTTGGTGTGGTCTTATATTGTTCAACTTAATGCCTGCCTCTGCGATTAAATATTTAGCATGATTAAATAGATTATCTTCACTTATGAAGGAACTATTTTCTAAGTGATTATCCATGTCATCTTGCGATCTTTCTAGAATACTATAAAAGATAAAGAGGATTTCATTTTCGTACTCTTCTAGTTTGAGTCTCCATCGGACTTATCGAGAATTTGGTTCTTTCATATTGAATTGATACTGTGAAGGTTTATGGTCTGTGACGATGTAGAATTTTCTTCCGAAAAGATAGGGACGGAAATAATGGATAGACCAAACGATGGCTAAAAGCTCTTTTTCAATAAATGAGTAATTTTGTTCTGCCGGATTGAGTGTTCGAGATGCGTACGCGATAGGTGAATCAGAACCTATTTTTCCTTGACTAAAGACCGCGCCAATAGCTATATTCGAAGCATCGGTAGTCAAAATAAAGGGTTTTTCAAAATCGGGATATTGAAGTATTGGGTAGTTGCATAATAGAGTTTCACAAGTTTCAAATGTATTTTTCAACTTAGTGTGTTCGATTTTCGCTCCTTTTTTCAAACATTTTGTCAATTTTGCGAAGTTTTTGATGAAGTTTCGATAATATCCGAGAAGTCCTAAAAATTCAACTTCTTTTCTCAAAAATTCTGATTTATCGAGTTGTATTTTTAATTTTGCGTTTCACAATTTATCAAAGACTTGCTTGAGATGTTTGAGATGTTCTTCCAGGCTACTAGAAAATATAATAATGTCATCCATGTAGACTTAACAATATTTGCCTTGGATGTCTCTTAAGACATTATCCATAATAATAGTTGTGTGAATAAAGCTTGACTTTGTCCAGCAGCTGTTCTAATTGTTGAAAGGGAATTGAAGATTTTATCAGAAAAGTATTTCTCAACAATTGAAGGTTTTAAAATAGAATGATAACATCCTGTATTTTTCGGGAGTTTCATTTTAGGTTCACTTATTGTAACGTAAGGTAATTTATTATTATTAGAAACAGTATTTACTTCTACGTTACATTGTTTGGACTTTTGGGACGTCGAAAATTTTGATCATCAGATTTTTTATTTTCAAAGTTTTCATAATGTTCGTTAATTTCTTGAGAATGAGAAGTATCATTTTTGTAAGTTTCATTATATTGGTAGTCATCATCAACATTTGAGGTATCATAATGATTATCATGGTCTTGTTGAATATGATTTACATCTATGGGCTCTGGGTTATGAAACCGATTATGTTGAGTTGATGAGAAGTGGACATGGGTTCAGCAAAGACCTGATGCTGATTCTGTGTTTGATTTGGTTTAAACACGTTTCTATTTTGAGGTCGATATTGATTTGGTCTAGATACGTCTCTATTTTGAGGTTGATTTTGATTTCCAAAAACCTGTCGGTTAGTTGGGAAATGACTTCTGAGGTTTCTTGGTTGACCAGTATTTACTGGACCAGTTGGAAATTGAGAAGTCCGTGTTCCATTTGCGAATTGATTGTAATTTTGAAAGTTATTTTGATTTCTGTTCTGTTGATTCGGGAACCTTTTAAAATTAGAATTGTCGTAATTCCTGAAATTGGAATTGCTCTGAGAATTATAGTTTCTGTTTTTAAAAGATTGATTGCTGGAATCATCACCTTTTTGAGGTTTAATAGTACATTTTGTATCAAGGGCGGAAAGAGTCAAAATCATCTTTCGTCCGTGGTACAAACAGTGCTTTTTGTACAACCAGTTTGTTATCATTTGAAAAAGAATAATTATAAAAATCAAAAATAAATAATCGATACACTGCACTACACTGCTGACAAGTCAGACAACTGCACTAAGTGTCAATCATGGATACAATAGGTGTGTTCCCGTATTCTTTTGTGGTGCGGATTCATTGTCACCGAGATTGTCACGTGATAAGTTCCTTTTAGTATGCTGGGCTGTCACGTGGTTATTATATTCAGAGTCGTTGGGATCCAATGAACCGTTTCTAAGCGACCTACTTTTGCGCCCGCGGGCGCGAAAGTACTTTTAGGCCCGGCTGCCAAAATTAGCGACTTTCCGCCTGCTTTGCATGCATTGAAAAGTGGACTTTACGTGTAGGTTGTACAAAAATATTTTTTGAGAGTAATGGAAGTTTTCTTCCTCAGTGACCATTGTTATTGCCGTTTCTAGAGAATCAGGGGTCTTCAACCTAATAATGGTTTGCAAATTACCTTGTAGACCTCTTATGAAGGTTTTTAAACTGAGTTGGTCATATTGGCGTAAATGTAAATCTCTTTTGTAGCTTGATCCATTTGGATAGCGGGAAAACTAGCGATTTTTTGAGCTGTGCTTCTTAATATTTGAAGTCTCTTACCGAAATTCGAAGGAGATTCATTTTAATATGGACTAGCAATAAGCAAATCTTGTTCCAGACATTCGAGATTTCGTTTATCTCCGAATGATGCGTGTAAATCTGTTTTTATGAGTTGCCAAGTATTTAGTTCAATTCGGCACCCTACAAGTAATTGAGCTCTTTCTGTTAATTTAGACGTATTGATCTTATCAAAAAATCTCTCAATATAACGTCTTTGGCTTAAGCATACGTTGCAAAAAGAAAATCACCAGCTGATAGAAAACTATTCAAGGTTTTAGAATCACCATCAAATTTTGGAATGGTATCAACGTACATTTTCAAAAGTGTAAGATTGACTTCAACCATGTTGCTTATTGAATTATCTGTGTTAGATTCGAGCAAATTACTATTAGTTGAACTTGTTTGCGTCAAAATAAAGAACGCTAAAAAGTTGATTGACTTATTCGTCAATTTCTGGTTGTGACATCTAAGATGAGTCAGTTATCATTTTAATACCGTTACGCGCCAGTTTCAAATGTAACACACAAATTATTGCACTATTATGGTAAATAAAATATGTCTCTTCCGAATCAATATCACTAGACAGGAGTACTAGACACTTACCCTCACAATGGAAAGTCGATAAACCGCTCCTTCTGTTGGACACAAGGACTGCTTGGTTTCTGTGCTCGCCACACGGATTCTTCTTTCTTCAGGCCAAAGAGTTGAGACCCACGTTTTTAACAAAATCAATAGCGAACTCGATGTCGTGACTATTGACCGAAACCGCACTGAATCCTACCGACTGCGCCAGTTAAATGTGAAATTCTTGAGAGTGACTTTTGAGAAATAATATTTATTTGTGACAAGTGTTGAGGACATGTATTACAGTCAAAAGCAGAATATAGTGTGTGTTGATTATGGAAAGGAACTCATATTTATAAACTAAGAAATGCTTATTCTACATTTTAAAATCCTAAAGACGTAGTATATAGAAGAATAAACAATGGGGTTGATGCAGCGGTAATGGTCACAAAACTTGCATCACATGGCATTTCTTTTCAAACTTTTGTTGTCTTAATTTTTCAAGAATGTATGCATGGTTAATGACAAAGCAGGTGAAAAATAGATAGGGTTATTACGGCAACAAAAATAAGGTTTTTTTGTGAAATTCTTGAAAAGATGTATGAAGATAATATGCATCAGGCAATCTTTTATGTCCACGTACAACCCCTGGGGCCATAGTTTTGATTAAGGTTAAGTAATTCCAAAGTTGAACTTGGTTTTTTACAGCATATTAACTTTTCACTCGCAAAAAAGCACACATATTTTCACTCTGCTAGTCTAGCAAAACGAAAAACAGCTCGTTTAACTTTAAAAAAACAGTTGGAAAATCATACATTTCAAAAGTTAAATTATGCAAACGAGTTGATTGAAGTAAACATTAGTCAAAATTAACCATAATCAATCTCTTGAATGTCAACCGGTCGAGCGGTGTAGAAAGAGCGCGCAAATTGAATTTGACCAATCAAAACGAGCAAAATCTTTAATGGGGTCTAACACTAGTTGGTCGGTGAATACGTCACCCGGAACGACTCACACTCGATTTTTATCGTTCCTGCCATGGGGTGTGAGACACCAATCTTACCTTTCACTTTTCTCTGGACCACCCCATATTGACAGTGGATAAATGCCAAATGTGAAAAGTTTCGAAGTATCTATTTGATTTGACGTTTTTTTTCAAGTTTATGATAAATATTTAGTTTTTAGTTATGCAATGATGAAAATTACAAAAACAATTAACACCAAAAACTAAATAGGATAGGCGAAAGTTCCACTTATAAAAATAATTGACACTGTCAACTTGACTTGAACTCCCACTGCGTTCCAAGAAACATGACGGCTTGAAGACTCGATGCGTCACGCACTTGAGCTGTTCCAGGGTCACTCACTCGTTCCTGGACCCGTATTCCGTGTACCTGTGGAATTCTAGCAACATGTCGCTTTCCCATCATTCTACACAGAGAGCGACGTGTTGCTATGGAATTCCACAGTACACGGAATCCCGCCCCTGGAAAGCAACTCGTATTTCAGTAACTTGACATCTGACAAGACGCTCAGTCAACGTTGCCAACTTGAAAATAATACTGTACACCTCCCAATTAAAATATAGGTAAATTACTAAAATATGTTTGATCTAGGGCAAAATAGATATAGGAAAAATAGCCTCAAATCAAAGTAAGTAATGCCAATTTTTTCAATTTTTTTTTCAAAAATTTTGACGTGATTATTGTTTATAAATGAAGCCCATATGCGATAAATCGCTAATATGTCAACACAGTTTTCTTGTAGCGAATGACGTCAGACTGAGATACGCGTTGGCATAACTTGTTTCTTTCTACCATGATTTACGCTAGGTTTCTGTGACGTCATGACGTCAGCTGTCAGAAGGAAATATCCAAACAAACTATGTTTTATTACCTCAAAAGCTGACTTTCCGCTCGGCTTATCAAATACGTACTAACGGGACACACGATATATGTAATACACCCAAAAATATAGTCCAAATTAAACACAAACACTGATTTCACACTCACACAATACAAAACCAAATGTCACAAAAGCTTGTCTGGATACCAAATTCGGTCACGACGAATCATATGGTGCCTGTGACGTTTTCAAAAACGTCGCGTATTCTCATGTCGAATGAAATGACAAAAGTTCGTCTGCCAATGTCATACATTGTCACGAAAATATTATATATTACAGTACTACAGACCAAGCTGATCCATGACTATTTCAAAAAAAAATAATAAAATTAGAAATTCACACAAATACATAGTGCGCTGCTTTTAAGATTTGTACTTATGAGAATTCTAGCTTCACCACTATGCTTTTCCACCGTGCTCTGTCCGGAACTGTTTAACACCAATTGCCTATTCCTACGCTGCTAAAGTCGGCTGTGACTGCATCCAGCCATCTTTTCCTTTGTCTGCCACGCTTTTTTCTTTCACCATCTCCTTCAAGAAGAGCCTTCCTTGTGGTTTTCTGAGCTGCCATTCTTCCCACATGCCCCAACCATCTCACTCTCTGCGCTTTGACAACCTTTATTATGTTTGGGGACCCATAGATCTCCTCCACTTCTTGGTTTGTCCTTCTTCTCCAAAGGTTGCTGGCTATTTTTTGCCCTCGAAAAATTTTTCGCAATATTTTTCTTTCCCATATCAGAAGTTTCGTCTCTGCTTTTTCAGTTAAAATCCATGATTCACAACCATATAGGACAGTAGGCCTTATCATTGTTTGATACAAGCTGAGATTAGCATTTCGTTTAGCAGATCGTCAAAATACTCTACCGATCTATAATCTGCTCGATCCTGTGGATTTTCTATTAACAAACCCCGTTTGTCGCGACACTGGTGTGGTGGCTGTGGTGTTTTAGTAGACTTCTTGGCTTCCTGGTAGAAGTTTCTAATTTCTTTTTTGCATAGTTTTCTTCGATTGTTTGAAATTTTTCCGAGATACCCGCTGTTTTTTTCTGCCTACATAATTATTTCGCTTCTTTCCTTTTTCCCTGTAAAAGATTTTGAAAGCTTCTGTCTTATTTCCCAAGTAATTCATCCTTGCTGCATTTCTCTCCTCAGGTGCTCTTTTGCATTCCTCATCAAACCATCCTCTATCTTGGGGATTTTTTGTCTTCCCGAGGTGCATCAATTTGTTTCCAGTCATCTTCTACACTTTCTCGTTCAGGCTTCTCGCTTAGCTTCTTAGATATCATTTCCTCAAACTTCTCACTCATACCGTTTTCTTTTAGTTTATTCAAGTTGAAATTGGGAATTCCAGTATTCCTAATTTTCCTGACAGAGGGGTTTTCTTGTTGTATCTTCGTTAAAACTAGGAAATGATCTGAGTCTGCGTCTGCTCCTCTATAGCTTCGTATATTCCGTACTGAGCTAGCATGAATGTCCTCAATGAGCACATGATCAATTTGATTCTCCGTTTCACCATCCGGTGATATCTTGTGTATATCCTTATGATCAAAGCTGGTGCTTTTGATTTTCATTTTATTTTCTTGTGCAAAATTGATGAGAAGCTTTCCATTTTCATCAGACTCTATGTCTTTGCTTTTGCCGCCCGTAATTTCTCGATATTGTTCCTCTCTGCCAACCTTTGCATTCTTGTCTCCTAAAACAATTTTAATGTCAAAGTTTGGGATATTTGCCAACAGCATGTTGATGTTTTCATAGAATTCTATTTTCATGTCAAGAACTTTTTCCTCAGTTGGTGCAACATACATTGATGATAGAGATTTTCTTATATTTTTCTTTCAGCCTCATTTTGCATAATCGGTCCGAGATGGTTTCAAATTCCACTGCTGCTTGATTAATCCATGGGCTGAGCAGAAAGCCCGTTCCAAAATATCTATTGTCGCCTCCGCTATTGTAAAATGTATACCCATTTATCTGCATGCTTCCTTTCAGTTTCTGCTTAGTTTCCTATAGTGCCATAATGTTTGTTCCATATGTTTTCATAATTTCTGTTAAGTTTTCTAACGCTCCATCCTCGTGTGTGCCTCTTAGATTCCACGTTGCAATTTCAATATGTCGTCTATTTAGATTTCCACCTATCTTATGTTTGATATTTTTTCTCTAAATCCTTTTCACTGCCGGCTCGTCATCCGTTCTATTCAGGGATTCTTTGAGTTCAGGAATAACTAGGTTTTTGTATTGGTCTGTTCTTGTCTATTCACAATTTTGATATCCTGTGTCGCTTCATTCCAATTCCACTCTACATTATTTATTATGAGTTTCGTATATCCTATCCTGGTTGTATTACCTTTTTTCCTTTCCTCGGTCTCCCTCCTCTTGATCACTTTTTGGATCTCCTGCTTTTTTTTGTTAGATCGTTGTGTATGTATATGATTTCTTTTTTCCGGCGAAGTTTGTTTTTGCTGCTCAGAAATTCCCATTGATTATCAAGCATGTTATGTCCTATGTCTGTAGATGGATTTTTGATTTTTTCTTTGAGCTTTTAAACCTACTTTTGATCCGGCAGACGGGCATCAATCGTTTTTTTTTCATCATTTTTCACAACTGTTTCATAGTAAGGTCCTGCAGAACCTATCACTCGAAAATGTCTGCCGATGATACATCGGTAAGGATTTTTTTAGTACAGAATCATAAAATCACAACGGCAGCTGGGCATCGATCGTTTTTATTACAATTTTTTTGTACAATTTCAATTATTGCTCTTGGAGTTGGTACACGGGAAAAGAACAATTTTATTGCATTGATCAACTCAAAATATTGTAATATACCTTGCTCCAGCTCGGCAGACGGGCATTGAAGATTACCCAAAAATGGTCGTTATTTCCCAGTCCATAAGTTCACTTTCGTTCTTCTATTAGTAAGTGTTCGTTGATCAATTTTCTTTTTTTGGATCATTGTTTACCCACATAGAAAGTTCGCGTTACCACAAAAGTTCATGGGCGCGCCGTTATACTTCCCAAAAAAAAATTGAACTTTTCATACTTTTATTAGTAAGTGTTCGTTGTTCAATTTTTTTTAAAACGTTGTGTACCAACATAGAAAGTTCGCGATACCACCAGAATTCATTAGCGCGCCGTTAGGGTGCCCAAAAAAATTGAAACTGAATTAGATGCACTTTCATACTTTCATGAATAAGTGTCGTTGACAAATTTTTTTCAGATCCCAAAACTACAGAGCATATTCACCTGTACATCTACATACATGTTTCCGTTTTCGTAATAGACGCCTTCTTCTCATACAAATCTTTTTTTAGGCTGCCATGCAATATGATTTGTAATAGTAGTTCACCTAACAAGTGCGAAAAGTGCCACTTTTCCGCGCGCGATTGCAGATTGCGGCAATCAAGTGCGGAAAAGTCACTTTACGCGCGTGTTAGGTACAATTTTTTTTCTACATGCGTGAAAGTGTCACTTGTGACACAAAACTAGATTGCGTGCGAAAAGTGGTATTTACCGCACGCTTGTAGAACAAAGACTGTGTCAGCGCGACGGCAGTTGCACGAACGACTTACTAAGGAAGGGCGAAAAATACATTTTCCGCAATAGTTAGGTACAATGTTTTTCCTATGAATGCGGAAAAGTAACTTTTCAGCACTAGTGCGGAATGACGGGTTACATTTTACTCGCTTTGCCCGTCTACCCGGGCAATAAAAAAAACAATATACAAAAAGAACAACAAAACATATATTCTGAGGACACAAAAAAGTAAAAAAACAAATACTAATACAAAAGAACATGATACTGTTTAACAGAAGTCCCAAAATCATGATCCAAACCCACTGTGATCGGTGCATTGCTCATGAGCCCATTGTTCACATCCACTGCACTGGATCCATTCTTCTCCAGTTTCTTCAAACGGCTCCCCACAGGTCAGGCAATTGCAATCTATTTTGGAACTTTAAGCTGATAACATGCCATCGTCACTTCTTTTTATTTTCTTCCCATCAGCTGTCTTCGTGAATGAAGCTTTAGTGACTGCTTTTTTCTTGTCTTTTAAAGTTTTCACGTTAGTGACGGTTGCCGTCATTTTCCAGTTGAAGAAACTTTATTTGTGCTAGAGAACATGATTGAGTGTGGCAATTACAAGGACAATTATGCCAAAAAAAAAGCTGTGTTTGTGGTGCTTCTTCATGGACGGTTGGATTGTACAGATCTTATCACAAATAAGTCAAAAAAACATTGCATAGATATAAACAAAAAACAAACGTTATCGATTCAAACAAAACGCGTACGTTTGGGGTGCTATGCTTGTTCTAGTGGTTCAATGTTTGAAGATCTAGAATAATGTCAAAAACCCTGCACAAAATCACAATGTGAATCTTGAATTTTAAGTAAAGATATCTTCTTAAAATCCAATAATCAAAATCCAAATCCAAATAATAGGTGACATAACCTCAACCTCTAAAACAGAACAATCACATGTCTGCATTTTTCAATGGCCGCAAGAGGAAATGCAGCGCTGCATCGTTTTTCTCGAGCGATCTCACTGAAATGAAATAAATATGATAACTTCCATCACTGCACCACAGTTCCTGAAATAAATCGAAAGAAATATGTAAATGTTTTTCTATACATTCTAGTAGGACCGCTTAAATATAGCGCTAGTTCTCGAAACGCAGCAACCTGTTATAAACTGATCTTGGACATTGTCCCCTTTCGCATCATTCGCATTTTTTCTACCCAGATTCATTTGCTTGTCGCACTGTACCATGGCAACCTACTGTGAAAAGCAGATTTTTTTGAAAGCGTTTATTTCCAAAACGTAGACATTAATTCCAGTTGGCTTTCAAAATGATTAATAATGAATAGCATGATCCATCTAAAAAAATGTACTTTCAAGCTTTTCTATACTTACAGATAAAAAATCGTATGAACGACCTTGTATAATTGATTTTTGTAGTATTTCTTACACAGATACAATACAGAAGTTCTTTGGCACACAGTATTAGCATAATTAGTAGGTTATCATCACCTTTGAGTCTGAGGCGGTTTGGTAATAAAACAAATATATTTTTTAACCAATTAATTCAGTTTCAGCTCAAGAGAATTCACTCCTGCTTGAAATGTTGTGGCATGTCAATAATTAACGAGACTAACACGGACCCTAACACTGAGCTTTTACCTATGTGCTGTCCGTCGTCAAATCCTCCACCGTAAGTAATAATCATTATTGGTTGGCATGAATAAAGAACTATTAAATGCTTTTACTTTGATTTCTTCTTGAAATAAATAATCTAATACAATCGATGAACAACCGACAAAGACAATATTATAATAAAAGAATCAACTTTTCTTTATTCACACCACTTATTGGCAAGAAATTCTGTTAACTTATTATTTTTGAATACACTGGAAGATATGAATAAAGAATGCATGCGTTTATTTGAAGCATTCTCACTTGTCCTTCATTCATACCACTTGATATTCTAAGAAGATGCATATATCTCTAACCTCATCCCCCTTTTGCTGTATAAAAACCATCCTGGCCTGGGACTCCGTGTACTGATGGGAAAGCGACGCGTCGGCGTCGCTAGGATTCGACAGGTACACGAAATCCCAGGCCTGGAACGTGACCACTTGTAGCGTTTTGGCGTTTTACTCGTGAACCGTTATTTTGAATGCAAACTTTGTCTAGAATTATTATCGGAAATAAAAAATGGGGCATTCCATTATTTAAAAACCCATTTTTTTTTAAACTAAAAATATTTGGTTTCTATGATTTGTGAACACCCTGTAGATTATTGTGAAAAATGATCAGGATTATTCGATTGACCAGCATTTTTTCTAGGTACAGGGTCATTCATCATATTTTGACCCTCACCTACAGCTCTTATGAATGGTGGGAAGAAACTCTGAATACAAAAGTTTTAGGCTTTTACGTGAAAAAGCCTATCTTTTGGTAAAAGTGGAAATAAAAAAAACCGACTTTACAACATTGAAAAAATTGATGAAGTTTTTTTTTTCAATGGAACACCCTGTATATCAATAGCCAAAATAATAGACATTCTTTTTTCTGATTCCAAATACGGGGTGTCCCAGATCAACTGGTCACTACAGTCTCTTCATGGCTTTCCTGCGGTCACGTCACAGTATTTGACGTTTGGCAGTATGTCGTAGATTGATCGCTCCACATGTGACATTTGTCAAATTGATCCGAAAGACCCTCGTCCAGACGTACGTGTTTTTTTTTTCAATGTGTAAGAGAGAGACGGAAAAGTATGACGTAACTGCAGGAAAGCCATGAACAAAGTATACTTACACACAGAAAAATCTG
Organism: Orchestes rusci; assembly: GCA_958502075.1. Lineage (NCBI taxonomy): Eukaryota > Metazoa > Arthropoda > Insecta > Coleoptera > Curculionidae > Orchestes > Orchestes rusci. Next base: position 30,869,394 of record OY293305.1, read on the forward strand.
TCATTTTTTCAAAGACAAACACTTCGATTCAATGAGATTCTACAGTATTCCTCAATTACAGCGAGGTTTCATCCAATTGAAAGTTTATATTTGGTTATCAATAATTATATCGTATTATCGATTGAACTACAAGATGTCATTGGATTCTAATGAACGATTCAATGAATCAAACCTTTGTTTTGTGATTTCTTCTTAGATACTTCTTTTTCCTTCAACTTACATACTTTTGAACTGGACAGCATAGTGACTTGCTTGGAGGAGGCCCCATGTTTTTGAGGAAATTGCGAATATTTAACCTAGTTCTTAAAGAATGGTTTTTCGAAACAGAATTGGTAATTTCTATATTCCTACGCTATAATTGAATTGCATATCTTATCGCTATATTTTTGAAAGTTTTGAAATAGGGACATTACCGTCAATAATTTCTGTATTTTCAGACAAGTCTTTTGAATTAGGAAAAATAAGATAATATGTTATTTATCTGCACAAAAATTGCAATGGTCCAGTAGATTAAGAAGTCTACCATTTTTTCAAATGAGTTTGAGCAAATTATTTAAAATTGTCTAAGAATAGAGAAGATACTTGTATGGCAATGGCATAGTCCTATCGCAATTATTTTTGCCACCACTTTTAAAAATATATTATCGATTAGGTACACAATATTTTTTATAGCTAATAAAGAAATCAAATCTCAGTTCGGATTCGAAAAACGTATCTTCAACTCAACATTGCACTTCTATATTTTTTGCATTTTTGAACGAAATCTGAGAATTCAACAAAAGAAATTGGTGGAAACCGGCAACAAGGAAACGCAGATTCTATTTAAACATTATGATATTATATTTTCATAAAAATAAAATCAAATAGGTAAATATAAATTATCAGATGAAGACTTACGGAAATGGAAGAACACATACATAGCTTCTTTGTAGCTTACCTAGCCTGTAGCCTGTACCTAGAGATAGAAGCTGCTTTTAAAAATTAACACAAATTATCATATGGACTTTGTTATCATAGTACCTATCACTAAACAAGTTTGTGAAAATGTAACAGGAACAAAAAATTTCCGGATCTTCCACCATTGCAAAGCTTCGGGTATAGATAATTCTTTGATGAGTTCATTAGAAAGATCTTAGATTACTTCTGATGTGGTTCTATTTTCTATAATATATAAATTCGTATAAAATGTTGTTGCATCTTTAACTGATATAACTCTCTGACCTAATCTAAAACGTAAATTCAAAATTCGAAGGTAGGTATTAGCTCTTCCAGGCTCCACTTTCTTTATTCCATTGTCTAGAAGCCAACAGGAACAGATCGAAACACTGTACACTGGTACACGTTACAAAAAATCAACAACGCTGATGCAACATGCAGTACTCAGTGCAATCAAGTCAAGTTTGACTAGTCTGGCAATGACAATGACACTACTTTTTTTATTAAAGCCGGAGCCGAGTACAGAGTAATAATTGAGTCAACAACAAGGATCATTGAATTCAATTCAAGTCATTTCCGAATTTAATGCTGCTTACCAATTTTTTAAATAGTATAGACAATGTTTTGAAAACAAAGTTTATTGTTCCTATAATATTTGCGTTGTAGACAAAATGATTTCTTATCAAAATAATTATTATGAATTGCTGTTGGAAAAATAATTTTATTAAGCAAATTAATTATATGGGGTTCTCAAATGAATTAGAAGAAATATAAACTTTTTGAAATTTATTGACTTGTCTGCAATAACTGCGAACCTGAGGATCAAATTGTTTGGATGACATGGATTTGAAACTATTGAAGATATATTTAGAGCAATGAAGAAGCGTCCAAATACAGACAATCAATTGAAAACATGAAAGTATTTTTTTCTGTGTATACAGCAAATAAAGGAACCATAAATAGGAAGTTTGAGATGGAAAACCCATGGCCGGAAGTGCCCCGTTTTCTAGAGTTTTATTCAAGTTTTTTCGAAAAACAATGAATATCTGAATTTGTTTAGAAAATCACTCGACCGATTTTGATGAAATTTCCAGGATTTCAATACCGAATGGTATTGCATGTTTCTGAGTATTTGAGAAGAAAATACCTTGTCCAAGGCCGAAGTTGCAGAACATGTGTGCACTATTTTTCAAAAAAAAAATGGTATAACGTAACTTTTTCAGAACAATAATTTTTTCTTAAACTTCGTTCAATTTCCAAAAAATTAGCTCTCCTGACTTTTATCTCTGCGACGCACCGTTCTCGAGAAAAAAAATGAAAACCCTACTAATGTCATTCAAAGCGTTGATAACCAAAAATTTTTAGTTTTGGTAAAAGTATGAAATCCTACTGTTCTACTCGTCGGAGAAAATTGGAAATGGAATGAGTCTTTTGAAAGAAAACAAAATTTTGTTCAAAAAAGAGTGGCGTGTAATTTTTGTTTTTTCGAATAACAAAACAGCCTGTATCTAGGAAACGGGGCACCTACGACTTTGGCTTCCCCATCTCAAACTTTTTATTTATGGTTCCTCTATTTGCTGTATAAGTAGTGACCAGTTGATTTGGGACACCCTGTATATGATATAATATGTTGGTATTTGGTTCAGTCGTTTTTGCGCTATTCAAGTTCAAAGTCTCATGAAAACTACATCAGGTTGATCTGAATTCTACTGTTATAGTCCAGGGGGCAGTGACGTAGCCACCGGTGTTCAAACGTGTTCGACCGAACACGGGTCCGGGCCCGTGGGGGCCGCCATACACCTCGCGAGCACATAAATCAAAGTAGTTTTTATAAATGAATATAAATAAAAAATTAGTTTCCCGTGAAACTTTGAAAAAAGATGATGATAAAAATCGATTTTTAGTGTCCATTCATACCAAACATCTCTTCTTTAGACTATAGCCCAGTCAATCGGTATTTTGACCAGAACGAAATTGCGGAATTTTGTTTTTAACGGCTCTATATGTTTTTGGGGCTGCTGAATCCGAATTTACAGTTTGCTGCCTTGTAGAAGGTCGGCTTCATAGCCAAAAGCGTGAAAAATCTTAGTTTTCTTGGACTTTCTTCAGATTTATTCTTATATCTTAAAAACTGTACGTTCTTGGCAGATGAACAATACATACAAAATTGAAGAACAAAATTTCCTACAAAATGTACCAGTCACCTTTGATTTTCTGATGAGAGGTAATCACGCTACATCTTAGTGAAAATCAATACTTTATCTACAACTATTTAATAATAGACGCATTATGCTTGAGATAGTAACTACATAATGTAACTCATATTACACACCTGTGGAATATGAATCTCATATTCCACATCCGTGGAATACCATTTTTTATACGTATTTCATAACATGACCACGTTACAAAATAGAATCGACCTTGCTTAGATTGTTGTTACTAGGGCAACTAAAATAATTGATTTTGACAAATAGTATATTTAGTATAATAGTATATTTGACGTTTATTCATTGTGAGAATTTCTAATTTTAATATTTTATTGTAGTCCTAGGGAGTAAAGTGACATTTTTTCAGGCTGAAAGGGCGAGCTTTAGCGAGGCCGGACACTTCTTGAAGCCTGGAAAAATCCCTTTATCGCCGTGGTCTACACATTATTTTTCTGCTGACAACATATTCTACCTAACTGTGGATAATAGTATTTCCTACTACTTACTCGAAAAACACGAAATAGCTGATCATTAAAAACATTGAAACTATCTCACATCATTTTTTTGTCCCAGAAAATATTCAATCTCATTGGAGTTTGATTCATAATTATTAATATTCATCAACGATATAGCTTTGAACCGTAATTTGACACTTTACCTGGTAGCCAAGGCGACAATCAAAGCCATTCATCCATTATTTTCAACTTGGCAACACTGCTTCAGTCAGCTTTTAGAGCTAAGCCAAAATCAAGACGGCAGAAGTCAAAACAAACCATGACATTAAAGTGTGAACTTTAGTTCGTATCCTGAATGTATAGGATTCCTTCAACTCGGAATATATAAGAAATATCTAAATGAAATGGTAATTCATTGAATATTAATTTGTAGGTATACCTTTTATGCTACAATCACATGAATTCAGGAAATAATCTTGTAACGCCCTCTATCAGAAATAGTTGAAAAAATTTTTACTGCCTAGCCTTTTTTCACTACTTTGTCGGCCTAGCCCAAGGTTAATTGATAGTGATAAGGTTGCGTCGTTTTACGTTCGGGTTTCGGACGAATCAGAATTCAGCCAAAAATGACGTCAGTCGGCTCCGATTCAGTTCTGAAATTCAAATACACATTTAAAAAGAAAGATAGAATATGGTTCACACTTGATAATAAGAAGTTATTTCACTCTATACCAAAAGCTGTGTGATAACTTACCCTCAAACACGTTTAAAAACGGCCGACACTCGATAAGAAAAAGTTTTAAGACCCTGAAATACGGACATGTTATGACATCAAGATGACACACCGATGACAGGAATGTCAATAATGGAGCTCGGTGACGTGATCGATTCGGTTTATCATTCGTGGATTTCCAAATCCCTAGTAACGGCGCAACCTCTACATATCAATTAACCTTGGGCCTAGCCTTAGGAAGTCCCACTTTCTCGTCTCTTTGGCGTCAGTAAAATTCAGTATTATTGTCGTTTCGGCAGAAAATAATCTTGTTGCAAATTACATTTTTTCTGGAAAATCTGCCAAATGAATAGTCGTAGATAAAGCATGGTATTTGACTCTCATATAAGGCTGCAGTTACAGTGATCAAGTAAAATCGAGTCGCGTCGTGTCGCGTCAAGTGAAATTTAAATTTTGAAGTGCCGGCAAAACCGATCAAGCAATCGGGTATCGAGGATTAAGCAAGAATTTGACAATCAAACCGTAGCTGTTCTAAACGAGTCTACTTCTGAATGCAAGCGCAATTGACTTGTTTCCTGTGAGCTATGAGCTCGATATTCTCTTCCCTTTAACTATACCCAAGACTATACCTATTTGTGAGGGCAATCATGAGAACGCTTGCAAGAGAATAGTACCTTTATAGGTTGTAGACTCTCTCTGATGAGCGATGAGTAAACACTAGCCTAGTGTCCTGAGGTAGAAAAACGAATAAACCTCCCATTTACGCAAACAAACCCCCTTTTTTGATGAATGTGAATGTGCAACAAATTTGTCTTCATTGTAGATGTCAAAAAGACTGAACAAAAGGTTAGAACATCGCTTCAGTGGAAGACAGATATCTATACGCATGCGACGCCCTATCAAGCGTCAGGTAAAATAAGAACTTGATTGAAAATCAAACAACTCGATAACTCTTGACAGCGATTGATCGATCAGTCAGTTGTTCTTTGTTAGTCCACAATCATCCAGAAAAATTGGCGGATCGATTGACCGGTTTCTTGAGGGTGGCGGATCACCCTCAAACTGTCGTGGGGCCGATAAACTTTTTATGATTTAGTTAAGGCTGAAACTTTGATCAGCTGTTCTCTGATATAGCCTACGATCATCCACAAAAATTGACGACTGAATTTTTCACCAGTTGTTCTTTGGTAGCCTACAATCATTAAGAAAAATCGACGAATCGATTGGCTGGTTCCTTGAGGGGGGCGGATCACTCCAAATATGTCGCAGGAACAATAAACTTTTCGTAATATTATTTAGTTAAGGCTGAATTTTTCACCAGTTGTTCTTTGGCAACCTACAATCATCCAGAAAAATTGGCGGATCGATTGGCCAGTTCCTTAAGAGTGACCGATCACCCGAACATGTCGTGGGAACAATGAACTTCTCATGGTATGATTCAGTTAAGGCTAAATTTTCCACCAGTTGTTCTTTGGTAGTCTACAATCATCCAGAAAAATTGACTGAATTTTCTAGTATGTTTTTGTGGCAGCTATTTCAAGTGTATGTGTCAATTGCCGGTTTCAAGTACTTGGCGGAACCACATTTTCAATAGAAACGATGATTTTTTTCCAATTTTTTCTAAATCTTCATAGTAATCACAGCCCTTGGATTATCTCTGGTGAAGATAATATTGTCATACTCATTCGAAAGGCAGCTAGGAAATAGTTTTGCGACTATACAAGTCACGGAAACTTTTCATCGTTCTTTTTTTCAAATTTTATACAGCCAAAGAAAGTTATTCTCGAGTGGCACTTGTATCGAATGAGCATCAAAATATTGGTGGAAGAGGTATAGTTGAAGAACTTTGATTACTATAAAGATTTTCAAAAAATGAGAAAATTCGATTTATTCAAGTCGTTCCGCCAGGTACTTAGAACCGCTATTTTGACCGCAAATTGACATAATATCCACTTGAAATAGTTACCACAATAACATACTAGAACATAAAGCCTTTTACTTAATCATATCATGAAGAGTTCAATGTTCCCACGACATATTGAGGGTGATCCGCCAATCATTGGTGGATCAATTTCGCCGGCGAGACCCTTCGACAATTGATCCACCAATTTTTCTCGATGATTGTAGGTCACCAAAGAACATCTGGTGAAAAATTCAACCTCAACTGAATCATATTATGAGAAGTTCATTATTCCCGCGACATGTTTGGGGTGATCCGCCACCCTTAAGGAACTGGCCAATTGATCCGCCAAATTTTCTGGATGATTGTAGGCTATCAAAGAACAACTGGTAAAAAACTTAGCCTCAACTGAATCATATCACGAAAAGTTAATTGATCCCACGACATGTTGAATGATTGTAGGTTACCAAAGAACAACTTGTGAAAAATTCAGCCTTAACTAAATATTAATAATATGAAAAGTTGATTGTTCTCGCGACATATTTGGTATATCAGCCACCCTCGACGAACCGGCCAATCGATCCACCAATTATTCTGAATGATTGTAGGCTACCAAAGAACAACTGGTGAAAAATCTAACCTCAACTGGATCATATTATGGAATGTTCATTGGTCCCACGACATTTTGGCCAATCGATCCGCCAATTGGACTGCCAAACAACAACTGGTAAAAAATTCAGCCTCAACCAAATGATAAAAAGATGCAATTTTTTTTGCATGTTGGGGACGTTCCGTCACCCCCTTGGAACCGCGATCAGGGCGAACCCTCTTGGATGACACTTGATTAGGGTCCGTACAACATTCTCTCAAAAAATAGGCCTTAACTAAATCATCACTTAAAAATGTCACTGCCTCTTAGACTACTACGAGTATTCGGCCAGTGTCGCGGTGCTTCGGAAAAGTCCAGCTGATTTTCATGAATAATGCCATTCTTTACTTTCTGGCCATTGGAGTAGAGGGACATGAAGGTGTCCAGTGAAATTGGCTCCTCGAGTGACCTGATCAGCCTCACTTCAGCCTCCTGATCGTCATGATTCCCGGAAAAACGGGCCAAACGATTGAGATGAACAACACGTGCTATTCCTGATCCCCTAGATGACGTCGTTGATTCTTTCTTGGATCGCATATGGGCCCCTTTAAGAACTTTCAAGCAGTTTCGGGGAAAAGCCGCGTCGCCTCTGTGGGTTGTGCAGCCAAACCAAATCCTCAACCTGGAATCCGTCGTCCATGACATTCACGTCGTCTCCTTCATCCTGTCGCATGCACTTTGGAGGTTCAAACGGACCCGTTGATGAATGAATGTCGTCCATCTGTCTTCGAAGGTTGCTTGCGTTATTCTCCCCAGCGACATCTTCCCCAGGTGGCCAGCCAAACTTCAGATCACAGGGCAGCCGGAGTTGACGACCCATGATGATTCTTGCCCGGGTTTCGCCTGTTGATTCGTGAACTGCAGCCAGTATGCATATGAAGGAACAGATGAAGATGGTCGTCCCAGTCTCTTTGATGATCAGAGACAACTTTGGCCAAGTGTCCTTCTTTCTCCCGAACTCTATGGCAATGCTCACAAAGCTCTGGGCAGGGTCTTTCTGGACATGAACAGCATTCTTGTGACTTGAATCAGCTCGATGTTCTGTTCGAAATTAAAACCCCTGGGGTCCCTCAACCCAGCGATCTACTTGACCTTCCGGATTCTTGAACTGTAGATCCCATTTGAGTGCAGCATGGTCGCTTCTCAGCAGAAACTTTTTTCCGTGAAGGTACTTGTAGAAGTGTTGCCCCTCTTCGAATACTGTCATCAGCTCTCTTCTAGTGACGCAGTAGTTCCGTTCAGGCTCCGACAAAGTTTTGCTGAATTAACCGATTAACTTTTCATGTCCCTGCTGAATCTGCGACAGCACAACAACCTAGGTTTTGAACTTCATTCCGGAACAGTTGGCATTTCTTAGGAGTCAGCTTCTTCACTTATGTAGAATATCAAATGCCTATTATTATTGTTCATAAGGTAGAATATAAGGTAGAAAACGATTTTTCAAACAAGACTTAATTTGTTTGTTTACGATCACCCAGTCCGGAGGTATTGACATTAAAATAAAAACAGATCTAACCTTCCCCACGATTTGTGTAAATATTCCATTTTCTGTTCGGTTGTGCCCTCTAGCGGACGTTCTAGAAACATACAAATAATCTCCAGCATTTTTTGGCCTCTTTGCTAAGATTTGTTTTTTTCGCAGGCCATGCAGCTGTTACTTTCCAAGATACAACCGAGAGCCATTGTAAGTGACATCCGGTACAAACTGTACATCACTTGCTCTGGATTATTCCGACAATCGCCAGACTTTTTCTAATCATGGAATTCTAGTTCTCTGAACTAATATTACGGCTTGATTATAAAATCAATTGGTCTGCAAGTCAAACCGTGGCACAACAAGGCACAATAATTCAAGTTGAGAGAATTCATTAAAAAAGTTCATCGTGACGTAACATCGTCAAAACTTCCTCTTCAGTTGATTTATTTTCTTTCATACTCGGATCAAGAAGCTCTATACTCTATGATCATTGCATAATATGCAGCTCATAAGTAGGGAATCCTTATACGATTACTGTAAAGAGGGATTACTTTGAACCAAATTTTGAGTTTTTCAAATATCTATTGTTCGTTTGGAAATTGTACAGCTATATAGCTCTAACTAACTGTTGGATACTCGAACTTATACATGCACATTTTTGGGTTAAATTCAAAGTCCAATATCTTCAACGAGAATAGAGATCTTTCAATGCGGTTTGCGGATTTCTTTAGCTAGTTTTGTCTGGATTGAGATGCATGTAATGGCTCTTTCGTAGAAACAGAAATTAATTCATGAAGTCATGCGAAAAATCAAATTTTTTGTGAGTGTGCCAAATTAGTGAGCTTTGAATTCAGGGGATACAATATGGTTCGTTACTATGGTAATGTAGATATCTCCAGACATTTTCATCAGTTCTTGAATTCAAGCGCGTTGTTATTAGATACGCTAACAAACATCAAAGTGGGGGAGCAAAATGTTTCAAATCCTATAACTTTGCAATGCATTGACGGATTTCTACGATTTTAACAGTGTTGGGAATATCATTTCCACGAATTAAAAGAAAAATTAGAATAAACTTTTTTTTTGAATTTGAAAGGTACTAACACTCATGTTCAGATTAATAGCGCAAGCCTAGAATTTGATAAAAATATTATGGATCAATAAAATCAAATCAAATCAAATCAAAATTGCTTTATTGTTTGAAATATAGAATATTTGTAACAAAGCCAAGTTAATAAGTAAAGTGAATACAAGGAGGACAAATTAATTACTAAAATAATAACACAACAAATACACAAATAAATAAATAATAACACAAATACAAAATCAAAAATCTCCAACGGAAGGACGAACTGTATAACCGGAACATGAAATTATCCTAATTATATCACAATAATATCTATTCAGATAAATCATCGGCATAGTTATCAAACACGTATTGATGTATTTAACAACTTGAATCCATTTGTCAGATTACAGTACGGTTCTCACGAGGCGATTTTAGTTGAACGATTTTTGTTGGTCGACAAAAATCGCGAGCGATTTGTGTTCTCAAAAGACGATTTTAGTAGAACGACTTTTGTTGATCAACAAAAATCGTACTGAAATGATTATCGGACTGGAATGACATTGTCAAACTTGAAAATTGCTCTAAGCAAGGTTGTTCAAACTTGTCGCCCGAAATAAAAAATATCTTGATTCAGGAATTAAGAATAATGTTGCCAAAAGAAACTTCCAGAAAGAATCAGAGATTTTGGTTAAGAGGTTGGATTTCAAGAAGGGACTGATTAGGAGCCTTACAGAGGCTTTCAAAAGAGTTATTAATTGAAGATGAGGCTAGATAAAAAAATCCTCTACGTATGAGCAAGCTCATATTCACAAAACTTCTTCTTTGGCATCCTTGTTTTTTATCGATGGTGTGATTCCACAGGCACTCTTGTTGCTGATAATGGTCTAGGAACTTGAGGGTCAAAAAATCACTCCATATAAAATGTTTTTTATGGGAAGTGATGTTTTCGTGCAATACTTTCAATATTTTAACGGAACAAATTTTGATAACTCCAACTTCTGACAGGAGGTTGTCACGATGACAATTTTGAATTCGCTTGACGACGACCAGCCGATTCAAAGTTCAGAGCCTGGCAACTTTTTGTCGTTCGACAAAAGTAGTTCAACTTCTATTGAAAGCATGTTCTCATTGAACGATTGTCATTATATTCGACAGTGATTCTACGTTGACCATCAAAAATCGCCTAGTGAGAACGGGACAGAGCGATTGTCATTCAATTCCAGAACGATTTCAAGTTGACCGATAAAACTCGACTCGTGAAAACCAGGGTTTTAAGCCGTTTCAAAAACGAAAACACAAATCGCTTGCTATTTTTGTTGTTCAACAAAAATCCTTCAACATAGATCGCCTCGTGAGAACCAGGCTTACGGGTCCAGGCGATTTTTTGAAAAAATTGTTGAAGGCCTTCTTATCACGTTTATTATTACATAAAGAAGTTAAAAATAAAACTTTTTTGTGTGTAACTTTTGATAGAAATGGCTAGCACCAATCAGACATTTCACAATAATTGATCAAAGGATAGTGTGGCTTTGAAATTTTGAACTTGGCGATATGTTGAAGAGATCATGAAAGATTAGTAATTTTTGCCATGTTTAAAATTTCAAAGCTGGTGAGTTCAGTAATTGTGAAATTTCACAAACTTTGCTCCTCTTTCGAATGATGCTAGCCAATTTTATCAAAAGTAACATAGAAATCCGTTTTTTTCATTGACATGTTTGGAACGTGATAAAGGGGCTCTATTTTTTCAAATCAACAGTTTCCGTATACTGACAAATGGATTGAAGTTTTAAAATGCACCAATACTTCTTTGATAACTGATGCAGTATCAAGGTTTTATCAAATTCTACGCCTGTGCTATTTATCTGAATAGGAGTGAAGGTGCATTATCGTTAAAAAAAAATCATTTTCATTTCAATTCTCTTGGTTGATCTCCAGCTCTACGAAAACCGTAGAAAATCATCGATTGATTGCAGAGTTACAGCGATTGAAACATTTGGGGACCTCCCTGATGTTTGTAAGCGTATCTAATGACTACGAGCATGAATTCACAAACTGACAAAAATGTCTGGAGATAACCAGATTTACCATGATAACAAACCATATTGCATCGCCTGAATTCAATGCTCACTGAAATGGCATACTCACAATTTTTTTTATTTTTCGCATGACTTCATGAATCTCCCTGTATATCATGATTCTTTGGACTTTGAATTTTACCCAAAAATGTGCATGTTTAAGTTCGAGTGTCCAGCAGTTTATATGAAAATTTGAACCTTTGGCTACATAGCTTCAACCCTAGAAGAAATACATAGAAAACATAGGATACATAAGAACATTTTTTTCATCCAAAAAAGTGGCAAAGTGACCTCGGCTTTGGGGTTACTTTGCCAAGTGACTTATTAACTCCAACTAGCATAATGGAATTCTAAAAGGATTAAATCATTGTATAACAGTCACAACAAACATAGATGGTCAAATTTACCGCTTCTCAACCTACGAATTGGTCGAGAGATAATAATGTCCAATTGTGAAAAGCGCAAAATCACGGAAATTTCTCTACATATTTCCCTATGCGGGGAAAAAAACTAAAGTAATTTGGAAGTAATAAATAGGTCGAATGAAAGTAATGACTAGATCGAAGGTGAAAAAAAAACTGGCAACTTGATCTACGTCAAAATGTGAGAAATCGGACCGTATGTTGGTCCTCAATGTAACCTATTTCTTACCTGTTGGTAAATAACAATGACAGGGAAAATACATTTGCATTTCAATGTGAGATGGACAAGGATAAAGAACTATGGCACAAAATAATGGTGTTTGGATCTTGTCGCGTGTCGTTGTTTAAATAATTAATATTTGTGATATTCCGTAAAATAGGATTTTATATTTCAAAAAATGATGTGATGAATGACAGTGACAATTATTCAATATTCCACCTGTACAATACCTAATGGTAATGGTAATGATGAAGGTGAGGGCAAAGCCTGGCGAGTAGACCCAGTGGCCCTTTTCGCCATCCCCGCTTGGCCAACCCAACTACTCGAACCGGACCGTTCTTGTCGTGAATAGGAGCAGACTATCCCAGCTTAGGTACCCCAACTCTTTCCTGGGGATGGTGGCTGTTCCTAGAACGTTCCTTCTCAAGCGACCCCACCTGTCGCAAACCCCCAGCAGGTGGTGGGAGGTTTCCTCCGCCCTTCCGCAGTGGGGGCATAGGGGTGATTCGCTTATTCCTAACAAATCCAGGTGTCTGTTGAGCCTGCAATGACCTTTCAGAATGCCAACGATGGTGCTCAGTGCCCTCCAGCTCTTGTTCAGTAATTGGGCCGTCCTTGGCCTGTGAGGTTCTGATATCGTTTCTTTGGCCTGCCTGTATAATGGGTTCCTGTTCCAGTTCTCAACTGTTCTCCTCCACGCCCATTCGTTGAGAGTGCGTGAGATTAGTTGTTTACTAAGGCCTAGAAATGGTTCCGGTCCAGACAGTCGCGTGGCAGATCCTCGTTTGGCCAGCTCACCCGCTTGCTCATTGCCGGTGATACCCGCGTGCCCCGGAACCCATACGTGTTCGACCCTCTTGTTCTCACCCAGCACCTGCAGCGCATCCCTACACTCTTGGACCAGCGGGCAGCTTATTCTTGGTTTGGTGATTGCTTTAAGTGCCGCTTGACCATCGGAGTAGATAACAATGTTATTCTACATTCCTGTTTTCACCTCATCTCTGGAGGCAACCTCTAGGATAGCGAATATTTCCGCCTGGAAGACTGTTGCAAGTCTTCAAAGGGGAAAAGCTTCGACAGTGTACCTGTCAGCCCAGAAAACTCCAGCTCAAGTCGAACCCGTGCGTTCAGCCTTGGAGCCATCTGTGAACCAGACTTGAGTCAAAGTTTACTAATATACAATAAGTTAGGTCACTTAGAAGTCGGCTCTTTGAAACCCGTATACAAGCGCGGCCGCCGCGTCAAAGCATGCCGCTCAAAGAAACCCGCCCAGCGAAAATGGTTCAAAGCGACCGACAGATGTTCCGAACTAATGGAAAACTGGGCTCTCCAAGAGAAACGAAGTAGAAGGGTGGAGCCGGTTTCGCGCGTTTTCGAAAGTGGTCCAACTGTTTATTATTAGTAAACTTTGCTTGAGTGTTGACAGGCGCCTTCATCGGTCTGGTCAGCCACTCTTCCCTCGTCGGTACGTGAACCTCAAAGCTCCTTCGGATTCTGAGGCGTCCATCCGTGGGTGTCAACCCGGCCGATAGAAGCGGTAACTCGCAATGATGATATTCTGGTGTGGCCAACTTCCATTCTCATGTTCCTCCATGTCTTCTGGGCAACCATCCTACTATAGGAAGCCATCGCTTTCCTCTTCCCCCAAAGTCCTAGCTCTGGAAGTCCGAGGAGGATGTTCAGTGCTGCCCCAGGAGTTGTCCTCATTGCGCCTGTTGTACCCAAACAAGTCGTCCTTTGCTGTCGGTCTAGCTTAAGTACATAAGTGGTCTTATCGGTTGCTGGCCACCAGACCACGGATTCGTATGAGATCCTCGGCCTGATGACAGCCTGGTAGAGCCATTGCATGACCTGGGGTTTTAGGCCCCACTGTCTTCCGACCACTCGACGCAGTAGCCACAGTGTTGCTGCTCCTTTTTTTATTGTCCGTGGGGTTTCCACGTTAGCTTCCTGTCCAACACCACCCCGAGGTACTTGACCTTCTGCCTGAGTGACAGTGTGGTCCCGTACATCGTGGGTGGCTTGAAGAGAATGAGCTCTGTTTTAGAGGAATTCACTGACAGCCCCATCTCTCCACACCATGTTTCTACTATTTCACAGGCTAGCTTCATCCGCTCACAGAGGATCCCTAGGTGTTTGCCCCTCACTAGCACCAGTCCATCGTCCGCGTAGGCCTGAGTGTAAAATCCCTCTGCATCCAACCTTGTGAGGAGGCTGTCCATTATCAGACACCATAGTCTGGGGGAGAGGCAGCTGCCTTTGGGGCAGCCTCCTTGGACTTATGCCTCAACCTGGTAGCCTCCTAGAGACGCTTTTACTTGGCGGTCACGAAGGGAGGACCAGACCCACCTCACGATGGAAGAGGGAACCCCCCTGCTGGTGAGCGCCTTGCAAATAGCGCCGGTTTTGGCCTTATCAAATGCTCCTTCGACGTCAAAGAATAGGGTTAGGGCCACTTCTTTGTCGTTTATGGCCTTTTCAGTAGAGTTGATACAAAATACTCGGAACGCGTACTGCGGAACAGGTATGAGCGAATAACAGTCTGTAACAGGTATCGATTAGAAAAATACTGTTACTCAAATACTCGTCGGTTCGGTTCGCAACGCCGGGCCGCCGGGCAAAGCGCGTATTTTGCATACTTGTGAGTGTTGCATAGGTACGCTCGGCGCGGTGGTCCGTTACCGTTACGCTCAAGGTGAATCCTGTTCCTGAACCAGTTTCGTTCTCCGTTCTCTGTTTCGGTTGAATTGAAATATTATGATGATAATAACGTGAAGGGTCACTTGTGTGGTGTATGGTCTGGCTCAAGGGCTGGTGTTGTATGAGTGTTATGATGAGTATGATAGTGTGAATTGTGGTGATAATATAAAAATGACTTGATGATGATGATGCATCTGATCCGAGTGATATATGAAGTACTAGAAGTAGTGAGAAATATAGGATGTATGGACTGATGTTTATCTGTTTTGAATTATTTTGATACACCTTTAATGGGACATAAAATAATTTACCACAAAATAGAATACAGAATAATATGATGATAGGTTGATTTAAAAACAAAGTTTTTCTTAAAAAATATAAATAAATACATATTCTTATCTACAAATAACACGTGTAATACAAAATATGATTACGATTGGAATACGAAACAAAACAAATATGGTACAGTCATTTGGTGCGAAAACACGGGGGTTAACTGGAAAGTTTTCCCTCGATGTGCTCTTTCCGAATTTCAACTTTGCCCCCTCGTATCTTTGCCACCTGCGCCGCGATATCGGAAAAACGCTACCTAGAAGCGGTTCCACGATGCACGATGCAAACATGTGAGTATATACAAAATGAAACTACATGAAATTTCCAATAATTTATGTAATAACTTTTTTTTCGTAGAATGAATAGTCTAGACGTACGAGTGCCGCAAAGTTTGGTTCAACATGCCTCCAATTCCTCCACTACTACCTTGAGGGAGAGTGTGCGACGCGTTTTTTATTAATCGAGGTACCCCCAGTGGACCTCACAAATCCAAAATGTATCATATATTCTCCTTTGTTTCGCTGTTCTTCATTGACCAAATGTTACGAGTTCTGTGTTTTTAGTAACGATCGAAACTTATCTGACCGAAATATTTTCCACATCATCCGCAATGGGACTATAAGTTTCTACGCAATACTCTCCGTTTTTTCCTTTTCCATTGCAAGATAGCGATGGAGAGGAAGAAATGTTGACTATTTTCGAGCAAACGTATGATAAAATCAAACACGAAGAGGATTGCGATAACTCTTATCATCCCATAGCGGATGATGTGGAAAGAATTTTGATGAGTGATGTTTCGATCGGTGCTAAGGACAAAGAACTTGTAACACCTGGTCAATGAATAACAGCGAAACTAAGGAAAGTACGATACATTTTGGAATTGTGAGGTCCACTGTGGATACCACGATTGAAAAAAAAGGTAGTGTGGGAATTCGTTTTTTGGCCAAAACGCATGTTGAACTATAAACTTTGTTGCGCTCGTACGTCAAAACTATCCATTCTACGAAAAAAGCGTTATAACATGAATTGTGGGAAATTTTCTATAGTTTCATTTTGTATATATGTCACAGTAAAACCTGGTAATCAGTGAAAGCTGACTGTTACTAGGAAAAGTGAGCTTTTCCTGATTTTGAAACATTTAGCTAGTGAAAGTTGAATTCGATCGACTTCATCATACTTTTACTAGCAATTGTTAGCATTCACGTAACTTTTCTAGTAAAAGCTGCTTCACTGAAAAATATTATCGTAATTATAAATATTCTTTTTGGTCCGAGTTGGAATTCGCCGACCGATTAGACGCTCTGGAAAATACGAGAGTTATGAATCGCAGGTGTACAATGTGAACATTGTTCAGATACCGTATTATAGTAAATACTTAAGTATTCTCAGTAGGGGTTAGTCTGGGTTAGTTTGGGTTTATCCCCGTGCACCTTGGGTTAGTTAAAAGGCGGAAAAAAGTTTTAAAAAGTACTTTTCCCAACTGCTTTCAGTAAAAGTTGATTTGATAAAGTTTCTCCAACATTCACTAGTAAAAGTGTACAATATTCTTCAAAATTTACCATTTCCTAACGGATCAAGTAATTGCTAGCATCAACTAGTAAAAGTTAGCTTTCACTGAATTTCTAACATTTACTGTAACATATACATGTTTTTATCGTGAAATGGGTCGGAAAAGAGATATTGTGCAAAAACTGCTTCCGGGTACCATTCTTCGAGTATCGCGGCGCGAACACAAATTTTCAAAACTCCCGGAAAACTTTCCAGGTGAAAGTACCAAATAATTGAACTAATAATAAAACTTCTTTTCATAAACAAACCAAATATTTTCTTCAAAATGTATTTACCAGAAAACTAAACAATGTTTAGTTACAAAAGAGACATTCTGCAAAATATATAACAAATGAATTCAATCTAAACGAGAATAAAAACAACTGCCCATTCAAATTAAACAAATTTTGAATACACATCCAAAAAAAGAAGTTGTTGCACTTTCTTCGCAGCCATCGAAAACATTTTTTCGCATGGGACCCAAGTTCCTATTGCACAACAATGTTGTTTAAATAGTTTAGCCAAATTTGTAAAAATGTAGGCATTCTTACGCCACCATTTCAGAGGATCTCGGTGTCTTTCAAGAACATCCTTTTCCATGTACCGCTGAAGTTCCATCTGGCTTCTTGAATAAGCATTGTTTATTTGTTTTTCCTTTTCCACTGATTGACCATATTGATAGTTCTGATTCAATTTCTGGATTTGGAATTTGTATTTCTGGGGTCTTGGAATTTTCTGGAGTTGTCTTGTCAATTATACAAGTCAAGGCACTGAGAACGTTTTCCCTAACTCTGTCCACTGCATTGGAGTTTTGAAATGGATAGGTTTTAAACCTTGGATCTAGGAATGTACATACAGGTAGCGTGTTGTGATTTTCCACATTTCCAATCCGTTCCTGCAGACCACTATAAAGTGATACCACTACATTTCTGGACAAGTCCGAGAATTCTACGAATGTACATAACTTCAAGCAAATGTCAAGCAACCCATTGGTTAAAACTATAATCATTGAGGCCGACATGAAATATTCGCCACTTATAACACAAGTGGCACTTTCAAATGGTTTAAAAATTCTAAAGAGATCTTTCAGAAGCTGCCATTCTTCAGCTGTTATAACTGACAAATTGACAAAAGCTACAGAGGAACGAGTCGAAGACTCAAGCTCAACAAATCGTTCCAACATGTAAAAGGTAGAATTCCATCTTGTAATAATGTCCTGGAGAACTTTTTTTGGAGAGCTAACACCTAAGTTTTTCTGGATTTCCATGAGTTTGTTGTTGGCTTTTGTACTGCGTTTTGAATGGCTGACTTAAGTAATTGTTAATTCCGGAAGTTTTAAAGCTTGGGACACAATAAGGTTGAGGTTATGGGCATAGCAACTCAAAAACGGCCAACCGGTCTTATTTGCTGCGTTATCCGAAACAGCTAGTACCACTCTGTCATTTGCTATACCCCATTATTATCCTATAGATAAAAGTTCTCTACATACATTTTCGGCAGTGTGAATATCATAAAAAACTGCACATGATAATAAAGCCGTTTGCATTTCAAAGTTATCAGACAAGAAATGTGTGGTCACAGCCATAAAACTATCATTGTTCAAAGAAGTCCAGCAATCGGTTGTTATATAAACATATGGTCTCTGATTCATAAAAATTTGTTTCAAACTAAATTGACATTTTCCATAGATTCTGGAGATAATTGCCTATGAAATGGTTTGTCTATTCGGTGATTCGTAAGAAGGATTTAATGCCTTGACGAATAATCCTCCACTACTCGAAGAGGCTGATTATCAGTATAAAATAATTTAAGTAAACTCACCATCTATCTTTTTTTTGCGGCAATGGTTAGTTTTTTTTTAATATGATTTTATATTCGGTTCGCTTCTCCTTTCCCGATTCAAATCCTTAAGAAAATGATTTGCTGGTTTGCCTCATTTGTGGATGAAGATAGTTGAGGTTGAGGTTGAGGATGTTGAGATCTATTTTCTCTTGGTGTACTTGAACTCAAAGAGGTCCAGATAGACAACAAAATATTCCAGTTAGTTTTTATATCAAGACATTTTCATCTAAATATCCAAATCAAATCAGGCAATCCCACATTATTTCATCAATATAAATTTATGCTCATTTACTGAATGTATAGCTTCAAGTTTAAATGTTTAAACTAGTTTGAAGAACAAAAACCCATTGAATATTGATAATTGTTCGCTAAATGTGAATCGGATATAGGAAGGTACTTACTGATTCATCATTTCCAATAATTGCTAAGCTCTTCGAGTTACCAGATTCAGCTTCAGGTTCATCTTCAGGGTGAGAAATTGGAACATTGGACATGTTAGAATTGAAAACATCTTTTTTTGATTATTCAGGGATCGAGACATTTAAATTTATGTTTGGATGTATTCTCCGTAAATGTTTTTTTAGATTTGAAACCGACGACTCAAAACTTAGCAATATTCCACACATTTCACATTTCGCGGTTTGTTTTTCGTTATCCTTGATATGAAAAAAAATCCAAATCAAACTCGTTTTTTTACTCATATTTTCATCTACGAGAACCGACAAACGGCAAGATTCACAATCAAACTACATAAATGAACAAAATTGGTTTTAGGGCTGTGAAAGCGATTATAAATTTTAACCAGACCCGTTGACGTGAACTTTTATGGCATGCAGAATAGAGATAAGGAAGCAATAAATTCAATTATTCTAAGGGTACGTATATTATGCAGAATGGTCACAAAATACCAGAGCCCTTTTTTGTCAATGTGAGGCTGAGGGTGATGTTATTTCTTTGTTTGTATAAATAAATCAAAACATCCTATTTTTATTCTAACCCTGCCTGACTCCCGCAGTCCCGCATCTCTTTTTGCTTGTAGAAATAACAATTAATAAATTAACAACAATACATGCACTGTCAAATATAATTTACGATTATTCACAACATACAGAGCAATGAGCATAATAATTATCTATTCATTCTACTCGATACATTGTCAGATAACAGGTCGCGCATCGTCCGCGTCGATAGTATGTTATTTTTTAATTCTCCCGTTCAACCAGACAGCAAATTCCTCACGCGAGCATCGGAACTGGTGAAAATACTAGGTATTTTGAAACAGGTATGGATTCGGACCTGTTACAGACCGTACCTGTTTCAAGAAAATATTGATTTGTATCAACTCTACTTTTCAGCTAGTTGCACTAGCGCATGGAGAGCTGACTCCGTGCTTTTGCCCTTGCCCATGCTGGTTCCTATGAAGAGGAAATGCCGAAATAATTTTCTCTGTCAGGTACCTATCAATCAATCTTTTCAAGGTTTTGGCTTCGAAAGATGTTAGACTAATCGGCCTGTGGGATTTTGGCAGCCCGTACTCCTCCTTCCCAACTTTGGGTATGAAGACTTCCTTAGCGGTTTTCCACACGTTTGGAACGTGTCCCAAGGCGATGCTTGCTCTTAAGATGTTCTTTAGCCAAGGTTGCATCAGGTGCCTAGCACTTTTTATCATCGCCGGGAAAATACCATCAGGATCTGCAGCCTTGTATGGAGTGAACTCACTTATGGCCCACTCGATTTCTTCATCGGTTACGACTTTGTCAGCCGTTTCCCAGTCCGCATTGACGATGGGGAGGGGCTCCTGGGTAGGTCTATAGCCTTCTTCTGGAAAATGAGTACGGAGAAGAAGGTGTAGAGTATTCTCCATGTTATTAGTCCATGTGTTGTCTTCTTTTTTCAACAGCCCTATCTCTATTTTTTCCTCTGAACTAAGTAGCCTCAATAGTCTAGTTGATTCTGAGAGAGATTCTATCTTTCCACAAAATCCACGCCATGCAGCTCTTTTGCTATTCCTTACCTCTGACTTGAATTTCCTTCTGGCTTCAACGAAGCTGTTCCAGTCGGCTTGCCCTTTGTACTGGAGTGCTCGGTGGTGCGACCTCCTGGCTTCCTTTTTAAGGCGCTCCAGAGTGTCACTCCACCATGGGACTTCTTTGGTCCCCGCTCTCCTGAGTGGGCAAGACTCTTCAAATGCGGTGTTAATTGCATCCGTCAGGGATTGGACCTCATCTATTTCACCTGGGGAGAGAATCTTCCGACCTTTGGAGCCCATGGACTTCATAGACAAGCGTTGAATTTATCCCAAGGAGTCGCCCCCAGGTTTCGCTTCAAGATCGGCGGTTCCCTGTCCGCTTGCAAGGAGAAGCGGATTAACCTGTGGTCGGACATTGTTGTGTCATTTGTGACACTCCACTTCAACACTTTATCCAGGTAATAATGCGTCACAACCGCTATGTCTATGACCTCTTGTCTGACGCGATTGACAAAGGTCGGTTCGGCATTCTTATTGGCAACTTCAAGGTATTCAGCTGTGAGGTATTCTAACAGAGCTATGCCTTTCGCGTTTGTATCGGTGCTGCCCCAGACAGTATTGTGTGCCTAATCGCACAGTATCATACGGCAGATAGAGACTTATCAAAAGCAACTCACCCTTTGATGGTTCTGTTCCAGAAGGATCTCGGTGGCATCCTTGGCACCCAACTGAGGCAAGTGAGTTACCTGTAGCTCCTTGGATGCCGCCATACAGGTCCGTTGTCGATCTGGTCCCCCATAGCCGGTGTGGATGGTCATACCGGTGGACTGTAGGCCTCTGATGTAATCCCTGAAGCAGTAAGGCTCTTGGATCAGAACAACCTCCCTCCTACCTGCCATGACGCTCACTAACTCGCCGGTTGCGTCCTGGCTGTGTTGGAGGTTGATCTGACTTGCCCGTATAGTATCCATTGTGAGGCCCTGATAGATTGGGGCCTCCCTCTACTGGCCTGTCGGCTCCCTTTCCTCCAATAGTTTGGAGGTTGTCGATGCAGTATGCTGAACGGGTCCTCGTTAGGTGTAATCCCTGAAAACCCTTATCAAAACCAGTTCGAAGAACATGGTGCAAGCCACTGCATCAAGCCTTTTTGTCGTCTCCCGACTCACTCGAAAGACGAGACGCCATCCCCCTGGGGTCCCTTTGTTTCTAGGTGATACCAGCAAGTGGTACCTAGGGACCTGTTCTGGAGATCCAACATCTCCAGGATCGTCCGGATCTCGGATTGGTCTGGCTTCTGATCGTGAACGCGATCTTGACGAGACGAGGGGCTTCCGTGGCTCGGTAAGCCTTGCCCTCACTGACTAGTGGTGGAAATGTCGTCAGCAGCCAGTCGCGAGAGGCATCGTCCTCAGCTATAAGCAGGAACCAACCTTTCTCCTGAAGACCCGAATTCCGGAACCGAAGTTCTGGGCCTCGGGGGCATTCTGCGGGGTCCGCCTCATCTGGGCGATGAGGTGTCCTCGGATTGCCGCTGCTTTCTCCGGTGTTACTGTGGTGGCCTCTCCCTCCGGAAGGATAACCACCTCATTTGCCCTTTCGACCGCCAAGCGATAAGAGCCAGTGGCCGAATCCGCAGGCGCCGACTGTGCTGAGCTCGGCCTGTTCCTCAGCAGAGGAGACCTGCCTGAGCCCTCAACTCGGCCAAGGACCTTCTGGCTCCCAACTCTAGGCCTCTTCGCTCGTCTCTCAGGGGGCGTCACCTTATCTGGACGCTCCCTTTTCCTCTCACCTTCGATGTCTCTGGGCGTGGACGGCCCTGGTTCATCTCTACAAGTGGCCGGGCACTCCGGGAGCTCGACGTTTTTTAGCTGTTTAGCGTCTAGCGTCCCTGCGTCGTGGGCCTCCTCTGTGCGGGATCCCTCTTTACCCTCTCGGGTCTTGAGGATACGCGAGCGTCGACGTCTTGAGGAGATAGCTGGCCGGCTACTGCCTGCTGTTTCCCCTTTCGCATCCGCTCCTCCCTGCGCTTCTCGGTCCTTTTGCGGTTTCTCCTCATCTCCCTCTCCATCCTGACCCAACTAACACAAATTGTGCCTTAATAAACTGAAATGCTATAAAACTGATATATTAGGGTCCATCAATAAACAATTTTATCATTTAGTGACGGTAGTTGAGACAAAATACTCTCAGAGACAAAAAACCATTTAATAAATCTTTTATGAATCGGAAAAAATTGAATTCTTATAACATACTTTAATACCAATGTGATAAGAGGAATTACTCTCTTAGCCTAATTTGTTGTATTATTGGTTCATTATTGTTTTAAAAAGAACTCATAAGATGGTTACAAAATATTTTTATCAAAGATTTATCATATTATCATATAGCTATCTTTAATAAAACAGTTAACTCGCAAACGTTTCTAAGACTGAATTGGCTTAAGAAAATATCGTATAAAAATGTTTTATATGATGCTTGATCTGGAACGTATAGAACAGCACTATAAAACCAATATAAAACACTCACAAAATAAAAATGAACACAACATAGCAACACTGTCTTATAGTATATCCCAACTAACACAGATTGTGCCTTATTAAACTAAAATGCTAAGTATACATATAACTAATATATTCAATAACAATTGTATCATTAAGTGACGGTAGTTGGCACAACATACTCTCAGAGACAAAAAAGTGTTATAATCATGTAATATAGCTCTCTAGAAGACCATTTAATAAGCTTTTTATAAAACATAAGAAATTCTTATAGCATATTATAGCACCAATTTTATAAAAGGAATCACTCAGGTCTAATTTGTTGTATAATTGGTTTATTGAGGTTTTATAGAGAACTTTATGAGATCGCTATAAAATAATTTGATTAGAGATTTATTATTTTATCATATAGCTATCTTTAATAAAACCCTTGAGTCGCAAACGTATTTAAATCTGAATTGGCTTACTATCTATCTTATAAAAATGTTTTATAGAATACTTGATTTTGAACGTACAAGACAGCACTATAAAAAAAAATAAAATGAAAATGGGCACAAAATAGCAACATTTGTCTTATAGTATGTCTTGCCTGAGATGCCCACCCCGTTTGCGATCATTCATTAAAATTCGCGTCTTCTTTTTAATTTATTTAGTATATTTTTGGGTATTTTGGAAAAATGTTTTCGCTGGTGACTTTGAAATGATGTCTAGAATACGTAAAAAACTTCAAGTCATTTGAAAATGTATAAAAATTGTCCAATACCTATATAACAAATTTGTCGCAACAAGCAGAGTTATAAGAGTTCGCAATATTTGGTAGGCGAACTTTGTCGGTCATTTTTCAGGGTTGGGAAAGAAAACCAAATATTTATTAAGGAAATACGATAATGAAAACATCATTATAAGAAAAACGTTTTGAGTATCAGACAATTTATTTTTAATAGAGTAGTTTTTGTTTGTAATTGAGATCTTGAAGTTATGAAATTCAAAATATCAGGATAAAAAGTCTCAAATTACCTCAAAATGCAGGCGCATGAAAATTTAGTTCATAATGTACCCATATATTAACAGTAAAATCAAATTCGCAAGTCAAATCAACATATTATCATGCTTGAATCTTCAATATTTTGCAATATGCTACTTGTCTAATGGTAGGATAGACTCCATTAATTTTTCGTCATTTACAGTTGATATACCTTTGCAACAATTCTGATTTATTCTGCTCTGAATATACACAAAATTGCAGTGTAGATACCGCGAATATATCAACAACAAAATATATTTATAACTGTTCTATAAATGTGTGATTTGGGACAACTTCACTCTTATTAGAGCTCTATAGCAGTAGTAGAGTAGCTTTATAGTTGTTACCTAGAACCCCTGTAAACAATTTAATACGACAAAAATATTTTATAAAGTGGTCCTTTTTCGTGTTTATAAGTGTGTTATTAATGTCTATGAAATGACTATAAAAATATTTTTACGAGCAAAATGTTTCACGAAAGTGTTATATAACGGTCTATAAGATACCTATAAACATATTTGTGTTACTTGGGGAGTTCCTCGCGTTTCTCCGGCGTAGCCTCACGTCGGACTTCTGAGGGTCGAACGAGCACAGCTTCTGGAGCTTGGGCTCCTGGAGCGTGAGTCCTTGTAGTCCAAGTCAGCTGGGACTCAGAGCTGGAGTGTAGAAGTGCCTCTTCTCCAGATGGAGGAACGTGAAAATGTTGGGGGGGTTGTGTTGTGTATTATGTGTGTGTAAAGTGTGCGTGGGTGTATCTGTTGTCAAGTGTCGTGTCTTTGATGTCTTGACTGAGTCCGCTTTATCCGCCCGCTTCCCACGGCCTCATGGTAGAATATGTGGTCCCAGCGACGAAGTCCGGCAGCCGCGATTGTATCGCCCCCAACATGTGTAGCAGGGTCCTGATCCAGGCGCCAGCTGACACTACTATATATGTCAGGATTTTACACCGGTTGATGGGGCAACCCCCTACGTGGGCTGGTTGGCCCCTGTACTAACACGGTGGCCTGGGAAATTGCAATACAACCCTAGTTGCTACGCCGCTACTTCCCGGATCGGCCCCGCTGGGATTCCGCCTCGTCGGCTGAAAGAGAAGACGGGTTGATCCACGGGCCCCTCAAGACATGCGTGTATTCCCTACTCCTCTACTGGGCTTGGGACCAGCTAGATGGCGGCTTTCCGGCCGCGTGCTGTTTGGTGAAACATCGCGCAGCCCTCACACCCACCTAGGCGGAGTTGTACATTACTCAACTCCAATGTTATACAATTTTGCACTGTTAATATTTCTTCAAACACCTTCCCCTCAAGACTTGAACCTTTGTGGCTTGTTAATTATCCTACCGGATCTGGTAGTCATATTGGGATTGGGATCGTCCACATTTTTTCAATAACTGGAGTCTTAGATAGCATTCCACTATTATTACTATTATTTGATTTTATAGTATTATCCAAGTTTTGCATGACACTTTGACCTTGAATAACATTTTGATGGTTTGTATTATTATGGTTCTGGTCTGCACTGTCTTGGTTTTGTGACAAATCGGGGTAAAACACTGGGTCCAGAACATATTCATGTGCTTTGATTTCTGTTAAAGAATGTTTTATCTGACTTGAATCACGTCTAACTATCCGATTATTTCTTTATTTTCTTACCCAGTATGATTTTGGCCCTTTTGCTTTTACAATAACAATTGCTGTATGCCAACTTGTGTCTTTACAAGTTTTGATCACCACTTTATCCCCTTTTTCAAATACTGATGGCGTTTTATGACAAGTTTTATCAAATTGATTTTTGACGTTACTGGAAGTTGAGTGCGCAATATTCAAATTTGAAGAATCTGAGAAGAAAAGCACCAAGAGATATTATTGTTGTGTTATTGTATTCAAAAAGATCTTCACGGTAGTCGTTATTTAACTCTGTACTTTTCCTCAATATGTGCTTAGCAGTATTGAAATTTTTTTCGGCCAGTCCATTACTTTGATGCCACTCAGGGGTACAAGTTGAAATCGAGATGTTTTTTGTTCGGTAGTATTGTAGGCATCTTTGTGAAACAAACGGTACATTATCAGCGATCAGGAACTGGGGGTATCCAAATTTTGTGAAAAGGTTTTGGAAAGCATCTATCACTGATTTTGAAGTCTTATCCTTTAGAGGTACAAGATCTATCCAATGCGAAAAGTAATCAACAGTGACTAAGTATGTTCCAGCACCAAATTTCAATATATCAGAAGCAACTTTGTTAAATCTCAATCTTGAAATTGTATGTGGCAACATTGGTTCTCTGGAATTTCGTGACATATATTCTTCACATACTCTACACATCTTGACATAATTGGTAATATCATTGGACATATTTGGCCAGTAAAATAGGTTTCTTGCTTTGTTGATCGTTTTACTGATACCCAAGTGTCCTTAATCATGAATATATTGTAAAAACAATTTTCTAAGTGATTTTGGAACAAAAATCGTGTCTCACGGTTCTGTACCAACCTTTCCGTTTAATGATCTATCATGTTACGAGACGCACAAGCAACTGATTCTAAGACTTTATTCTACTCCTGACACATAGACCAACCAATTCCATTTTTCGAAGCATCACACTGTAAAACTGTTTTTTTTTCTCAAGGATCGAAAGGAACAAGTGCTGGAGATTTAGTAACAATTTTTTTGGTTTTTCAAACACTGTTGATGATATGGAGTCCATTGAAAATCAATAATTGATTTCAATAATTCACGAAGTGATTGAATATAATTAGCCATATTAGGGATATATCTGCGAACATAATAGACAAAATTCTCTGTAGCTCAGATTTATCGTTAGGACTTTCTAATTTACGTAAAGACTCCACTCTATCCGGATCAATTTCCATACCCCTTTTGGAGAATATTTGTCCCGTGAACTTGACTTCTTTTCCGCAATATTGAATTTTACCCTTATTAAATTTTGCTTCTACTTCTTTTGCACATTTGATCACTCGTTCAAGCTGCGTCATGTTCTTTTTTGTTTGCTTCCATAATAATCATATCATCATGTATGACCTGAACATTCTCTAAGTCACCAAACTTACTTTCAACTTGCTCTTGGAACAGATCTTAAGAATTCGAAAGGCCATATGGCAACACAACATATCTGTATATACCAAAAGGTGAAGCAAAACAGCAATTCCAAAAAAACAAGAAGAATCATTTCCAAAATATGTTAACCTTCGACTAAATCAAATACGAAAAAAAACTACTTTTTACCAATCATTTTTGTAAACACATCTTCAATTCGATTCACAAGTCTGGGTTTCTCTACAATTTTCGAATTTAGGTATTGTGAGTCTAGACAAAGCCGTAATTTTTTGTTACTTTTTTCACTTTTTTCACCATACGATTAATACTTGCACGCGAATCGATTTCGTTCACCTTAACAATAGCTTTGCGTCGAACTAACCTATCAAGTTCATTTTTTAACTCATCTCCAATGGCAATGGGTTCCTTTGTGGGCGTGTGACTCACTGTTTCAAATTTGTCTACAGTAGTTTTTTTAAATTTACCATCAAACCTTCCATAACCAGCAAAAATTTCAGCATTCTCAGATATAAATTATCTTTTTCCGCATTTTCATGTCAACTTTATTCACTCTTTGAATGAGATCAAGATCAATGCATGCCTCTCCCCCTAATAATATTTTGTTGGCATTTTCTACAATGACAAAATCTCCATAAACGTTTTTGTTTTCGTATGTGCACATTAAATTCACTACTCCTAAACATTTAGCTTCGGTGCCTTCAAATCCTTTTACTTTAAAATCACTTTTGCGAACTTTGAACTGATTATTCACCTTTCAAAAAAACATTTTTTGGCATTACTGAAATAACAGCTCCAGGGGGTTAATTCTTTTTACCCTTCGCAAATTTGGAACGTATACGCAAAAATGCGATTACCATGTTATTTCAAATGCTGATCGCACAATTGCGCCTACGTTTTAAATTGCGAATGCTCAAGAATTGACCCCTTGTATCTAGTTTGACTTTAATTTTGTTATCTTCAATTTGGACTATCTCATCCCAAAGACTTTTGTCAATACTGTCTAAATCTACATAATGTACAAACAAACTAGAACCATCACTGCATAGCTTACATCTGCATCTTTATAAACTACATTTTTAATGTTTTTTACACGACATGATACAGCAAAATGATTCAAAAACCCGCACTTTGAACAAGGTTTACCATATGCAGGACATTCTTTAGTTCTATCTGACACCGTGTACATTTGAAGTCTTCATCACTGTGATATCTTTTTCTGATCAGCTTACCTGAAGGTCTCTTCTGTTTGCATTTTTTGACAACATTAATCTCACCATCATCTCCAAACACCTTATTTATATTCTGGTTTCTGCTCATCTCACTTGATCGGCATATTTGAACGGCTTTGGATAATTTCAACTTCTCAATCCTCAATAAGGCTTTACGAGTTGATGATTTCCTGATTCCCATCGCAATTCTTTTCTGGAAAGCTTTTTCTTCCATAGTTTGTTCAGGATCAATGTCATTGAAATGACAGTTTTTGACTAAATGTCTTATTTCTGTCAAAAAATGTTCAAGATTTTCTCCTTTTTGATTTCTTTGGAAGAAATTCTACCTTTCAAACACTTCGTTAACTCTTGGATTGACATTCTTTTCTATCAAATTCATGGTAGACTGGAACGTTTTGACTTTCATCTGGTATATCAAAAGTACTCATCATTCTAGCTGAATCTTTGCCAATGATATTTTTCAAAATTGACAATGTCACACTATCTGCTGAGTAGTCTTGTCCTGTTGCTACAAGCATAGTATAATAAACAACAAGTAGCGACAGCTCCATATATCTATGGTCAAATTTCGTTCTGTCTCAATGACAGAAATTCGCCTCATTTATACCCTGCTAACATTTTGGAATGTAAAACTGTTTTCTGAATCAAGACTTTGAAACTTTGCAAAAATCTTTAGACATACTGCTTAGTGGGTGATCGTATTGTATTACTTGATTGATAATTCACCTATGTATCAGTATCATTGAAGTGATGGATGTCATGGAATCGGCTAGAGTATGGTTTTATTTCACATTTCATAATGTTGGCAGTGTATAAATGAGGCGAATTTCTGTCATTGAGACAGCACGAATTTGATCACGTATAGGTATATGGAGCTGTCGCTACTTGTTGTTTATTATACTATGCTACAAGATAGTCCTGGAATGTGGTTTTCCAAAATCTCCATTCGGTAGCAGCATAACTATTTTTTAGATCAAAATCAGGCGGTAACTTAACTGGTCCTTGAAACATTTGACCAAATCCACAATTTTCTTTTTCTGTCCTGGATCAACACTTGTAGTTCTTTTTCACGGAATCGAAACACACTCAATTTTATGTTTTTGCTCAACAAAATTGTTTTAAGATGACTGCGCCATGTTTAAATAATAATTATTTGTGATAATAGGATAATAAAATAGGATTTTATGTAACGAATTCAATATTTCACTTGGGGTCTGGTAGAGTTGACGACCCACGGAATTTCGCATTTTTTTTTTAAGTAGAAAGCTTTTTTGGTATAGAACAGATAAAGAGAAAAAAAAATGCGGATGAAGCACTTTTGTAAGAAGAAAAATTTATTGAAAGTTTAATGAAATCAAGCGTTCACGGAACGCAGTAGTGGAGGATGACTCTATAACCTGACCCTTCACTTGCAGTGTTGCCAAGCTTCATTTTTACTGACCTCATTTTATGTTCACACATTTTTGAAAATTGCAAATACAGTAATAGAAAAAGCACACAGAAAAACGTTCGACATGATTCAATTGGGTCGAATGCATACGGATATTAGAAAACCGCGCAGTAAGAGAAACACATACTAAACCAAACTAACCCAAGAGTGAAATGTACCACACAGTGGTAATGTCACTTTACATCAAACTTTTGCGTATCACAAGAACGAATGAACATGTCAGTATAATAACAATTATCCCTAGACTGCATACAAGAACGCACTAGTTGTCATCATGTCGTGTTCCGTGGTAATAGTCGGCAAAACTAATTGGCAACGTTGCGTAAATTGCATAAATTGTCATTATCAATCCAAGACAAATGAAAGCAATGCGTTCGTGTTAAGAACGATTTATTTTGCTACCCTGAATATTTATTTGAATGTAAGGGAAGCATCTTTATCCAAATCATGTAAAGAAGGGGTTTTCGTGGCGTAGGGACAGAAAGGGAAATGAGAAAAGTTGGCACCAGGCGGGATTTGAACCCTTCGTCATACCAGGACAACACTCCACCAACTGAGCTACCAATCCCTATGAGCAAAGCCAGCCCAATGCCAACCATTCTCACTTCTGGGATGTAAGTTTTAAGGTTATGGTGAGCAACCTTCGGCGGTTACAAACCATTGGAGGTGTTATATGGGGGTAGGAAGAGTCACACACATGTTTGAGGTTATTTGGCAGTCTTATTCACCTTCAACCAAGAAGCATCGTCGACATATAGCGACTTTAGCGGGAATCGGGGTTGACACCCCAACCATCGAATTTAAGCCAGTGTAGTTGAAAGGGAAGTATCTTTGTCCAAATCATGTAAAGAAGGGGGTTTTCGTTGCGTAGGGACTGGCTTTGACTGCTCTCAAAAACACTTACTATTCATGCTAATTTCATATTTCAATATGTATGTAACAATAATCACAGCCTGACAAATCCTTCACTGGCCATTCACAATCAAAAACACAAACGACTATTTGCCAAGCAGAACAACTGGTTAACAATAACAGAATATCATGATTTAATAACTATTTTTCAAAGCGAACACTGAAATCCAATGATCATCAGCTGTGAGCTGATCATGTTGACAAACATAAACGCCAAACGACGTAAAAGAGGCTTCGGATAAGAATAATCGATAATATCATAGCTTCATCTGTGCGCATCGTTGCCATGCAAGTTGTATATTATATCGTTTCCAACCTATTATACATTTTGCAAAGGCGGAAAAGTGTATTTTATTCTTGTTAATTTTGGGTTTGAATTTTGATTATGGGCATCGGTATTCGAAACTCAAACTCAAAACTAACATGAAAAAATAAAGTCTTTCATCTCCGCAAAAATAAAAAAGTTTCTCAAAATATATATTCTCATTTAAGTTGGCAACGATGCGTGCTGTTGGAGCTGTCGTATTTATTTCATATGCACACCGACGTCACGACCAATGAACGACCAAGTCGTTTCGCGTTCCGTTTAAATCACACCAAATATGTGACTTTTAATTGTTTAATTATTTAAAACAGGGCGTAAAATACGGGAATCTGAACCGGATATGGAAGTTTTCTCCAAGACTTTCTCCATAATATAAGCTTTGCTGTAGGTATAATAGGAGCTAAGATCCCTGTATAGAGAAGCGGATCTGGGATACATTGTATGACACAATATATGTTTATTTTTAGTAACCTGTAACTTTATCGAATAATTCACATGAAATTTATCTAATAGAACTTGATTTATGTCGTGGATAAGATATAGTTGTCTCGAAGTCAATAAATAAAAGCTGGTTATGACATTGAAGATAAATTGTAAGGTGAAAGGAGGTAGTTTTATACCAAATCAAAACATTTCTCTTTTCTTCTTGTCAAGAGTTCTCAAATTGCTTATTGGAGTCGAGCAGCGTTGTCTTAGTTATTGTTTCCACTTATCAAGCGTTTTGTTGCGATCATTTTGATTTTTGAAGAAAATTGTCGTATAAAATGTTTTTGTAGTGGGTTTTTCAATATATTATCCTATAACGCATAACACGATAATCTCAGATAGGATGATAAAACGGACAATTTGCATACATTTTAAAATGAATTGAAAGTTTATATACGTATTCTAGAAAATATTTGAAAGTCATCAGCGAAAAATTTTTCCGAAATACCCAAAAATATACTAAATAAATAAAAAAAAACGCAAGTTTCACTATATGATCAAAAACGGGGTGAAGATAAATTACTCTTCCGAGAGTGAGAGAGAGAGAGTTCAATACGCCAGACGGAGATAGAGAATGTATTTTGTGACGTCGTGTCGTGGTTGTGATTGACGCTCTTCAATCGGTGATTACTACATTACTAGAGGTCGTAGGTTGATTATCCAAACATCAATGGCACCAGTACTCACTAATCCTAATATTTTTCATATTTCCAAAAAATTTGCAAATTGTCCATTCTTTACAATCAAGTTTATATAATAACAAAAATTGAATTTCATAAGACCTGCATACCTATTGTATGAGGGTTCAATAATAACTAGTCCCAAGTAACACAAATATGTTTATGAGTATTTTATAGACCGTTATATAACAGTTTCGTAAAACAATTGGCTCGTAAAAATATTTTTATAGTCATTTCATAGACATTAATAACACACTTATAAACACCAGAAAGGACAACTTTATAAAATATTTTTGTTGTATTAAAATGTTTATAGGGGTTCTAGGTATCAACTATAAAGCTACTTTACTACTGCTATAGAGCTCTAATAAGAGTGAAGTTGTTCCAAGTCACACATTTATGAAACAGTTATAAATATATTTTGTTGTTGATATATTCGCGGTATTTACACTGCAATTTTGTGTATATTCAGAGCAAAATAAATCAGAATTGTTGCAAAAGTATATCAACTGTGAATGACGAAAAATTAATGGAGTCTATCCTACTACTAGACAAGTAGCATATTGCAAAATATTAAAAATTCAAGCATGATAATATGTTGATTTCACTTGCGAATTTGATTTTACTGTCACTATATGGGTACATTATGAACTAAATTTTCATGCGCCTGCATTTTGAGGCAATTCAAGACTTTTTATCCTGATATTTTAAATTCCAGAACCTCAAGATCTTAATTACAAACAAAAACTACTCTAATAAATATAAATTGTCTGATATTTACAATGTTTTTCTTATAATGACGTTTTTATTATCGTATTTCCTTGACAAATATTTGGTTTTCTTTCCCAAACCTAAAAAATGACCGACAAAGTTCGCCTACCAAATATGGCGAACTCTTATAACAGTGCTTGTTGCGACAAATTTGTTATACAGGTATTGGACAATTTGCATACATTTTCAAATGACTTGAAATTTTATATACGAATTCTAGACATTATTTGAGAGTCACCAGCGAGAACATTTTTCCAAAATACCCAAAAATATACTAAATAAATGGAAAAGAAAACGCGAATTTCACTGAATGATCGCAAACGGGGTGAGCATCTTTAGGCAAGACATGCTATAAGACAATGTTGCTATTTCGTGCCCATTTTTATTTTATTTGTTTTATAGTGGTGTCTTCCACGTTCGAAATCAAGTATTCTATAAAACATTTCTATAAGATATTCTCGTAAGCCAATTCAGTTTTAAATACGTTTGCGACTTAACGGTTTCATTAAAGATAGCTTTATGATAAAATAATAAATTCCAATAAAAATATTTAGTAACGATCTCATAAAGTTCTCTATGAAACCTTAATAAACCAATTATACAACAAATTAGACTTGAGAGTAGTTTCTCTTATAAAATAGGTGCTATAATATGCTATGAGAATTCAATTTTTTTTGTTTTATAAAAGGCTTATTGAATGGTCTACTAGAGAGCTATATTACATGATTATAACACTTTTTTGTTTCTGAGAGTATTTTGTGCCTACCGTCACTAAATGATACAATTGTTATTTAAGTACCCTAATATATCAGTTATATAGCATTTTAGTTTGATAAGGCACAATCTGTGTTAGTTGGGATATACTATAAGACAGTGTCGCTATTTTGTGTCCATTTTTATTTTGTAAGTGTTTTTTATTTTTTTTATAGTGCTGTTTTGTACGTTCTAGATCAAGCATCCTATAAAACATTTTTATAAGATATTCTCTTGAGCCAATTCAGTCTTAAATACTTTTGCGAGTTGACTGTTTCATTAAAGATAGCTATGTATATGATAATATAATAAATCTCTTACAGAAATATTGTGTAACCATCTTATAAGTTCTTTTTGAAACCATAATGAACCAATTATACAACAAATTAGACTAAGAGAGTAAGTAATCTTATAACATTGATGGTACTGTAGTATGCTATAAGAATTCAATTTCTTCCGTTTTATAAAAGATGTATTAAATGGTTTTGTAGAGAGCTATATTACATGATTATAACACTTTTTTGTCTCTGAGAGTATTTTGTCGCAACTAACGTCACTAAATGATAAAATTGTATATTGATGGAGCCTAATAGACAGCTAGACACTCGAATTTATACATGCACATTTTTGGGTCAAATTCAAGGTCCAATATTTTTTGAAAGAATAGAGATGTTCGAATTTGGTTTGCGGATTTTTGAAGCTAGTTTCGTCCGGATTAAGCTGCATGAAATGGATCTCTCGTGAAAGCGAAGAATTACGATATACAGTGATTCATGAAGTCATGCATAAAATCAATTTTTTTTGTGTATGCCATTTCAGTGATGATTGGATTCGGGCTATGAAATATGGTTTGTTGCTATCGTGATGTTAATATCTCGGGTTATTTTTGTCAGTTTTTTTATTCAAGCCCGTTGTCATTGGATACGCTATCACACATAAATTAATGAGCAAATGTTTGAAACGCTATAACTTCGCAATAAATAGACTGATTCCTACGGTTTTTGGAAAGCTTGCTATTAATTAATCAACAGAAAAAAAATACTAAAGATAAGGTATGTCGTAGGTATTTTGAAATTATCGCTAATATTTTGTTGGTCCTCCTGCTACTCGTTTAACCTCTTGGCATCGATTGGGTAGGGTATCCATAAGATTTCTAATAAAATATTGTGGAATATTGTTCCACTCTTCACGTATGGCCTCACTCAGCTCTTCTATCGTTTCGGGGGCTTGTTCACGCGATCTTACTTTAAGTTTTAAATGTGACCAAACATGTTCAATCACATTGAGATCCGGAGATTTGGCAGGCCAGTCCATTTTATTGATATTCTGTCTAAGCAGAAAATCCGCGATACTTCGCGCTCTGTGAGGCCTTGCGTTATCATACATTAAAAGAAATTCGGGATCGTAATTCCTAGCAAACGGAACAACTCTTGGAAGCAATATTTCCTCCTCATAAACGACTGCAATTAATAGTGCGGTTGGTGACAAAAAGTTCGGTTTCACCATTTCTCATTATACCTCCCCACACTGTTACTCCTCCACCACCAAATGCCTCTTGAGGGGCCATATTTTCGTCCAAATATCGTTGATTTGGTTCTCTCCAAACCAGCATTTGGCCATCGGAGTGAATCAAATTGAATCTTGTTTCGTCGGTGAACAAACAATGACTCCACTCAGCATTACCCCAATTAGCATGCTGATTTGCCCATGTCCGTCTGTTCGCTCGGTGATGTGGTAGCAAACGTATACACTTTGCTTTTCGACGGGCTCTACGTTTTAAAAGGTTTCATTTTATGACTGACAGTTCTCATTTTCAAGCAAATCATACCTCAAGTTATTCCTGTTCAACGTCCTTCTCACTGTTCGGTCCGATACTCTTACTCCAGTTTGTCGTCTCAAAGAGTCATTCAGAATTCTGGAGCTCCATGATCTGTTCTGCCCGGTTTCTCGCAACAAAATTCTTTCGACTCTGCTGTTAATCCTTCTTGTATGTCCACCTACTTGTCGATAATTGTGTGTACCCGTTGTTTCAAACCGGAGTTTTAAATTATGGATTGTTATTCTGCTGACGTTGTAAAAGTGAGCGATGCTCTTTTTTGATACTCCTTCGTTAAGAAGTCGGATGCAATTTTCTCTTTCCGCCACCAATAAGCGCCTCATTTTGATCAAAATGTACAAAAATCAATTGCGTTGAAATGTATCAAATATGGAGGACTATAACAAGGAGACGAATCGACATACGAATATCCCTGAAATTTTGTCCCTCTTTTTCGTTAGTTCATTTGAGGGCGCTGTTGCTAGTAGGGCTTTTATTTATTCATTGTCATGGTAACGTTTATTGCTTGTCAATAATTTGTCAAGATACTTTTATCACATTTTCATTAATTTTTTCCAAATTTCCACTCCACATTCCACATGCAGTGCATTCTCTATAAGGCAAAAAATTGAGGCTGAATCGTCGCAGCATCGTGTTTCAAGCCCATGGTTTGTTCAATGATGACTGTTGTCAATGAAGGATATGAGGCCACTCAGTTACTCTATCAATTGATGCAATCAAACAAAAAAATATGAAAATTCTAGACATTTCAGAATTATGTATAACAAATAATATATTTATGATACCTTTTATCATCAAATAGTGAGAGTTTTGATGCAACCTAGTTAATAAAAATCTGTTGCATTCTGATAGAGTATTCGTAACGTTGTTTCTATGGAGGACTATAACTAGGAGACGAATCGACATACGAAAATCCCTGAAATTCTGTCCCTCTTTTTGGTTAGTTCATTTGAGGGCGCTGTTGCTAGTAGTGCTTTTATTTATTCATTTGGGCCTATGCAGGAACAATCTTGACAATAGTCAACATTGAAAACTTGACGTAAAATTGAAATTTGACAGACGTTTCAATATTTTCAGCGTTCTGTAGTATGGTATCATGAGACCATTCCAGTTTGGTCTGTCATTAACGTCCCATTCAGCCAATCGACGAGCTGCAAGTGACGTTAATGACAGACCAAACTGGAATGGTCTCATGATACCATACTCCAGAACGCTGAAAATATTGATACGTTTGTCAAATTTCAATTTCACGTCAAGTTTTCAATGTTGACTATTGTCAAGAGTGTTCCTGCATAGGCCCAATTGTCATGATAACTTTTATTGCTTGTCAATAATTTGTCAAGATACTTTTATCACATTTTCATCCATGTTTTCCAAATTTCTACTTCACATTCCACATGCAAAGCATTTTCTAAAAAGAAAAAATTGAGGTTGAATCGTCGCAGCGTCGTGTTGGTTTGTTCAATGATGACTGTTGTCAAAGAAAGATATGACGTCACTCAGTTACTCTATCAACTAATGCAATTCAACAAAAAAATATGAAAATTCTATAAATTTCAGAATAATGTATAACAAGAAATAAATTCATGATACCGATTATCATCAAATAGTGAGAAATTGGAGGAAACCTAGCGAAAAAAAATTGTTGCATTTTGATAGAGTATTCGTAACGTTATTTCAATTATGTTACCTAGGTGCAATTTTTGTTTGACATGAAATCGGTAACGACTCTTCGCCATCTGGGGGTAACAATTGAAGCTGAATTACGATTTGAAACCTGGACCACTTTTATGCATTTCGATTACTCTCCTAGTTACAGTCCTCCATAGTTGTTTCAATTATGTTGCCTAGGTGACATTTTTGTTTGACATCAAATCACTAACGACTCTTCGCCATCTGGGAGTAACAATTGAACCTGAATTACGATTTGAAACCTGGACCACTTTTATGCATTTCGATTACTCTCCTAGTTACAGTCCTCCATAGTATCAAATGTTCAAAATAATGCAAACAGTATTCATTTCCAAAGCAACGGCATCTTATTCAGATATTTTACACCGCCTTCTGGCCTTCTTTTCCTTCTTTTTGACAAAATCAACATTTAAACTTGCAAAATGGAAGTCAAATAGTACCATCTACAATGAATTAATTTGGCGTAAACGTGTGACTTTGATCATAACATAAATTGTAGATGGTAACATATGATTTCCATTTGGCATGGTGACATTTGACAGTCTCACTTCGAAATGAAATTAATTTGACACTTGACATCATACTGTTCGAAGGCTGTCCAAGAAATTATTACTTCCTGAAGATCTTGACATGTGCTGATGTACACTCTTCAGCCTTCGTTAGTCTTGTCAGAAGAATCTACTATTAACACCTTTAGTGATAAATGATCCAAAGGCGCCTTTTTCACCAATCACATCCCTGGATTTTGATTTTCTACCAATCAGCTTCTCTCGAATTTCTATTTTCGGCCAATCCGAAAATGATGCTTCAGTTTTGGGATATTCTAAATATATTATTGGTCAAAAATTCCCATTCGTTATGTATTCAGCGGCGCCCGCGGACTCTAATGGGCTCCCCTGAATCTCACCTACAAGGGCCTATTAACATTTTACTCAAAGGGGCCTCCATACGGCTATACCACCGTTGTACATAATTAAGTTTAGCTATCACGAATAGGGGCCTAACTTTGCTCTGACGGCGCTCCCGCGAACACTAATGGGCCCCCGGAATCTCACTTACAAGGGGCTATTACCGTTTTACTCAAAGGGGCCCCCATACGGCTATGCCACCGTTGTACCTAATTGAGGTTAGCTATCACGTATGGGGGCCTAACTTTGCTTTGAAATGGGCCCCCTTTCTGCCGCCGTTGTATCTAAAGGGGTCTATCACGTACATCATCGTTGAGCGATGTAAAGAAGCTGGGTTGTTTTGAAAGGGGCTATCAAATATACAAGCGTCGTTTCATCTAACGTAAAGGAGGTCTTTGCTTTGACGTGGGGGCAACGGTGGAGGATTGCCGCCATCGTCGCCCCCCTCTGACGTTGTATGTATTTGGAGGGGGCTATCACGTACATATCGTCGTCGTCGTTGGTGTAGAGAGGTTATGTTTCAAAAGGGGCTATCTTGTTCACAGTCCCCGTTTTATCTGAAGAGGGTGTTTACCCCCTGTCATTATACTTAAAAGGGGCTATCACGGTCCTCATCGTAGTTGTAAAAGGGGCTATCAAGTATACAGACGTCGTTTTATCTAAAGGGGGTATTTGCTCTTCCGTTGTACCTAAAGGGGGCTATCACGTATACCGTCGTCGATGTAGAGAGGTTATGTTTGATTTTGGTTGATTGACTTATTTTTTTTATTGTTTTATCCTTTGCGAGATATGTCAGGAGTTGGGAGTTGTATTTAATAACCTCTTTTATCTTTCTCTATGATATGGTTTAGAGCTTTTGGCCAGATACTTCTCGGTCAATTTTTCAGATGAACTTCATGGCACAATTTCATAGCCTTTTCATATATCAAATTCAGTTGGTATGTTTCGACTTTCTTGTTCATTTCAACCAATTTGGTCCTATCTATTCTAACATTTCTTTTTTTGTTTTTATTTTTTCCGAGATATCTCAGGAAATTAGAGTTGTATTGGATAACTTCTCTTATCTTTTTCTATGATGTGTTTTGGTGCTTCCGGCCTGATACTTCTCGATCAATTTTTTTTTGTATCCTTTTCGAGAAACCTCAGGAGTTGTGAGTTGTATCGGATAACTTCTTTTTCTATGATGTGGTTTAGAGTTTCTGGCCTGATACTTCCCGGTCAATTTTTTTTGTTTTTATTTTTTCCGACATGTCTTTGCAGTTGGCAATTGTATTGATCAACTCTTTCTATGTAATTGTATGATATGGTTAAGAGCTTACGGCCTGATTTTTCTCGGTACTTTTTTTTTCGTTTTTATCCTTTGCGGGATACCTCAGAAGTTGTGAGTTGTATTGAATAACTTCTTTTATCTTTTTCTATGATATGGTCTAAAGCTACCGCTCTGATACTTTTCGGTCGATTTTTTTTAAATGTTTTTATTCTTTTCGAAATACTTTGGGAGTTGGGAAATGCATTGGATAAGTTCTTTCATCTTTTTCTATGATATGGTTTAGAGCTTCCGTCCTGGTACTTCTCTGTCGATATTTTTTTTTTATTCTTTTCGAGATACCTCAGGAGTTGGGAGTTGTATTGGATAACTTCTTTTACCTTTCTCTATGATATGCTTTAGAGGTACTGGCCTGATACTTCTCGGACGATTTTTTTTTATCCTTTTCGAGATACCTCAGGAGTTGGGAGTTGTATTGGATAACTTATTTTATCTTTATCCATGACATGGTTTACGGTTTCTGGCCTGATCTTTCTTGGTCAATTTTTTAGATAAACTTCTTGGCATAATTTCATAGCCTTTTCATATATCAAATTCAGTTGAT
Organism: Orchestes rusci; assembly: GCA_958502075.1. NCBI lineage: Eukaryota > Metazoa > Arthropoda > Insecta > Coleoptera > Curculionidae > Orchestes > Orchestes rusci. Next base: position 30,909,441 of record OY293305.1, read on the forward strand.
ATGTTTCGACTTTTTTATAAATTTTAACCAATTTGGTCCTAACTTTTTTTTTACATCCTTTCCGAGATACTTCAGGAGTTGGGAGTTGTATTGGATATCTTCTTTTATCTTTTTCTATGATGTGGTTTAGAGCTTCCGGCCTGATACTTCTCGGTCAATTTTTTTTTTCTTATTCTTTTCGAGATACCTCAAAAGTTGGGAGTTGTATTGGATAACTTCTTTTATCTTTCTTTATGATATGGTTTAGAGCTTCCGGCCTAATACTTCTCGGTCAAATTTTTTTCTATCCCTATCCCCATAATATGTATAACTCCTTCACCATTCAATCTTGATCATTTTTTTAGAATTCATCGATTGTATTATTATTGTTGGTCATTGTTGTTTTCATCTTTTTAGAGATACTTCAGGAGTTGGGAGTTGTATTGGATAACTTCTTTTATCTTTCTCTATGATATGGTTGGTATGTTTCGACTTTTTTATTAATTTTAACCAATTTGGTCCTAACTTTTTTTTTCCATCCCTTCCGAGATACTTTGGGAGTTGTATTGGTTAACTTCTTTTATCTTTCTCTATGATATGGTTTAGAGCTTTCGGCCTGATACTTCTCGGTCGATTTTTTTTTTATTTTTTTCGAGATACCTTAGGAGTTAGGAGTTTTATTGAATAACTTCTTTTATCTTTTTCTATGATGTGGTTTAGAGCTTCCGGCCTGATACTTCTCGGTCGATTTTTTTTTATTCTTTTCGAGATACCTCACGAGTTGAGAGTTGTATTGGATAACTTCTCTTATCTTTTTCTATGATGTGGTTTGGAGCTTCCGCCCAACTAACACAGATTGTGCCTTAATAAACTAAAATGCTATATAACTAATATATTAGGGTCCATCAATATACAATTTTATCATTTAGTGACATTAGTTAAGACAAAATACTCTCAGAGACAAAAAAGTGTTATAATCATGTAATATAGCTCTCTACAAAACCATTCAATAAATCTTTTATAAAACGGAAGAAATTGAATTCTTATAGCATACTAGTACCAATGTTATAAGATTAATTACTCTCTTAGTCTAATTTGTTGTATTATTGGTTCATTATTGTTTTAAAAAGAACTCATAAGATGGTTACAAAATATTTTTATTAGAGATTTATTATATTATCATATAGCTATCTCTAATAAAACAGTTAACTCGCAAAAGTATTTAAGACTGAATTTGCTTAAGAGAATATCTTATAAAAATGTTTTATAGGATGCTTGATGTAGAACGTACAAAACAGCACTATAAAACCAATATAAAATACTTACAAAATAAAAATGGACACAAAATAGCAACACTGTCTTATAGTTTATCCCAACTAACACAGATTGTGCCTTATCAAACTAAAATGCAATATAACTGATTTATTAGGGTACTTCAATAACAATTGTATCATTTAGTGGCGGTAGTTGGCACAAAATACTCTCAGAGACAAAAAAAGGTTATAATCATGTAATATAGCTCTCTAGAAGACCACTTAATAAGCCTCTCACAAAACAAAAGAAATTGAATTCTTATAGCATATTATAGCACCAATTTTATAAGAGGAATGGACAATTTGAGGAAATATGAGAAATATAAGGATTAGTAAGTACTGATGCCATTGATGTTTAAAAAATCAAATCAATCACCGATTAAAGTGCGCCAATCAACATCCACTACGTCACAGCATACATTATCTTTCTCCGTCTAGCTTATTGTCTATAATAACTCTCTCTCTCTCGAGGAGATAATATAGCGCCGCCCCGTTTTCGATCATACAGTGAAATTTGTGGTTTCTTTTCGATTTATTGAGTATATTTTTGGGTATTTTCGATTTTTTTTTCGCTGATGAGTTTCAAATACTATGTAGAATACATATATAAAATTTCAAGTCATTTGAAAATGTCTGCAAATTGTCCATTACTCTCAAGTCTAATTTGTTGTATAATTGGTTTATTAAGGTTTCATAGAGAACTTCATGAGATCGTTACAAAATATTTTTATTAGAGATTTATTATTTTATCGTTAAGTCGCAAACGTATTTAAATCTGAATTGGCTTACGAGAATATCTTATGGAAATTTTTTATAGAATACTTGATTTCGAACGTACAAGACAGCACTATTAAACAAATAAAATAAAAATGGGAACGAAATAGCAACATTGTCTTAAAGTATGTCTTGCCTAAAGATGCTCACCCCGTTTGCGATCATACAGTGAAATTCGCGTCTTCTTTTTCATTAATTTAGTTTTTTGGGTATTTTGGAAAAATGTATTCGCTGGTGACTTTCAAATAATGTCTAGAATTCGTATATAAAATTTCAAGTCATTTGAAAATGTATGCAAATTGTCCAATACCTATATAACAAATTTGTCGCAACAAGCACAGTTATAAAAGTTCGCCATATTTGGTAAGCGAACTTTGTCGGTCATTTTTTAGGTTTGGGAAAAAAAACCAATTATTTATTAAGGAAATACGATAATAAGAACGTCATTATAAGAAAAACATTGTAAATATCAGACAATTATTATTTAATAGAGTAGTTTTTGTTTGTAATTAAGATCTTGAGGTTATGAAATTTAAAATATCAGGATAAAAAGTCTTGAGTTGCCTCAAAATGCAGGCGCATGAAAATTAAGTTCATAATGTACCCATATATTAACAGTAAAATCAAATTCGCAAGTCAAATCAACATATTATCACGCTTGAATTTTCAATATTTTGCAATATGCTACTTGTCTAATAGTAGGATAGACTCCATTAATTTTTCGTCATTCACAGTTGATGTTCTTTTACAACAATTCTGATTTATTCTGCTCTGAATATACACAAAATTGCAGTGTAAATACCGCGAATATATCAACAACAAAATATATTTATAACTGTTTTATAAATGTGTAACTTGGAACAACTTCACTCTTATTAGAGCTCTATAGAAGTAGTAAAGTAGCTTTATAGTTGTTACCTAGAACCCCTATAAACATTTTAATACGACAAAAATATTTTATAAAGTGGTCTTTTTTCGTGTTTATAAGTGTGTTATTAATGTCTATGAAATGATTATAAAAATATTTTTACGAGCAAAATGTTTTACGAAACTGTTATATAACGGTCTATAATAAACATATTTGTGTTACTTGGGCGGCCTGATACTTCTCGGTCGATTTTTTTTTATTCTTTTCGAGATACCTCAGGAGTTGGGAGTTGTATTGGATAACTTCTTTTATCTTTCTCTATGATATGGTTTAGAGCTTCCGGCCTGATACTTCTCGGTCAAATTTTTTTTTATCCCTTAAGCCATAATGTGTTTTTATTTTATTTTCAAGTCCTCAACCATTCAATCTTGAAAATTTTCTTAGAATACATCGATTGTATTAGTATTGTTGGTCATTTTTTTTTTTTTCATTTTTTTTTTTAGTTACCTCAGAAGTTGGGAGTTGTATTGGATAACTTTTTTTATCTTTCTCTATGATATGGTTTAGAGCTTCCGGCCTGATACTTTTCGGTCAATTTTTTTTTCATCTTTTTCGAGTTACCTCGGGAGTTGGAAGTTGTATTGGATAACTTCTTTAATCTTTTTCTATGATGTGGTTTAGAGTTTTTGGCCTGATACTTCTCGATCATTTTTTTTTTGTTTTCTCCTTCACTATTCAATCTTGAACATCTTCTTAGAATACATCGATTTTATCATTATTGTTGGGTTATAACAATTATTATTGTTGGGTTGGTTTGGGTTGGGCATGATACACTCAAAAAAATATGCAGCAGCTCGTCGGTTAGCACTTGGTTATCATTTCAATTATTATTGTAAATCATAATTTATGCGCTGTGTTTGGGTATTATGAGGATTAAGTTTTGGTTAGTTTGGGTTACGCATGATATACTTTAAAAAATATGCAGCGGTTCGTCGGTTAGCACTTGGTTATCATTTCAATTATCATTTTAAATCATCTTCATCTTCTTAGAATACATCGATTTTATCATTATTGTTGGGTTATAACAATTATTATTGTTGGGTTAGTTTGGGTTGGGCATGATACACTCAAAAAAATATGCAGCAGCTCGTCGGTTAGCACTTGGTTATCATTTCAATTATTATTGTAAATCATAATTTATGTGCTGTGTATGGGTAGTATTATGAGGATTAAGTTTTGGTTAGTCTGGGTTGGGCAAGATATACTTTGAAAAATATGCAGCGGTTCGTCGGTTAGCACTTGGTTATCATTTCAATTATTATCGTGAATCATAATTTATGTGCTGTGTATGGGTATTATGAGGATTAAGTTTTGGTTAGTCTGGGTTGGGCAAGATATACTTTGAAAAATATGCAGCGGTTCGTCGGTTAGCACTTGGTTATCATTTCAATTATTATCGTGAATCATAATTTATGTGCTGTTTTTGGGTATTATGAGGATTAAGTTTTGGTTAGTTTGGGTTAGGCATGATATACTTTAAAAAATATGCAGCGGTTCGTCGGTTAGCAACAGGTTAACATTCTAATTATTATTGTAAATCATAATTTATGTGTTTTGTATGGGTAACGGGCTTGAATCCAAAAACTGACAAAATCATCTCGAAATATTAACATCACCATAGCAACAAACCATATTATAGCCTGATTTCAATTATCACTGAAATGGCATACACACAAATTTTTTGATTTTATGCATGACTTCATGAATCACTCTGTATATCGTAATTCTTTGCTTTTACGAGAGATACATCTCATGCAGCCTAATCCGGACGAAACTAGCTTCAAGAATCCGCAAACCGCATTCGAATATCTCTATTCTTTCAAAAAATATTGGACCTTGAATTTTACCCAAAAATGTGCATGTATAATTTCGAGTGTCCAGCAGTTTATATCAGTTATATAGCATTTTAGTATATTAAGGCACAATCTGTGTTGGTTGAGTTACAACAATAAATAATAATAGTTACTCAAGATTGACTTATCAGAACTGTTTTATTTAAGTAAATATTCTATTGAGTTGAATTGGCTTCTTAATAAAACACTTTTATACGATGTCTTGAGCTACTGCGACTTAATCTTATATAAATGCCTTATAGGATAAACCTGTGTACGTCAACTCAATAGGTTCCAAGATGTTCGTTAAAAGACTGTGAACGTTACCTTATTCTTGTACTGAAGTGCCTATTTGACTTTGTTGTTTGTTGGCTCAAGTGAAGTTGATATGAATTCTCAAAAGTTATTCGCATACCTGAACATCTCATTGATTGTCAATAATAGTTATACAGGGTGTTCCAGTGAGGGTGGCCACCGGCCGGCTATGTCCCGGAAACTATTCATCGTAGAGGCTTGCGGCAAAAAAATTTATTACTAAAACGGCCAAGAGAAAAACCTGGAAAATATTTTCAAGTCTCTGGAATGGTCGCTAGGAGGCGTAAAAACCAGCACCAAGTACAAAAATAGGATTTTAATAGAATGTTGCCCATTGAAAATATATCGATGATATCATTTTCATATTTGTCTCACCTACACTTTTTGTCTAAAATGTTTTTTCCATCTATCAAAATAAAGCGATGGAGGAAGCTCAATTGTTTTTTTGAACAAACGGAGATGGCTCATATGAAAGAGCATAATCTGCACTACTAAATGCATTTGCTTTTGAATCTGTGACCTCCGACTTCGCCGTTAGATGGCGTTAGCTGAAATGGTAGCACATTTTTTAGTTTTTTTCTAAAAAAATCCGATGTTATGATATATTCATTTCTATATATTTTGAAAGGGGATACTCACGTTTTTATATTGAAAAATTTGAAAAAAAAAACAAAAAATTTGATTAACTTTTGTTTTGATTTTTTTTGTTTTGTTTCAATATAGAAAAGAAATCATTTTTTAAAATTTATAAAATTGAATAAACCAATACTTTTGATTTTTTGGAAAACACTCAAAAATATCCTACCGTTTCAGCTGATGCCATCTAGCAGCGACGTGCCAAGGTCACAAATTCAAAAGCAAATAAGGAAAGTGCCACTTTTCATCACGCGATTGCAGATGGCCAAACGACGCGAGGCGGAAAATATTTTCCAGGTTTTTCTATTGGCCGTTTTAGTGATAAGAATTTTTGTCGCAAGCCTACGATGAACAGTTTCAGGGATATGGCCGGTGGCCACCCTCACTGGAACGCCCTGTATAGTTTTATCGTATGTTTACCTTTGCCTTTTACAATGAATAGTTATTTATGGTACTACTGCGTTGTGTTGAGAATAAGTCACGCGAGTGGTATAAATTCTCAAGTGACTTGTCCAACATAACGCACGAGTGCCATACAATGTTTTATCCCACAACTGGAGGAAATCGTCTTTTCATAAGATAATTATTAAATATAAGTTTCAGTGTCAGAATGACTAGACAGTAACATGTTTACATTTTGGTCAAAATAGGTTATTGTTTGTATGGTTGCCACGAAAACGTGAGTTATAATCCATAACTCACTAGTGACTGATGAGTTATGGATTATATCACACTGGTGTGTTATTTGACACTTCACTTGTCAAAAATGACATCAATAATGACCCCAACTCAACTATCATGCGTTAGGTAAACCTTATTTGACGCGTTTGCTCAACATTAAATTGTTGTATTGAAAATTGCCTTGTCTGAGTGAAAAATTGTTGTGTCTCCTTTGGTCGCCATTTTCTGGAATTAAGTTGGGAATAAAAAAATGATTTGTAAAATGTGACTTTATTATTATTTACAGAATCATAATGAGGAGAGTCTGATTTAAGTAGTGATTTGGTGTACTATTTAAATCAATTGAAAAAGAAGATTTCAAGACTTATTGAAAAGACTTGAAACTTGATCAAAATTGGAGCGCTTCATTTTTTTGACAGATACATACATACAATCTATCAGTAAATTTGCAGCGCATCAAAATTTTTACCATCAAAGCCTTCCAAATAGTCCGCCCGGGCTGACATTGGTGTACAGACAAAAAGTTTGTCGACATTTTATGATTGGAATGTGTTGGGGACGTCAGTGGTAAATTCCTCTCAAAAATGTGAAATTGTGAATTCATAGCGTAGCTTTTGACATGCTTGAGAGTGATCGGCAAATCGGATTTTCCGATATAGCGGAAAAGTTAAAAGACATATTAGAAAAGTGCTCATAATACAAAATGTGCGCAATAAAAACAACTTTTCAATGAACCGGTAGGTTTGAATCGGATAATTCGTTCAAAAGTTATTGCAAATTGAAGGTGAGAAGACGATGTTTTTTAACGATTTTTCAATTTGTTATAAAAATTTGCTTAGTTATGGAATTTCTATGCACATGGCCCAAAGCTGTGAGTTATGAAGGGCTTCATCAATGCGCGCAATTTGGGCGCAGTAGGTCAAATAGTTTTTGCAAAATTCTAATTGTTTATCCCGTTTTGCAAAAAACAAAAACACGCTCGGTGGAAAATGCGGTCATTTGAACAATCATGAACAAAAATTGTTCATAATCGTCTTTTTCTCAATACCAGACTCTAATTTAACCTTGTATTTTCGTAGAATATCGATTTTTTGTTTAGGGCGTCTTATTTATTACATTAAAAATGGTAAAACAAAATCTGTATGAACAAATAGAATTTCTTCGAAGATCTGAACAATATTCTCATGGGATTACTGTTTTTTGATAATCATTACATAAACACACAATATTGAAAAAAAAATTGGTTCTACGACTTATATAGGGCCCGAGATAGCCTTTTTTTCAAAAAATCGCAGCACCTTTGTTCATTGATGAAATTTCAGCTTGTTTTAGACAGAAAGTTGATCTTCATTCATGGTGAAGTGTCTCACAATATCGTTTGCAATTGATAGTTTATACACGGGAGCGTTAAAGTGAAGGTAGAATCTCAACCGACTTTCCTAGTGGAAATGAAAGAGCCGCCATCTCTCGGTGATCGCGCGACAATCAAACATAATGGTCAAAAATTTAGCAATATTGCGGCTTCTGATCCACGCAGAACCTTCATTTTTTTCAAGTGAGGTGGCTTAACGAAAAAATTTAATCTGGCTTGTTTTTATGGATGTAATAATAATAATAATAATAATCGTTTATTAAGCAAAGCTTACAATAATAATAACAGTAGTCGGTGTAAAGAAATAATGGTAAAATAAAAACGAAAATGGAACTTAGGTAAATATAGAATTAAAAATATCTACTACATATGGGTGTATATGGTAAAAATGGGTGTATATGGTACATCAACTCGACAGACTAAAACTTTGATAAAACATGTTCTCTGATCAGTCTTTTGAATTGGGATAATGTATCACAGCATTTGATGTCAGGAGGTAAAACATTGTACTCCTGCAAGCCCTTATATAAAATTGAGTTAAACAATAGATTAGTATTACACTTATTCACCAAAATAAAATCATGTCGATGTCTTGTATCGTAACTATGGACATCACCAAAGTAACTAACTCTATCACATATATATGGTGGAAGCATACCCTTATTGATTTTAAATATAAAAATATATACATTCAACATGACCTTTTGTTTTACGGATAAAAAATTCAATACAGATAACATCAGTCTTATCGGTGTGTATTTATCACATTTTAAAATGATACGCATGGCCCTATTTTGTATTTTTTGAATTTGATCGGTCTTGTATTTTGGCAAATTACATAATAGTGTGGAGCAGTATTGTAGATGAGGTGCTGCGATAGTATTATACATGAGTATTTTGGTGTATATGGAAAGTTCCTGTCCTATTCTAGCTATAAAATTCACCTTTTGGGAAAATTTTCTCATAATATAATCACAATGAGCCATGAAGTTTAAATTTTTATCCAGAACAGTCCCTAAATATTTTGTTTCTGAAACAATGTCTAATCTCACATCATTCACTTTTATCACTAGTTCTTTCATATTAATATTATTCAACTTAGATTTTGAACCAAATAAACAACATTTAGATTTATCAGTATTCAGGCTTAACTTATTGCTACATAACCAAATAAACAGGTTCTCCAACTCTTTGTTCATTACATTTTTCATTTCGGTTATATCTTTACCTACAACATACATCATGGTATCATCTGCGAACAGCACGATTTTACAATTATCATTTGTCACTGTTACAATATCGTTAATATATAACAGAAATAAAATTGGGCCCAAAACCGTTCCTTGCGGAACACCATATTTAACAAGATTACATGACGATATACTATCCCTGTATTTAACTTTTTGACATCTATTAGATAAATATGATCTAAACCACTTTAGGACTATATGCTCAAAACCATAATTTTCAAGTTTTTTCAATAAAATGTCTCTATCTACCGTCTCAAAAGCTCTTTTGAAATCCAAAAATACGGCTAACACCAGATTATCACAGTCAATAGCCTTAAAGAATTCATCACAGATATTTACAATAACTGACTCACATGAATGGGAAGGTAAAAAACCTGACTGATTAGGAATAATAATCTTTTCTGCAATACAGTACTGCATTAATTGGTTCTTCACACACATCTCCAGGAGCTTCTCAGGAACGGGAACTGTATTGATCGGCCTGAAGTTAGCATGCTGTTTCGTGTTGGGAACCTTTGGTACTGGGATGACAGTTGCCATCTTCCAACTATCAGGAAAAACACCATAATGAAGTGAAGAGTTCAGGACGTCAAGGAGTCTATCCCAACAACAGAACAAGCATCTGATAGAATTTGCTTGCTAATTCCACTCTCTCCTCCACCAACATTCTTCATATCCCTCAGATACTGTTTCATTTGAGGCATGGTTACTTCAGCAAATTTTGAAAAGGTCTTCCGATTCTGATGTCTTGAGCTATGGGTGAAAGCAGATGAGGTCTTGATAACGGGAATATTGGCAACAATATGTTCAATACTGTCCACGAAATAATCATTAAACTTTTCAGCTATTTGAAGTTGGTCCGTTACCAGTTCAGCTGCAAACACTATCTCATCAGGAATGTTCCGATTCTTCTCAGGTAGTAGAGTTCTTAGACTTTTCCAAAGCTTTCTAGGATTGGACTTGTTGAAATCAATTTCACGTTGGTAAAATGTCTCCTTTTCCTCCCTGATTTTCGTTACTTTGATATTACGTAGTATTTTGAATTGATTCCAAACCTCATCATCACCAGTGAAAACAGCCCTCCTGTACAAAACATCCCTTTCCTCCATCATCTGCTTGATCTGATGTGTTATCCATTTCTTGTTGTTATTGAATTGATTGACATGTACTTGTTTAAGTGGACACATACAGTTAAAAATATCAGAAAGACAGTTAACGAACGAGTCTGCTAAAACATTCACATTAGATATATTATTGTTCCATTCTGTGACTAGAAGCTTATCTTGAAATTGTACTAAATTGTAGTTTTTCATGGCTCTTTGGTGTTTTATCACAGGCGTTTCTTTGGTTAGTTTTGATAGTATCACAGATAAAATAGAATGATCACTAATCTTTGGTGTGATGTGGATTTTGTGTAACAAATTCTTATCATTAGATACTATATAGTCAATGAGTGTTTGACTGTTTTGCGTCACTCTTGTTGGACTTTTTACAATTTGATGGAAACCATTTGCATATATATGATTTAACAGTTTATGACCGTAAAAAGTTTCTTTCAAGAGATCAAAATTGAAGTCGCCGACAATTACATCAACACCTTGGAATTCACTTATTTCCTCTAAATAATCAGAAAAGAATTCCACAAATTTAGTGTCTTCTTTTTTTGGCGGGTGATATAACACAGTGCACAAATATTTGACAGATTGCAAAGAAAATTCAACAGACAATAACCAGACATAATTTTCGACATATTTTACAGTCCTACGTCTGTACTTCATACCATTCCTTATAAACGCTGATACTCCCCCCGTCCTTCTGTTGTTGGATGTGCATTGTTCCATTTGGTATCCTTCGATGGTCAGCTCTTTAAGGTTGATATCATCACACACGTGGGTCTCTGATAACAGAAGCACTATTGGTTTCCACTCGCACGTCAGGGTAACAATTTGGTCCTTATTATGTAAGTATCCCTGACAGTTTAGATATGTTACATTACAAGTAGTAGCAATATCCGAATCTAATTGCTATTTAATGAATTTATTTCGCTGAATTTGCTCGACTCGTTTAAAAGACTGACATTGTTTAATGTCCCAAACAACATGATCTACCTTCAGATTTAGACCATATTTATTGTTGTTGAATACACAATTTGAACATTTAAAGATGCTACTAGAGCATTCACTCACATCATGGGCACCACTACACTTGGGACATATTTTATCGTCTTTGCAATCCTTGACGACATGACCGTAACGACAACATTTAAAGCAACGCACAACATTATAGTCATTGAAAACTATGCATCTACTCCAACCTAAGTTGATCCTCTGGTCCTCCATAATTTTACAGTAGCTGACATCGTCCACTTCCAGGATCATGTTGAACCTATTCTTGGCAACTTTAGATTTACGTAGAATTTTCAAGCCTCTATTTGATTCAGCAGGAAAATTATTTTGTTTCATTAATTTTGCGATTAACTCATCGTCTTTGACATTCACGAATTCCTCATCCACTCCTACAATCTTAACACGATGTTGAATTATCTTGGGTCTATCCACAGTATAGTCATTTCCAAGATTTGTCTGTATTTGGGATTGTATAGAGGTTATTTCTTTCTCACTACCACATTTCAGAATCAAACCGCCAGACTTCGTTGTTCTCCCCATGGACATACCAACACCAATTTCGATGGGATCCACTTTCTTCTTGATTTCATCCTTCACTTGTTGCGCGTCCTTCTGCATTTGACCATCCTTCTTTTTGATAACTAAGACATTGTTATCATTTTTCACTGTCGATGCATATGTTTTTACGGTTGTACTATCAACACTGACAGTATTTGTGTTTGTGTTCATCTTTGCAAGGGATGAAAGCTGTTTTTTTAACTCCAAATTTTGATTGACCAGGTAATCAATCTTCTGATTCATTTCACCAACAGTTTTCACCAGATTTTCAAAAGCAATTACATTAATTTCCACTATGGAAACATCATCAACCCTGCTTCTTTTCCTAGGTCTTCCATTAGCACTTGAATTTGCCTCTTTTTCTTTTTCCACCTTGCTGACACAATGACCACAAATCCACGTATTTTTTTTCATGTGGAATCCACGCATGTCTAATACATTCTGACATTTTCCGTGAAAATAAAATTTGCAAACTGTGCATATGAGGATTTTGGTGGAATCATCAAATCCCGCCTTACACTCAAAACATCTGTCATCATTAGTTGGAGTTTCGTTGCCTTCCATCTCTCGCTATTGATGCGGACTGACAAAAAACTTATCACTTATCTGCTTGTAAACAAATGCGTTGGGAATGGCGATTAAACTACCAAAGTCTATTTTAAATCAACAGGAACATTCACCACTAGAACACTTGATAACTGTAAAAAGAGTGAGTGGCCCGCTAAAAACGACATTTTGAAAAATTTCAATTTTTGTTGCATTTCTTTCATTTGTTTTATAAATAGTTTCGCCCTGTGTTTTGAAGATAACTGGTAATTCATAACACAAAGCGAATTTTTTTATAAAATTAATTGATAAAATGCAATAAAAATTGAAATTTTTCAAAATATCATTTTTTGGGGTCCTCGCAATCCAAATATTAGGAATCATTTGTTTGTCGAGCTGCTCTAGCTTCAGCAGATTTCGCCATGAAAATCAACTTTTTTTCTACGACATGTTGAAAATTCAACTCCAGAAGCCGTAAAACCTTTTTTTTAAATTCTGCGTTTTTGTTCTGGCTTTCATAAAATAGTATGTACCTATTCTCGTGAAAATATATTTAAAATCCTTGGAGATTCTGAAAAGATTTTTTTCTGTTCATTTTTATTGTAACAAATAAAAAGCCCTAAACAAAAAATCGATAATCAACGGAAATAGGAAGTTGGATTAGGGTCTTCTGGACTTGCGAAATAAACGATTATGAACAATTTTTGCTTATAAGTGTTAAGAATAACCGCATTTTTTGCCGAGCGGTTTTCTTGCAAAACGGGATAAACAATTGAAATTTTGCAAAAACTATTTGTCCTACTGCGCCCATCTTGTGGACATTGATTAAAGCTACCATAACGCACACTTTTGAGGCATGTGCAAAACATGTTGATGACTAAGCAAATGTTTATAACAAAATTAAAAAATCGTCAAAAACTATGTTTTTCGCCTTTAATTCGCAATAGTTTCTGAACAAACCATTCGATATGAACCTACCGGTGCAAATTTGAAAGGTGTTTTTATCGCGCATATTTTGTGCATTGAAAACTTTTTTTATGACTCATAGTTTTCTCGGTATATCAAAAAACCCGATTTTCCGAATACCCCAAGCGTGTCAAAAATCACGCTATGGAAACAAATGTCGTTCAGAAACGTGTCAGTGTGATCCAAGTGTCACACACTATAACCGTTCAGATATGGCAAGTCGTTTTACTTTGTATTCATCTGTGCTTATAAAGAGTCATAGAAATAGTTTTTATGATACCTGATAGCAGGATTGAATATTTAACGATTTTTGAATTTGTTATAGACATTTTATCAAAGTTTTTGTACATGCCCCAAAGGTATGAGTTGTGGTGGGCTTTAGCAATGTGCCCATCAATGTGAGTGCAGTATATATACAGCGTGTCCAGAATAAAATGATGTACATACATGCCCTTATATGACGATATTGGAAACTGTAAGAGATACGACGTTGCCTAAATGGAAGAAAAGTAGCGTATTTATATGCCCAAAAATATTATAGTTTCGTTTTATTTTGAATCGAAACTGTAATGTAGATACACGGTGAAAAAGGAAAAGGTTCATTTTTGAAAACCACAAAATTTTGCTTATCATAAAAGCTCTTATTTTCAAATTTTCTGGATATGGGTAAGAGGATACGGCGATTCTGAAAATGGTTTAAAAAAAATTGTTGGCCTTCCATGTTGCGTCCAGCCAAAGTCAAGTCCGTTTTTCTTTTGGGAGCCATATTTTTAAAAAGCATTTTTAATGGGGATTTTGAAAATAGAAAAATCAATATGGCCCTCATAAGAAGAACAAAAATTGACCTCGCCCGGACGCAACATAGTAGGCCTACAATTTTTTTGATGCCGTTTTTAGAATCATCGTATCCTCTTACCCATTTCCTGAAAATTTGAAAAAGTTAGCTTTTTTACTAAGCAAAATACTGTGGTTTTTCAAATATGGCCATTTTCCTTTTTCACACTGTATCTAAATCACGATATCGATTCAAAATAAAACAAAAGTGGATTATTCTTGGGCATTCAAATGCGCAACTTTTCTTTCATTTAAGCGACGTCGTATCTCTCACCGTTCCCAATATCCCTATGTACTTGATTTTATTCTGGACACACTGTATAGGACAAATTAGTTTTGCAAAATTTTAATAATTGTTTATCTCATCTGTCTTCTTGCAAAAAATACACACTGTGCGAAAAATGCTGTCATTTGGAAAGTTTTACAAACCAAAACTGATCGTAGCCTTTTTTTTTCGTAAAATCAATTCCGAACCGAACTTTCTCGTTTTGTAGAATGCCGATTTTTCATTTAGGGCTATTTATCTATTACATCAAAAATGGAGACATATTCTTTACACAAATAGAATTAGTCTGAAAGTTTTGGCAAACTTTTTTTGTAAATATATAGATGAAGGATAGCTAGTAGAAAAACACACATAATTTAAAAAAAAAAACAAACTCTACGACTTATTGGGCCCGAGTTGGCCCTTTTTTTTCAAAAGGTCACATCGCCTTCATTTATCAACAACACGAGAGCGTTGACGTGAAGGTAGAATAATAATCGATCGAAAAATCACACATGCTCCAAAAATCTGCAATACATTATCGGCTTCTTATTATCAACCTAGAACCATTTTTTTTCCAAGCTGGGGCAGCTCGACGAAAAATGATACCTGATATCGAGGACCTCAAAACATAATATTTTCATAAATTTGAATTTTTATTGAATTTTTTTATTTATTTTTTTATTAGTTTTATTTAAAAAGTTCGTTTTGTGTTATGAATCAATAAGTAACTTCAATTTCAAAACTACAAACTCGGATTTATTTATAAAACTAATTAAACAAATGCAACAAAAACTGAAATTTTTCAAAATGTCGTTTTTAGGGGGCCTCTCACTCTTTTTACATTCATAAAAACAAGCCAGATATAACTTTCTCGTCAAGCTACCTCAAAAAAAAATGAAGGTTCTGCGTGGATTAGAGGCCGCAATATTGCAAATTTTTTGACCATAATGAATGATTGTCGCGCGCAGGGTTGTATGGGACGACCGGGCAACCGGGAAAATGCCCGGTGGGCCGGTACAGTTTAAAGTTTAAAGACGTTAGGGCCGTAGGCCCAACCAGCACCTGCCATCATCTGGGTCCATAAAACAAAAAGAACATGATAGCCAGCAGTAATGTCAATATTTTTAACTAAATGCAAAAACTCTATCCTACGCGTCAATGCCACTGGGCGCTTTATGTGGACGAAACAAGCATGGCTGCCGCGTGAAGGTTGTGAAGCGCACTATTTGAGAATGAATCAAAACTTATTCGAGATTTTACTGGGACGTGTCTCCAACAAAATTCGAAAGTCAGATAATCGCATGAGATGCAATACCAGCTCGTGAAAAATTGCAATTGACATCCAAATTTCTGGCTTCAGGGGATTCATTTGCAACTTTACAGAGTATATAATACAGGGTGGCCTATCGAAAACGAAATGGTATTGAATTTGAGTATTCAATGTTATACAGGGTGTCCGGAAATTTGACCGACAACGGTTGAGTGGTTATAGACCCCGCATTTTTATGAAATTAAGATGGGGACATACAGCCTTAAAGTGCTTAGATTTCAAGATACAGGGTGTCAAACTTTGATTATTTTTCATTTTGATTTTTGTGAATTATCACTCATCAAGACAAGAAAGCGATACGAAACAATACTCAGTAATCCCGTGATCATGTTAGAGATCTTTTTCTGGTCCTGACATTAATTCTCACGGGATTACTGATTAGTTTTTCGTATCGCTTTCTCGTCTTGTTGAGTGATAATTCACAAAAATCGAAATGAAAAATAATTGAACCTGATTTTCAAGATATTATCATACGTCCAATTACTTCTTTGCAGTTCTTTAAACAAAAGTATGCATTCACAAATATTCTGCAGTATTCGGAAGTTTTGTTATGTAGTTTTAAACTTTCATGCCAAATATTTTGATAATTGGGTATCTCAAAGATCTTTTTCTTGGTACTGACATTAATTCTTCTTCTTACGGGAATACTGATCATTCAATTTTTCCAATTTCTGTTGTATTGGAAATTTCAATTAAGGCTATCTCGAAGACAGTTACATCTAGAGACTTAAATAAAGTACACTTTTTTTTGACAAACAAAGGTTGGTGAATCGATTTTTTCAATATTCACAACGATACACCAGACTGGAAGAAAAGTTTTGATAATCTAGATAAGCTCGATGTGCCGTAGGTTGTGCCCCTACTAGTGATATCAAAACCGTGAATGAATTTGGATTTCTCGTGCCAAAAACATCGGCCCGTTGCCGTTGTTGGTTGAATATCCGGACACCCTGTATAAAAATAAAACAGTCAGACACGTCAAATTTGTTTTTGAGGGGTAAACTTATAAAACGAATCTGCAATCCCTTGAGCAGGGTGAAACTCACCCCTAAAATTTAGATGAAAAAGGGGGGTCAAGTTACACCTTATTTTGAAGGCCTTTCGACCCTGATTACAAATGCTCAGTTTCAGACCAGATCTCTGCTGTTATATCTGTTGATATGACAGCGTGTCAAAAAAAAGTGTTTCATTTTTTATTCAATAGATAATTACCCGCAAGAGTTGGCTTCTCCAAACTAGAAGGATATGATTAGGGACAGAAGATCTTCAAACTGAGCTTTTACTGAATCCATTTGACGAGGATGTATTTCACAAAAAATAACAAAAAAAAAATAAAGAAGAAATAACTCTTGTCAAAAGGATTGAGTATAAATAGCTCATTTTGAAGATCTTCTGCCCCTCATCATAGCCTCTTAGTTTGGGAACGTTAATTCTTGCGGGAAATTATGTATTGAATGAAACACAAAATTAAAAATGTTTGATAAGCTTTCATCTTAACAGGAATGACAGCAGAGGCTTGAAACTCGGACCCTGTATCTATATAGAATACCCAAAAGCAGTAGCCTAGTTTATACCGACAACTTGGTCCGCGGACCAAGTACCAAATTCGTACTATATCCGAACCAAATATTTGGTTCGAATGGTGTACACAGTTGCGGACTAAGCTGGTCCGCTCTTGGTTCGGTACTCGCCAGCAAGTGTACCGAACTAAATCTGGTTCGATCTGGATCAAAATTATGAGGTTATGTTGATTGTTATTATTGTGAATTGTGTTGGTTCTGAGTTTCTAAGGCAATCTGAGCGTACTTACTCATTATTTTTTTGGTTACGAATTGTGTTTATGAATAATTTCGACTTGTTTTTGCGGGGAATTGCGGGCGTACAGATTTAGTTCACGCGTTGCAAGACCGTGTAAACGGGCGAGAAGCAATCATTGGTCCTACCGTACTATCCCCACCCACTTGGTCCTATCGGACAGAACTAAACGAGTTATCGATGTAAACCAGGCTAGTATCTCAAAATGTATGTATAAGTAAAGTTCTAGAAGTTATTTATGAAGCTTTGAAGATTTTATCTTCATGTGATATAGTTTTCTAGTTCCATAGACGCGGATCCAGACATGTTTGGAAAGTTGAGAGGTAGCCTATGAAAATATTAAGAGTCCCATTGAAGAAAAAACATATATTTGTGTTATATCTCCGAATCCGTTACTTCTAGAAAAAATCCACATCAGGGTTCTACGCAAAAAACTCAATAAAAATGCGTTTTTACTTTTTATCGTATTTATCTGAGAGCTGAAATACAAGGGGTGCCAAAAAATTGACAATTTTGAGTTTTGTCCTGTATATTAGAAACGAAATGAGGTGTGAAAATTTTGTTTGTGGCATCGGTCGATTCTCGAAGAAGTAGCACATCATCGCAAAAACCGCAACTCTCTATATTCACTTATAAGGGAGATACCCAGCAAAGACAACGATAATGGGAAACCCTATACATAATAAAATACTTGGTTGAGTTGTGTAATCGATGCTTAAAATAACATAAACAAATTTACTCGTTGGTTCTGTTTTTCACAGTAAATTTTTCAGAACCTGTATATAATTTTTGTTAAACAGGGCCGGATGAAAGGAATTGCCAGGGCCGGTTCGTCTGAGCCCATCCAAACCTGGTCGCGCGATCACCGAGAGATTGTGGCTCTTTCATTTCCACTAGGAAAGTCGGTTGAGATACTACCTCCACTTTAACGCTCCCGTGTATAAACTATCAATTGCAAACGATATTGTGAGACACTTCACCATGTAGTTCAACTTTCTGTCTAGAACAAGCTGAAATTTCAGCTCCCGAAATTAATGAACAAAGGTGCTGCGATTTTTTGAAAAAAGGCTATCTCGGGTCCTATAAGTCGTAGAACCATTTTTTTTTTTCAAAATTGTGTGTTCATGTACTGGTTATCAAAAAACAGTAGTCCCATGAGAATATTGTTAAGATCTTCGGAGACATTCTATTTGTTCATAAAGATGTTGTTTTACCATTTTTAATGTAATAAATAAGACGCCCTAAACAAAAAATCAATATTCTACGAAAATACAAGGTTGAATTAGAGTCTGGTATTGAGAAAAAGACGATTATGAACAATTTTTGTTCATGATTGTTCAAATGACCGCATTTTCTACCGAGCGTGGGGATGAACGGGATGAACAATTAGAATTTTGCAAAAACTATTTGACCTTATGCACCCAACTTGCGCTCATTGACTAAGCCCTTCATAACCCACAGCTTTGGGCCATGTCAAAGAGATTCCATAACTAAACAAATGTTTATGACAAATTAAAAAATCGTTGAAAAAACATCGTTTTTTCACCTTCAATTTGCAATAAATTTTGAACGAATTATCCAATCTGAACCTACCAGTGATTCGAAAACTTTTCTATACGTATTGTCTTTTAGTTTTCCCGCTATATCGGAAAAATCGATTTGTCGATTACTCCCAAGCATGTCAAAAGTCACGCTATGAAATCACAATGTCACATTTCTGAGAGGATTTTAGTACTGACGTCCCCAACACATTCCAATCATAAAATGTCGACCAACTTCTTGTTTCAGTATTAGATACTTGAAATGTCAGCACGGGCAGACTAAAATTTCTAAAATACTTCTTATACCTGTACTCATACCATTTTATCGATCGTATAATTAGTGAGTCTCCATTTACACAAAGACACACTTAAAACATAAAATGGCTTTTCATGTTCCTCACTTGAGAATAAAATATAATTATAACAATGTGACACACTATAAAACCTTTTTTTAGTAGCTCTACATATTTTTATGAAACAGTCTTATAGAAAACGGAAAGGTTGGTACAATGGCAAAACAATGTCTCTAAAGTCTTGTAGTAGTTTTCTACACTCTTTAGAGAACTGTTAGACAACCAATCACTTGTATACAAATGGGCCCTTTTTGATTGTATAAGGCTCATTTAATTGTTTTTGATGCGTTATAAGAATCTCAGAATCCTATAAAATATGTCTTAAAGTTGTTCATACAAATGTTGATCTTTCTTTGCTAGTTTTTGAAGCGTTCAGGCCAAGTCAAGAGCCCGAGAAGTTTCTTTGACCCTGTTCAATGTGTGGAGCAACTTTTTCAACTGCAGAAACTATATGAAATTGAGCATCTAGAAAGATGTTTATTCCATAAATAGAACTCACATATGAACAGGCATAATAGGTGACCTCAAAAGCAGAATTCTGGTTCAATTAGTTTTAAACAGACAACCCTTGGCATTGCAACATGATGTAATGAGGTGAAATTAAACTTTCTATGACATGATTTTCATATGACACCGCTTCTACAAGCTCTAGACTAGTACTGCCGAATACCTGTTGATCGCGTAGTATTTTACCGCCAATTGCGTAAGGACAATCTTTCTAGATTTTCAAAAAATTAAGTTTTAATTTTTTAGGCAAAGTAACCCCAATCCACCATCATATCATCTCGTTTCCTTTTTCTTGCAGGTGTACGATTGAACATGCGTACAAAACCGATTGTATCACTGCTGCAATTGATGTACAGCCCAGAATGAGAATATATAAATGGAGCAGTTTAGTGTCCATCATATTGCAATTTTTCATATACAGGCTTATCCTGAAGACGTATGTATGAAACTGGCTCTTTGCTTATGATGAATAAAAAAAAACTTACAGAGTATATTTCTCTTTCTCTGCATTTTGGATAATAAACTTATAAAATTGAAAATTTGCACATTAAATAAGTTTTTCAATATGCCTGTTATGGTGACTGATATTTTCCAAGTTAAAAAGGTTTTTTGTGAAATTTCAAAGTTGTGTTAATATCGTTGCAACGAACATGGATTCCTCAAAAACATGTCTGGGTTAATTTTACAAAAATGCTTGAATTTGAACTAAGCTATGCGAAGCTGATTTGATTTCGAGCAGTTTATGAATGTGTTTGAGGTGAATATTAGAAATACATTATTTGTTATGGGAAAATGATGAGACGATTTGCAAAAAAGAAATATTTTTTTCTATGACCCTTTTTTTGTATTCAGGCATATCTTCCAATTCTGGACAATATTTCTTCACCTCTCACATTTTGCTGAACTTTTTAAAATAAGGGTACTTTACCCGTATACAACTTATATACAGTCTGTTCATGGCTTTTCTGCGGTTACGTCACAGTATTTGACGTTTGGCAGTATGTCGTGGATTGATCGCTCCACATGTGACATTTGTCAAATTGATCCGGAATATCCTCGTCCAGACATAAGTGATTTTTTTTCAATGTGTAAGAGAGAGACGGAAAAGTATGACGTAACCGCAGGAAAGCCATGAACAGACAGTTGTTTTTGTTCCACCGTAATTTCATCCATCATTATTTAATTCAATAATATTCGATACTGTGATGTCAAATTATTGTCAAAAAGCAAGTGACCTGAAAATGCATCAAAGTATCTTAAGATCTGTCAGAAATATCCCCTAATATATTTGTGAAATCACGAGAAAAAAATGCAATGTATTGAAGTTATAGAATACAGGTTTTTCGATTTGAAAATAGTGTCAACATATCAAAATTGGACAGATATAATTTTATTGTTGATTTAAAATTGCAGAATCAGAAGGTTCAGGAAAAATACGCCAACTTTGGTAATGTAAAATCTTTTGTAGGGTCAATATCAACCAAGTTTATGTTTAAATTTACCGTTATCTGGATATTTCATCATATACGTTATAGGTCACTATCCTCAAAATTGTTTATAATAAACAACGTTATCTGTTCAAAAATATTCTCCGGTGGTCAAAACCTTATCAGTGAAAAGAATGTCATTCATATTAGACCTGTATTTGGAGATGAAACTGTTTATACGTGTTTAGTTTCAAGCCAATATGGATACTGTTAAGCAAGGTATGTATAGGGTGATCCACCATAATGTCGCTTCCTCTAACTTTTGTATGTCAAGTGTCACAAAAAAATTTGAAGGTATGTTTATGTAGGTACTAAAAAATACTTTTTTCTGCGTGTACAAAAAGTTTTGAAAATCATTAGTATACCGGCAAAATCAAAAAGTTTGTTTTTTTCAACGGATCTTCCTATATTTGAATATATTTTGAATTCCTTGTTAAATTCTAGGCATTATTCATCCATTATACCATATACTCAAGTTCAACGGTTTTCGAAATATTCGCATTTGAAACGCACAGTATTTCACATAACATCAAAAAAAACGCATTCATTGGTGTCAATTCGGGACGGTCCGGAGACCGTGCAGTTGGCAGAATTATTTTCCCGATGCATTCAGGAAACCTTCCCACATTTTTTGATTTGAGATAGCCCTTTGAGAAGATATTTAATGTCAACATTTCAAATTTTCTAATGCGAATATTTCAGAAACGATTGAATTTAGGGATATATTAAATGGATTATGATTAAATTTTACGAGAAAACAAATTTTTTGATTTGCCCGGTATACTGAGGATTTTTCAAACTCTTCTCACACGTAGAAAATAGTATATTATTCAACAAGCGGGAAATGGTGGATATCACTCACGAGGATTAAGTTCGCGTAATCATCTGAGTGAGTAATATCGATTTTCCGCGAGAAGAATACTATACTTTTTTTATGATTATTCAAGAATTGAAGCGAGCGAACTTTGAAATATTCAATTTCATTTGAACGGCACTATTTGAGAACTAGTTTACTTAAAGTGAGCTTAGTTTGTTAACACAATGTGACAATGACTATAAAACAAGTATGGACGGTCAAATGGGCTGTTTCAAAATGTATTTGAAGGTTGACATTTTGTCGAATGTTCTGATTGGCTACAAAACAGTGGAGTAATAAGATTAGATCATTTCATTGAGTAAAAACAATAATTGTAATGAAAAAAGTCACTGGTATGAGTAACGAGTTACATTAACCAATAGAAAGTCGATATATAATACATCTATTATTGAATAGTCAAAGAAAAAAGGTATTTCCTAGTACCTTAATGGCCATACCTTCAAATTTTAAGTGACACTTGAAACCAAAAAATTAAGGGGGGCGACATCTTGGTTGATCATCCTGTACAGGGTTTGTCCTTATAATTTGCCATCCCCTTAGAAACTCTTGTTTGATTCCTGACAGCACTATATACCAATTCCCTCGAAGGGCCATAACCAGGGTTGAAAAATCCAAATGAAAACCAATGAACTTCTTTGATTGGTTTAATCTTCAAATGTATCCATGGGTTGTTGACGGTTGAATACAGTGTAACGGTACACAGCTCGCGTTAAAATACTTATAAAACGACGTGCAGGTACATAGAATTTCAAACTGTAAGGCGATATTGCCTCACTCTCTTGAACTTATTCTAGATAATTAAACAGAAAAAATATTGATAAACCATTACAGTAGCATATAAAAATACAATCAAGTCTTTAGATGACATCTTGTTGACAACTATGTTACAACTTTGGTCAAAATCTTATTTATGTTTGAAATCACAACATCCTCCCCCCCTTGATGCAACGACCACAAACTAATGTTCGTATGGTAATGGACATAATTTGGTTATGTATCGTATGAAAATCCCCTCCTTGGTACGAATTCGAGCAATCCGAACCTTGTTATCTTCACCTGGAAGTAATTGATTCGAGCAAGTTGCCATTTTAGGGAGACAAATTGTCTTCCTTGACTTAAACAATTGAATTGATTTGAAGATTTTCCAAAGATCGAAACCATTTCAGTATATTCTGTAACCTGTTTAAATACTCAGTGGACCAACGATTCCAAAAGGTTTGGCGCATCTTAGAGCATCTTTGCATTAACAACCTGTTTTCATTCAAGTTTGAAACGTCATGTTCTGGAAAACTTGCTAGTGGTTGACCTATTAAAAAATTACCTGGAGTCAAGCAAGTTAGATCGTTAGGATCTATACTGAAACGGGACGCAGTGGCCGTGAATTAAAAATAGCCTACATTTGAGATAAAAATGTACTTAGCTCACCAAATGTCATACATGAATCAACGATGATTTTATGTAGATTTGACTTGGCTGACTTCCTATAGACCACTCCAGTGTGGACCAAGGGGTGGGATAAATAAGCGCCATTCAATTTCTCGAGTACCAATAGGATCAAAAATTTCAGTCTTATTGGCGTCAGACTTGAAAAATGTGTACATACATACAAGTCTTTTAATTCGTTGGATGCACCTTTAAAATCTGTAGCATTATCCCTATACAGGGCTTTTCACTTGAAACTCCGCACGGCAATACCTCGGAAACGAATAGGAATATTTGATTTCTGTAAAAAGTAGTCAATGTATGGGGTCGAGTAGTTATTTTTCACAGGGAAAAAAAATCGATGCTTACCAGGAGTTGAGCGTCGGGACGCGTCAAAAATATTATTCGATTGCAGGGACTTTGAAATTACGCGCATGCAAAAATACGAGTTATTTATAAACTTTTTTGTCATCTGGTCGAACTCATTTGTTTTACCCAGATCGAAGTTATAACGGTTTATAATAAACATTTCAGGATTGACAAAAAATGCGATAACGGATGATTTTTACAAGAAAGCTGGTCTCAATTACTGTTAAAAAAGGTCAATGTATCGGGTCAACTAGATATTTTCCAATGTTGCCACTTAGACTTGAGCGTCGCGACGCGTCAAAAATATAAAACGATTGCAGGGACTTTGAAACTACGCGCATACGAAAGAACATCTTATTCATAAACTTTTTTGTCATTTACTCGAACCCATTCAGTCTACACATTTCTGAGTTATACAAGTTTATGTTCATAGTAAACATTCCTTGATTGACAAAAAATGCGATCACTGATGATTTTTACAAGAATGCTATTTTCATTTTCTGTAAGAAGTGTTCAGTGTATGACGTCAAGTAGATATTTTTCAAGGTTTTAAAAATTTGAAGCCAACCAAGAGCTTAACGTCGCGACGCGTCAAAAATATCAATCGATTGCAAAGGGACTTTGAAATCACGCGCATGCGGAAGTACAAGTTTTTTTTACACTTTTTTGTTATCTACTCGTACCCATTTATCTTGATCATTCCTGCGTTGAACTGGTTTAGTGAAAATTTCTTGGTTGTCAAAAAATTCTTGTGAAAATCATCCGTTATCGAAATGTTTCCCGTAAGCGGTATAACTCAGAAAGGAGTAGAATAAATAAGTTCAAGTAAATGCCCATAAAATTTACTAATAACATGGACTTTCGCATGCGCGTGAATCCAAAGTCTCTGAAACCGATTCATATTTCCGATGCGTCGCGACGCTTAGGTCTTGTAGGCGTCAAATTTCTCAAACTTTAAAAAATACTCACTTGACCCCATACACTGACTACTTTTTACAAGAATTGAAACTAGTATTGTTGTAAAAATCATCCGTAATCGCATTTTTTGTCAATCAAGACATGTTAACTATGAACCGGTATAACTCATGAATGAGTATGATAGATGTTTTCGACTAAATAACAAAAGAGTTTATAAATAACATGTACTTTCGCATGCGTGTAATTTCAATGTCCCTGCAATCGATTTATATTTTCAACGCGTCGCGGCGCTTAGCTCTCGAAAGGCGTCGAAAAATATCTACTTGACCCCATACAGTGAACACTTTTCACAAAAATTGAATAGTTATATTCGTTTTCGAGATATTGGCGTGAGAAGTTCTAAGTGAAAAACCCTGTATATATAGTGTTGGGATTTCCACGCCTATAGCAATAAACCTATTTGAAGTGAACATTTGACATTTTTATGAACAATGTTCATAATTTCTCCTTCTTCAATATAAAATTATTTATCTGGTAGGTCACCGTTCAAGAGTCTTAATAAAACCTATATTTTCTATTTCACTATTGTATCACGCCCCATAGCGGACATCGCACGAACTTGGAAATAATTTCCAGCAATTTCTCTTGGCAACTTTTATAATATTTTTTTTTCCAAAAATGTGGGATACGGAGATATGGCCGGCGACCTCCCTTAGTTGTACACCTGTACGTTGCAAACGAGAGAGATTTGAAAACCTTGATCAATCAACGACGGGTTCCAAATTATTGGATGTTTGGGCAAGACGAACATTTTTCTGTTCCGGAATCGATTCTAACTCAATTGTACCAACAGATATCATTGTAAAATCTGGATCCAATAAACATTTTGGACCATTCCACCAATCCGAATCACTAATCAAGTCATTAGGTAAAATCCCCCTGGACACCCATCTACTGCGTTATTTTTGGACCTAGTATGACACCAGTCAAATATGGAGGTGAGCTCTTGTATCCCAGACACTCTATTTACAACGAAAGTAGACCATCTAGATTATGAGCCACCCAACCAACATAGAACTATTTTAGAATCTGTAAACAAGAAAACCTTGGCAGAATTTGAACCCATAATAGGAACAATTCTATGTATAAGTCTAGATAAAAGTAGTGCACCACATAACTCTAGGCTTGGAAGTGAAACCGTCTTCAGTGGTGCAACACGAGACTTAGAGCACAACACGTCACAAGCAACACTACCATCAGAATAAATACTCTTCACATATACACAAGAAGCATAAGCAGTTACAGAAGGATTCGCATATCCGTGAAACTGCAACTTAACCATGGAATATAGGTTGCTGGCCAATTTCAACCATTTTTCCATTAAATCTTCATCCCAGTCTACTTTTCTAACCCTGATTTCCCGCACCAAAATGTTTGCCAATACTAAAACTGGCCCGACTCTCAAAGGATCGAACATTGTGCAATATACAACCAAACCTTTCTCTTTGTAAAACTGCCACAACAACCAATATCTGGAATTGAGATCTTTTTATTATCATCGGACAAGTTCCAGCGAATACCCAAAATCTTACTGGAAATTGTTACATCCATTATATCATTTTCGTTTATTTCCTGACCTCATTAGGTAATTGAATATAAGTTATTAGAATTCCACTTGTGGAGTGAAAAAACCCGCACCACCCAATATTTTGATCAATTGATCCTTTAATTCCAATGCTTCAGCTTAAGTACTAGCTCCGGTCAAAATATCATCGACGTAGCATTGACCAAGAATTGCCCTTGAAGCTATTGGAAAATTAGTAGCCTCATCTTATCCCAATTGGTTCAAACAACGAAATTCCAGATAGGGTGCTGAGTTGGTACCATAGGTTATGGTTTGGAGTTCAATGGAGTGGCGGAACTATAATAGAACAATTCGAGGCAAAGCTCGGGTGCCTCTGAAGTTGAGGGGCCCAGTCCCCAGTCATCGCACTAAATATAATAAACTTAAAATATAGAAACTAGTATACTATTTCAAAACTTTCAAAACATTTTTCAAAATCAATTATCATCTACGAGTAGGTACTAGTGGTAATCAAGATTGTGATTTTATTATTCGTTTACTCTTTTCATATATGTACTTGCAATTTTTACAATCCGTCGGTATTTTTTCGCTCCTGCTTCGGTTATTCAAAGCGAGCGTTCATTTATTTGATACTTGACAATCTTAATTTTTGATTATTACGAATGTAATTAAGCTGGGAGTAAATGATTGATTAGTATACACGCGGATTGCCACAGGGTTCAATTATTATTGTTATTTTCATCAAGAATACCCTTCATTTTAGAACAACATTCTTTGTTGTGGAGTATTTTTTATTGTGTTTTAATCCAACGTTTCGCCAGCGCATACGTCTCTCGCGAGTCATATGGTATTTTCAAAAAACGTGAAATTTGATTATCATTTATCGGTGGGGCCCATTATGCAGTCTTTGCCTTGGGGCCCCAAGGTATCTAGTTCCGCCACTGGTTCAATGCATTTAAACTCCTCATGACACGAATCTATCCATATAATGTTCTGCAAATACCTTTGGTTGGGATTCACCATCATCATCCGATACATTTTTTTAACATCAGCAACGAGAACGAAAATTAAACCTCGAAAACGGCACAATATTTCGAATAACTCTGGTTGAACAGTGAACCGTTTATACATGATGTTATTAAGTGTGATAAGTGATAAAGTGATAACCCCGTAGAGGTTTTTGAAGACGCATCAAACACGACTCCTAATATTGTCGTTGTACTACTTTCCCTAATCAGGCAATGATGAGGCAAAAACACACGAAAAGTCGTATCATCAAACCCAAAATCATTAAAGTCAAAAGTTACCACTTTACCATGAGCTCATGAGATGTATTCATGAGAACTTTTTATAGTCAGTGTACAACTTTTTATTGCGCTGAAATCTTTTTTCTAGAAACTTAAACCTCTTTACTGCTGAACTGAGCGAATTCCCTAATTTGCAATGTTCGACGGAAGCTCGCTACAGTAAATCAACCTGAAATTGCCCATATTCTAACCTTTGTACTGTAGAAATAAAATGTTGTTCATAGGCCTTGTCCTCTGGCGACAGAAAGTGTTTATTTGTCACTTCCTCCAACTGCAAGAACCTTGCTTGCGAACCGCTACTTTCTTTCCTTCCCTATTTACTAAATATACTCTACCGTTGCTGGTGATATTTGAGAATCACATCCTCTAGACAGATAACTTGTATTATTAATCTGACTCTCACCTGATATCTAAAGCTGATTAGTGACATTTTATCTCTCGTTTAAGCTCCCTTCACCTTGACCTATGAAATGTCTATTCCCATTTAAATTTTCTCCATCAAATCAAGAATCCCTTTTTATTCCCGTGGATACATTCTCCTCGCTTTGGAGTAACGTATGGTGTCTACCATTACAAACCTTATATATGTTTGATTCGTTGAGAAAGCCCAACATAAAATGTCTATTGTATTTATTATGTTGCTAGGCAATGGTAATAAGAGTCGGTCTGTACTGAAAAGTTAACGAGTGAGCTTCATGTATCAACAGGTTATTGGCCCAGACCCGCAAATGCCGCGAAAATAAGTCGTTATTTTTTTTCTGATTAGTGCAATTATGGCTGCGAACTATATGGTGAACTTCCGAAATTGGAGGGCCGAGAAAATTATTCGGATTGGGCGTTTGCTATTTAAAACTACCTCTTGCTTGAAGGGCTGTCAAAATGTGTATCGGAAATTGTGGAAGCTGATGATGTCAAAGCCAAAGCAAAGATAATACTGACGATTGATCGTTCATTGTATGTGCATATCAAGAAAGCTACAACTACAGTGGACTTGTGGAAAAAATTGAAATCATTGCTTGAGGACGCTGGTTTTACTAGAAAAATTGGATTGCTGCGAAGTTTGATTTCTGCAAGACTGGAAAACTGTGAATCTATCGGTGCCTATATTGATCAAGTAGTAGAAACCGGACCAAAGATGAAGAATGGATTCGTTCATTGTTTTTGGCGGGATTACCTGAAAAAATTTCACCAATGATAATGGCTATTGATCACTCCGGAATGGTCATTTCCACAAATGCTATCAAAACCAAATTATTGGAGATGGAAGGAAAAGTAGGTGGATCTGGTAATGCATTTGTTTCAAAAGGTTGGCATGGGAAACAGCAGAAAAACAAGAAAGACATGAAAGATGTCAAGTGCTACAAATGCAAACAAATGGGTCAATTCAAAAATAAATGTCCAAATGCCAATTTTCCGGAGTATAAGCAACGAAGGTCCCCAAATGCATTTAGTGCAGCTTTCTTGAGTGGCAAATTCAAGAAGACTGAATGGTATGTTGACTTTGGAGCGAGCGTTCATTTAACTGCGAACGAGAGCTGGATTGAGCAGCGAGTGATGGGCAGAGATATAAATGAAATCATGGTGGCAAATCAATCAAAAATGTCAGTCATATGTTCAGGAAGTGTCAAACTTGAAACAATTGTTGGTGGAAACCATCATGACATTATTGTGAAGGACGTGTTATGTGCTCCGCAGTTGACAACCAATTTGTTGTCAGTAAGTTAATTGATTCAAAATGGGAATGTTGTCAATTTTAGCTCTGATGGTTGCCAAATATACAGGGTGTTACTTAATGGTATGTCATGTTTTTAAGGGAAAGTTCCTGGATAAATTTTAAGTCGAAAAGGTCAGATAAACATGGGTCTTAACATGCTTGGTTTTTAAGATACAGGGTGTTAAAGATTTATCTTATTTTCAGTTTTTAATGCATTTTTCAAAGACGGTTTGAGATGTTGAACTGAATTTTGCCACAGGATCAGCAGAACTGTGAAGTATGCTGTGAAGGTAAGCAGTGTCGGCTGTCATTCACACACAAAGGTATGCGAGCTGAAAGCCTACTGAAAGTGATACAATGAATGAATTGGTGACTGGTACGTTTACAATGAAAAGAAAATTGGTGGGATAGCAGTCAGTGATGGAGATAAGTGATACACACAGATTTATGTGGTCCCATGGAAACTCAATCAATTGGTAGAGCCAAATATTTCCTTACCTCTGAAAATGACTGTAGCAGAATGGCATTTGTATATTTTTTAAAGACTATATCTGACGTTTGAAGCTGTTTCAAGAGCTTGGTGGAAAACCAAAAAATGTGTAATATCAAGGCATTCAGATCAGATAATGGAGGTGAGTTTTGTAACACCGAATTCAAATATTTTTTGGAATCCAATGGAATGGACAATTTGCACATTTTTTGGAAACATGAAAAATATAAGGATAAGTAAGTACTGATGTCATTGATGTTTAGAAAATCAACCTACGACCTCTCATCAGATCAGATCAGATAATGGAGGTGAGTTTTGTAACACCGAATCCAAATATTTTTTGGAATCCAATGGAATGGACAATTTGCACATTTTTTGGAAACATGAAAAATATAAGGATAAGTAAGTACTGATGTCATTGATGTTTAGAAAATCAACCTACGACCTCTCATGATGTAGTAATCACCGATTAAAGAGCGCCAATCAACATCCACTAAATCACAGAATACACTATCTAGTTTCGTCTGGCGTATTGACTGAGATGACTCTCTCTCTTTCGGGAGGGTAATATGGCCCCACCCCGTTTGCGATCATACAGTGAAATTCGCGTCTTCTTTTTAATTTATCCAGTATATTTTTGAGTATTTCGGAAAAATGTTTTCGCTGGTGACTTTCAAATAATGTCTAGAATACGTATATAAAATATTAAGTCATTTGAAAAAGTATGCAAATTGTCCATTGTGCATCAGCAGACTCCTACTCACCTGAACAAAATGGTATGTCGGAGAGATTGAATCGTACTCTGGTTGAGAAGGCGAAGTGTTTGTTTTTTATGCAAATTTGGAGAAGAGGTTCTGGGCTGAAGCAGTGAATACTGCAGTTTATCTAAGGAATAGATCGATTGCATCAGGTAAGCAGAAAACTCCATATGAAATCTGGCGGGGGACAAGCCTGACGTTAGCAATTTAAGGATTTTTGGTAGTCCTGTGATGGTGCATATTCAATAGCAGAAAAGATTGAAATGGAATAAGAAGGCTGAAAAACAAATCCTGGTTGTTTACAGCGATAACACTAGAGGTTATAGGGTTTATAACACAAAATCCAATATAGTAACCACCAGCAGAGATGTAATCACAATGGAAAATTTACAAGAAAATTAAACTATGGAGTACAGGGTTCAAAGTGCAGACATACAAGTTTCAGTGGGAGTCGCAAACTACGAGAATTCTGCAAACGAGGACTCAATTGTAGACAACGCTATTCTTGAAGTTGAATCAGATACTGCCAGTGAGGCTGGAGCAAGTGATGACAGTGAATTCGTTCCAGAGCAACCAGTGCAGCAGAATGAAACATTGAGACGGTCAACAAGAACACCAAAACCAAGGAAGTTCGAAGATGCTGTAACCTTCATTTGCTCTGGAAGTTTTGATGTTGAAAGCGATCCAGTGACCATGCAGGATGCGTTATCAAGACCCCACAAGGAACAATGAGAAGAGGCGACTCAGGATGAACTTCGCTCATTTGAAGAAAATGATGCTTGGGACTTGGTAGATATTTCTAGTGATAAAATCATAGTGGAAAACCTCAGAGGCGGGTTTGATTCCATATGGCATACGCAGGAATCTATATCGCCCAAAAGGCGAATTGAATGTGCATTTGTCTGAACTTTCATCGTCCAATGTGACTTGCCAAAACGCCTGACTCGCATCTGATTTGAAAAAGTATTTAGCATTAGAAAATTTTGCAATGATTTCATCGATCGTCGGAAGAGGATAATTTTTTGGAATTATACCTTTGTTTAAGTGCAGGGGGTCGATGCAAATTCTTATGTCTCAATTTGGTTTGTGCACTAGAACTAAGATACTCACCCATTCTATGGGTTGGTTTACCTTAGCAATTATTTGTTTTTTCTCAATATCACCTGTGTCTACCTTAAATTTGATTGCAGTATCATTGTGAAATTTCAAATCAATATTCCAGTAATTTTTGTTGATAATATTTACGCTTGTTATACCGGGTGTTCATTCGAAAACTTCCCACCCCGTTTTTATGAAAAACTACTAATTTAAAAAAAAAACGCCAAGACACATCAAAAGATTTGTCAAGGGGGACGACTTTTTAAGTAAAAATTACTTTGCTTCACTTCACCCCCTACCACCCAGGGGCACCCCCTTAAGAATCTTAAATGGGAAAGGGTATCGAGTAATAGGTTGTTTGAAATTATCAAGTGCTTTATTATGACGTTTGAATTATCGAAATCGGTCGATTCGTTCTCGAGAAATTTGAAAAAATATTTTAATATTTAAAAAAAAAAAAAATTGAAAACATTCTTAAAGTCACAATAAATACCTAACAGCAACACACTAAAATATCACTTTTTTGGTAAGTGTTCAAAATGTTGTCCGTTATGGGCCATACAATAATATAGGCGATGTTCAAATTCCTGACACAGATTTTCAAAAACATCTTGTTTTGTTTATCACTTTTCAATGATGCGTTGACGAAAATCCTCTAAAGTTTGAGGTTGAGTAGTTAACACTATAGATTTTAAATGGACCCCATAAAAAAAAGTCAAATGGCGTCAAATCAGGTGACCTAGCAGGCCATTCCATAGGTGCCATCAATTGCCATCAATAAACAACGGCCCAATTTGTTTCCTAAAATGCCTGCCCATACATTAATTTTTTGGGGATACTGGGTATGCCCTTCCACAAAAGCATGAGGATTTTGATTGCTCCAATATCTGCAGTTTTGCTCATTCACAAATCCGTTAAGGTAAAACGTGCATTCATCATTGAAGCAAATATTCTTTACCTGAATGGCGTTATGATTGATCGCTGCTGTCATTCGTTCGCAAAACTCAACTCGCCTATCGAAGTCGTCTTCACTTAACTCTTTGTTTGGGTTGTAAACTGAGTTACTTTGATTTGGTGTACGTTATCGCTGGAGAAATGGACTGTATGTAGAAAACATGGGTTTATTCTCAACGAGTTACAAAAATAGGTACATTCTCAACTGCTGCTCGCTGTCAAGTGACGTCCGCCTTGTTCCTCGTTAGTAGCTACGATCCTCACCTTCACGGAACGTTGTCGGGGTTGCCACGTCTTGAATCCTCAACATGCCTTGAAATGAGTCGCTTTCAACCGGAAAAGGGCAAATTTTCTGGCAGGCTCTTCTTATGATGCTGGAGGGAGTTTGAATGGAGACCACTCTGTATATGCCGCCTTTTCCTGGATGCAAATCCACAATCCGTCCCACCTTCCAGCACATAGGTGGTTGATGATCCTCCTTGACAATGACCAAGGCCCCCTTGGATGCACGTCCTTGATCCCTCTTCCACTTGACACGTTGCTGCATCTCGGAAACATATTCTTTGGACCAGCGGCTCCAGAAATTCTGACGCATCTGCTCCAGAAGTTGGTATCGGCATAACCGGTTGATGGATAGTTTCGTAATTTCAGGCTCAGGTGTAGAAAGAAGAGTTCTTCCAACCAAAAAATGGGCAGGAGACAAAGGAAGAAGGTCATTGGGATCGGTCGTCATTGGAGAAATTGGCCTTGAATTTGATACCGCCTCGATCTGTGCAAATACAGTATAAATTTCTTCAAAAGTGAGAATGTTTTTCCCAACGACACGCTTTAAATGAAATTTGCTAGATTTTACCCCAGCCTCCCAGAGCCCCCCAAAATGAGGTGAATTTACAGGAATAAACTGCCAATTTATACAGTCTCCTGCGCATGACTCAATAATTTTTTCCCCTTTGTTCGCTAAGAAACTACCAAGTTCCGTTAGTTTATTGTTAGCTCCTACGAAATTGGTTCCATTGTCAGAAAACACCCGAGTCGGTTTGCCTCGACGGGTCATAAAGCGTTTTAGAGCCAAAATAAAAGATTCTGTTGTTGAATCGGATACTACCTCCAAATGGACAGCCTTTACTGCGAAACACACAAACAGCGCTAAATAACATTTAATCGTTTTATACCCGCGACCCTTTCGGTCTCTCATTAAAACGGGCCCGCATAATCAACGCCGCATACCTGAAACGGAAATCAAGGTTCCAGACGTTTTTGTGGAAGATCACCCATGAGCGGGGAAAAGGTCTTGGGGTTACATTTAAAACACGTAACGCATTGCCGTATTGTATATTTAGCTAAGTTCCTACCTCCCAAAGGCCATAGAACTTCTTGATGTGACTGAGCAACTGCTGAGGTCCGGCATGTAGCATCTCCAAATGCCTTTGTCTTAAAATTAATCTGCAAAGATGATGTTTTGCCAATAGAATCATGGGACGTTACCCCCCACTCTCAAAAGGCCATCGTCATCAATAAAAGGATTCAAATTAATCAGCTTACTTTTCCTGTTTATAGATTTCCCTATAGAAATATCGTTTATTTCTTTGGAAAAAGTCTCATTTTGTGACAACTTGATTAAAATTAAAAACGCATTATCGATTTCTTGAGATGATAGAACACGCCCACGACGAGACTGTGAATTTCGACAATTGAAAATAAATCTTAATACATAAGCTGTCGAACGCTTAAGACGATTGAATGAAGAGAAGCGAGTCATATCGATAATATATTGCCTTGCAACGGTGTCGGTTGAAATGAATGCCTTTATTTTCAAATCCGGTAGATTTTCAACTTCATGATATAGTTTGGGCCTTTTGTTATTGTTTTCGGTAAGCCAGTCAGGACCGGTCCACCACAACTTACAATGCATCAAGTCACTTGGTGACATGCCGCGAGATAGAATATCTGATGGATTGTCCTTTGTGGATACGTGTTGCCAAACAAAATCACCAGTCGTCTCTTGGATTTCGGATATGCGGTTAGCTACGAATGTTTTCAATGAGCTGGGGGACATCTTCAACCACCCGAGGACGATAGTTGAATCTGACCAAAAAATAACGTTGTCGAGTTTCAATTTAAAAGCTTGAATTATTACTTTAGCCAATCGCGCAGACAAAAGTGCACCACACAATTCTAGTCTTGGAATACTGACAACCTTCAATGGCGCAACTTTGGTTTTCGAGCACAATAAATGTGCCAAGTTGTCAAGATCAACATATCGAAGATACACCGCTGAACCGTATGCAAGTTCACTTGCGTCTGAAAAGCAATGGATTTCGACGGGCTTTGGATTTTTACAAATTGCATGGTGGTGTATTTTGACATCGTTTAATAAAGAGATTTGAGTTTTGAATTTAAGCCAAGACGTATGAATAGAAAGAGGTACTGACTCGTCCCAGGATAATTTTTCTAACCACAATTTTTGCAACAATATTTTCATAGTTACTACGCATGGACTTAACAATCCTAATGGATCGAAAATTTGACTAATACATGAGAGAATTATACGTTTCGTCACTCTACCATTACCAATGCTGGGACCGATATTGTAAGTGAGTTTATCATCAGAGCTGGACCAAACAAGGCCCAGGGTCTTAGTGGATTCGTTATTGCCTATTTCAACGGAATTATTTTCGATAGGGGCATTAATGTCTATGTTATCGACTATTTTCCTACAATTGGAATGCCATTTTCGCAGCTCGAAACCGCCTGCTTGTAGAATCTCGGACAGCTTTGGACCAAGCCGCGATGCTTCTTCGATGGAGATAGCACCAAACAACGCATCGTCGACGTAGAAATCGTGTTTTATAATATCTGATATTTCGGGATGGATATCTTGGTGATCTAAAGCAAGTGGATACAAACAGCGTATAGCCAGGAAAGCAGCACTGCTTGTTCCATATGTAACAGTTTGCATTTCGTATGTATCGAGAGGTTGTGAGGATTCATGACGCCAAATAATTCTTTGTAAGCAACGTTGTTCTGGTTGAACAAGTACCTGTCGATACATTTTTGCTATGTCCGCGGTGACTACATAAACGTGGGTTCGAAATCTTAACAATATAGACATGAGATCACTTTGAATGGTAGGACCCACCATTTGCAACTCGTTCAAAGAGACGCCTGAACTAGTTGTGGCACTAGAATCGGAAACAACCCTTAAACGCGTGGTTAAGCTGCTTTCCTTTAAAACGCCGTGATGTGGCATATAGTAATTTATTACCGGTTCGTCCTGATCTAAAACCTTTCGCATGTGTTCAAGGTTTTCGTAGTCGCGCATAAATTTAACGTACTCGTTTCTTAAGTTTTCATTTCGGGACAGTTTTCGCTCTAATGCTAAGAACCTTTTTTCCTCCTGCGATTTGGATTCACCTAGTTTAGATAATGGTTCCTTAAAGGAAATGGAGACAACAAATCGCCCATCTACGTCGCGTACCGTGGTGTTTATAAAATGATCTTCGCATAGCCTTTCATCCTTTGACATATGAAGCACTGACTGGCATTCTTCCAATTCCCAGAATTTACTTAATTGATTTTGAATATCGACATTTTTGTTAAAGTAGCATTGGATAGTCTGAGATGAATTCTTGCCCAATGGACCGGATACAATCCACCCAAAGACAGTTTTTTGTAGATTTGGAAGACCAGGCCCTAGTTTAATTTGTCCAATCGAGATTAAATCCCAGAATAAGTCGGCACCAATGTCAATCGGCCCGGGTGTCGCGAAGGACGCATCGGCTAAAACCAGGTTGTTGGGAATGTGGAGCGTTTTGAGATCTATTGGATGATTAGGCAATGTCCCTGAAATGTGTTCAATGACGAAACAAGTCAATATTGCGCGGTATGAGCTGTGTTGTGATTCGATCTTTACACTACATTTATATTTGATATTGGAAGTCGCATTGTTTATGCCAATTATGGACATAGAAATATCTTCTTTTTTAAGGTTCAAACGTTGGCATACATTATTTGTTATAAAACTTGATTGAGATGCGGAATCTAGGATGGCGCGTATCGTGTGGATTTTATCATTTTCATCGCATCATTAGATTCGAAAGACGTAAGAGTGAGGGCTGGTGGACTAGCGGGCTCGTTTTCGATGACTTGTTCCGGTTCTGGGAAATGTAATAAAGTGTTGTGGCGGCCGTTACATTTTCTAGAGTTGGATAATCGACACACCGTATTCTTATGTCCACCTCTCAAACAGTTTATACAAAGTTTCATTTGCTTAACACGTTCTAATCTTTCGTTTGCGGGTAGCTTTAGAAAATCTCGACAATTTCTAATAAAATGTGTTTCACGCTTACAAAAGTGGCAATAGAGATTTCCTAGATTGCCCGAATTGAGATTGTGATTTTCGTTTTTATTGTCGCCTGGTGCGTCAGCCGTGAAATATGTCTTTACATGATTTTCCCTGGAATTTTCACGCGAGTCCATTGCCTTCAATTCCACAGATTCGAGAAGATCCGGTTTCGATTTTAAAAATGATCTTATGTCATTAAGAGTGGGATAATCGTTATTTGCAATAGATTCTTCCCAATCGCGTGCCGTAATTTTATCTAATTTAGAAGTGATTATATAGATGATACCCTCATCATCTATATAATCACTTCTAAATTAGACGATTCAGTGGGTTGTTTAAGTTGCTTTAGCGCTTTTAAGTGCTTTGACAAGTTGTCAATTGTGTGACGAAGTGACTTTGACGATTGTTTGCTAAGAATATCCATGTTGAAAATAGCCTTCACATGTTTTTGAATTAATAACCTCGCATTATTAAATCTCTCGCATAAGAGATCCCACGCAACTTGGTAATTTTCCACAGAAAATTCTAGAGACGCGATACGCGATTACTTCCACAGCATTTCCGGCTAACGAACTTTTTAAATAGTGGTATCTTTGAATGTCATTCAAGCTACTGTTTGTGTGTATCATGGACTCAAATGTCTCCCGAAACTCGAGCCAATTTTCGTAGTCGCCCTGAAATCTTGGAATTTCAATGGCTGGAAGTTTGACGTTTATTTGACATTCCTTCGTACGAGTGTCACTATTTGAACTTGATGGATCTGTTTTGAGGTACAAAGTTGTTATTTGCTTCGCTTTAGCAATTTCAGCATAATATTGGGAACAAAAAATGCTCCGCTCATCATACTGTGCCTCCAGTTCAGTTTCGTCAACGACCGCTTCCAAATCAGCCTGAACTTCGTCAAATTCTTGCATTAATTGTTGCGATTGTATGAGACGTGATTCTAATTGATAATGAGTCTCCTCCGAGATAGACGTATTAATTTCGTTAAGCTGATCGCGTAGACCCTTTATGAAATTTGACAATATAGTCAATTTGGCCTTGATTGAACCCCTTTGGCGCTTGAGTTTTCTAACTTCGTCTTCAGACATGATTGTCTTAAAGAGTAACTTCGATGTCAGAAATGTAAACGTATAAAATTCCGTTTCCGTAGATACTCTTACAAGAAAACAGTGGCAACGTCGCAAAATCGCAGTTGCCCGAAAGATGATGAAACCGACAAAAAAGGCCGACGTCGACGAAATACTAAATAGCAAATAGCCGGCTGTATAAATGACTTGAAAGGGGGTGAATGCAATTGAAGTTTGTGAAATTACTAACGCCTTACGCATGATTTATTCGCATAAAAATTCGCTTTCGAAAATACACTGTACCTGCACAAACCTAAACGGCATAATGAAGGAATAAAATGGAAAAAGGACTTACCCTTGGTCTTGTAACAGCGAGAGCAAGATGCCGAGATTTCACTAGTTTATCGGGTTCGAAGGACCAATGTTTGGGTTGTAAACTGAGTTACTTTGATTTGGTGTACGTTATCGCTGGAGAAATGGACTGTATGTAGAAAAAATGGGCTTATTCTCAACGAGTTACAAAAATAGGTGCATTCCCTACTGCTGCTCGCTGTCAAGTGACGTCCGTTCCTCGTTAGTAGCTACGATCCTCACCTTCACGGAAAGTTGTCGGGGTTGCCACGTCTTGAATCCTCAACACTCTTGGTATATTTGCATTTTTTAAGGATGGTATTTATGGATCTAAGTGACTTTCTGTACAGAGCCTAATGAAATACCGGTTGCATCAACAACTTTGCGTAAGGAAGTATTCGGATTTATGCCTAAATGGCCTAAAACTCCAACCTGAGCGGCTTCATCCAAAACTCTTCGCTGATCACGTTTTTTGTCTGCAATAGATCCAGTTTCAGTAAATTTAGCAACAAGGTCCAGAACATACCTATGCAAAGTTGTCTTCTCCAGATGTCTTGCGTCAAGCGTGACGGCAGTTCGCCGAGCACATTGATTTTCGGCACCATAAATTAGAATCAGTGAAAGGGTGGTTTCACCTAGTTACACGCTCGGCGAACTGCCGTCACGCTTGACGCAAGACATCTGGAGAAGACAACTTTGCATAGGTATGTTCTGGACCTTGGAAGTAAAATCAAAATTGTTAAATATTTCGAGATTGTCACAAATATAACTGACAGCAAATAGAATCAAATATCCGAAATATTTCGGTACCTCAATAACAAAAAAATTACTTAAAGGTACAACGATAAAGTAATACTTCGCCAACTTTTTTGGTTTTTTTCAAATTTCTCGAAAACGAATCGACCGATTTGAAAAATGCAAACGTCATAATAAAGCACTTGATAAGACCTTTGAAACAAGCTATAACTCGACACTTTTTCCCATTTGAGATTCTTAAGGGGGTGCCCCTGGAAAGTAGGGGGTGAAGTGAGGCGAAGTAATTTTTACTTAAAAAGTCGTCCCCCTTGACAAATCTTCTGACGTGTTTTGGCGTTTTTTTTTAAATCAGGAGTTTTTAATAAAACCGGGGTGAGAAGTTTTCAAATGAACACCCGGTATAATCAATACAACAATCTGAAGTTGAAGTATCATCAGAATGAGAACTTTCACTTTCGACATTTACTGAACGACAATATTTAGCAAAATGATTTGTTTTGTCACATTTCAAATATTTCTTACCGTAGGCCAGACACTGGTTTATGGAATGTTGGGTTACACAATTTCTACAAATAAACAATTTTTTGTTTCCATGCCTCTTTTGTTGTGGTTTTGGTCGAGAGTTGCGAGAGTTGCTGTGATGATGACTGGTCTGGTGGTGGGGGTTATTCCATGTTCGCCGGTGATTTCTGTTGTAACCATAAATGGAGCGTCTTTGAACGTCTTGCGCTGAGCCATTTCCGTAAGCCATGTTTGGTAATTTTTGGTGGGATGAGTGGACTCTGTGGAGTGACAAGGAGTTCATCTCACTATTTGAAGTTTGCATTTGCTTGGTTCTCTCGGATGTTTTGAAGATGGTTATGGCTTTCTCCAATGTCAAGTCCTTAATTTGTAGGAGGTTTGATTCAACACTGATTTCACTGATGCCTAGAATCAGGCGATCTTTGATGAGGCCATCTTGAAGGTCTCCAAAATCGCAGGTGGTACTGAGTTGACGTAGCTCATTTACATATGCATCAATAGACTCACCATCGTGATGGTTTCGGAAAAAAAAACAGGTGACGTTCATACGTGACATTTTTCTCAGGTTCAAAATGATTGTCAAAGCACTGCATGATTGTGTCATAGTCCATCTTCTGCTTGTCATCTTAAAAACTTAAAACTTAAAATTGTTGTATATTTTCAAAGCCTTGTCGCCAATCGTTGATAGTAGAATCGACGCTCTGGTTTCAGATGATTTTTTGCTTCCATCGGTGGCTTTCAGATATAGTTCGAATTTTTGTTTGTAGAAATTCCAGTTTTCGTCTAAGAGTCCAGTAGATTCCATGGCCGAAGGCGGCGAGATTTCTGTCGCTATTTTGGTCACATTTACACGCATTTTACGAGTCACGAAATTGCACCAACACGTCACCAACTTTGTACTGCGTTTATTCAATAACAAGATAACGTTTTGGATTCATGAAATTAGTTTGCGTGCGGATGTACTACTACGTAGCTCTACAACCCGGGGTGGGTCTTGGCTGACTGCGCTATACTCCTCCAGACCTTCCGGTCCTCCAACAGATTCGTGTCCAGAGGGATATTCAAGTTTGCAAGATCTGCTTTGATGTTGTCTTTCCATCTTTGTCGTGGTCCTCCAAGGGGCCTTTTTCCCGCCGGTATTTCCTCCCATATCAGTCTCGTCAGTCTGTCATCTTGTAGTCTATGGACATGTCCGTACCATCTCCGTCATAGAGCTGGCTAATCTTGGCGTTAGTTCTGATGCGAAACTGGTTACTGTTAAGGTCGTGGTGGGGGCCAAAAATCTTTCTTAGGATTCTCCTCTCAGAGCGGCTAAGTTTTTCTTCATTCGCCTTAGTCATTGTCCATGTCTCACATACATAAGTTATTATTGGCCTTATAATGCTTTTATATACTTTCACTTTGAGGTTCTGTAAATACTTTTGGACTTTATAAAGTTGTTTAAAGAGTACAGACATCGATTTGCGACTTGTATTCTACCTTTTATTTCGTCTGTTACATCGTTATCAGCCGTAATTGTAGCTCCTAGATATTTGAAACGCTCCACCAGTTCAAAATTATAAGTGTCTATTGTTACATTTTGCCCTATTCTATCTCTACGTCCATGTCTGTTTATGCACATATATCTGGTCTTTTCCTCGTTAATTTTGAGCCCTACTTCTCTTGTAGCCTTTTCTATCTGATTAAAGATGCCTTTTACTGTTGGTGTGGAGTCTCCAATGAAGTCAATGTCGTCTGCATATGCTAACAATAATTGAACTTCCCTTGCAGTCAGAAGTTCTGTTTGTAATTCTGCTGATCTCGTTGCTTTCTCTATATCGATGTTGAAGAGTAGAGGTGACAAGGCAATTCTCCCTGTTTTGATCCGCTTCATATCTTGAAACTATCTGACTGTTATTTATTTGAACTCTGGGCCTCCCATCCTCCATACACACCTTCGTCATCTGGATTAGTTTTCTTGGGATTGAGAATTCGGCCATTGCATTCCTACTTGGGATCTTTCAATGCAGTCGTATGCTTGCTGGAAATGTATGAATAAATTATGGATGATGCGGTTGAACTCCCATCCTTTCTCTAGTAATTGTCTAAGTGTAAAAAGTTAGTCAATAGTGGATCTAAATTTTCTGAAACCTGCCTGATATTCCCCTAGAATGTTCTCTGAGTATGGAGTTAGTCTATCTAATACAATACTGGCAAGGACCCTGTAGGCCATATTGATGAGTGCAATTCCCCTGTAGTTCGAGCACTTTGATTTATTACCCTTTTTGTGGATTGGTACTATGATGCTTTCTTGCCATTTTGTTGGTATTTTCTCCTCTTTCCATATCAGAACAATTAATTGGTGTAGTTGCCTGTATAATGACTCATCTCTGTATTTCAATAGTTCCGATGGTATATTATCCGATCCCGGGGCTTTTGAATGTTTTAATTTTTCTACTGCCCTCCGGATTTTGATTTTTTAAATTTTTTTACCGTCCTCCGGATTTCTTCTCCACAGGTAGATCTGCTGTCTGATATATATTTTCAATGTGTCTTTCTTCAGGTTCTATATTTAGCAACCTTTCAAAGTAGTCTTTCCATTTTTTCAACTGTTCGTGTTCGTTAATTATCATGTCTCCATTATCGCTTTTCAGCATTGGGACTAACCTGGGCTGATATCCTCGTTTCTCGTTTTTTATTGTTTTATAGAATTCCTTAGACCCTGGTTTTGACCTGTTTCTTTCGATGATTCCGTGTTTTTGGCATCCTATTCTTGTTTTTTTCTTTTTATGAACTTCCTGGTTTCTTTGCGGGAGTTTGCATATTTGTCTTGATTTTCAGGAGTATCGTGCTAAATCATGATTATTCTGAATGTTTCCCTTTCTTGCTGTTTTTGTTGGCACTCCTCATCATACCACGCTTTCCTCCTTTTTCTTTTGATTTTCCCAACTACTTCTTCTGCTGTCTGCTTGATCGTTTGTTCAATATGGTTTCATAAACCTTCAACGTCCATCGTACGATTTTCATTATCATTGAGTTTCTGTTCCAGTTCTTGTTAATATTTTTGCTGTTCTGCTGGATTATGTTGTTTCTCTATGTTCCATTGATGTATGGTTTGGTTAGTTTTTTTGATTTTCTAACTGGATATTCTGACTCTGAGTTTTGCTTTCACGCAAGAAGTGATCTGTGTCTCCGTCTATTATTCCTCTCAGGCTTCTTACATCTAGGACATTGTTTCCATGCCTGGCATCTACCACGACATGGTCAATCTGATTACGGGCCACGTGGTCGTTGGATACCCAGGTTTGTTTGTGGATGTCCTTATGGGAAAACATTGTAGATTTTATCAGCAAGTTGTTTGCGGATGCTAACTCTATCAGCCTTTGTCCGTAGTCCTTTGATATATTGTGGAGACTATGTTGACCTATTGTCGGCCTTAAGGTAGGTTCTTTGCCTATTTTTGCGTTGAAGTCCACGCATAGTATTAGCATATTATCCTGTTTGGGCAGGCTTTCTATTGTTTTTTCAAGTAAGTCGTGGAAGAAATCCTTCGTGACCCCATCCTTGTCTTCTGTAGGAGCATATACTGATATCAAGAGTATATTGTACCAATGTGCCTTTAGTCGTCGTAGCTATCACTTATTGGTTCAAAACGCAGTATACTGTCTATAAGTTGTTCTTTTATGACAAAACCGGTTCCATACTTATGTCGTCCGTTCTGGTTTCCACTGTAAAATACCACAGATTTACTTATTTTCAGGTTTACGTTGTCGGGCCATCTAAGCTCCTGCACCGCCACTATG
The DNA here is from genome assembly GCA_958502075.1 of Orchestes rusci. Lineage (NCBI taxonomy): Eukaryota > Metazoa > Arthropoda > Insecta > Coleoptera > Curculionidae > Orchestes > Orchestes rusci. The sequence continues at coordinate 30,953,170 of OY293305.1, forward strand.
TCCATTTCTATTTTCTCCAAATGCTGTATGGCACTGATAGCAGCTCCCGCTCTGTACCAGCTCTGGACGATCCATGTTCCAATATTCATAATCCATTCTTGTTGCGAGCTTCGTTTTCCAAGTTGACCGGTCTGTTTCCGAGGCATATGTACAGTTTCCATGACTTACTCTTTTTCTACGAGGGTAGGTAGTTGGCGGAAGTAGCTGAACAAATTCTAAATCCTATTCGCAGTGCCATGTCATGTTCTTGGGTAGTGCATATTAAAACACATAATTTATCAGACTGGTCCAAATTCTTTATTTCTCTATAGAAAGCATACGCATCAATATCTACACACAAATAGTGGGGATGAATGTGTCCGAGTCCGTTTCTATAAGTAAAAACAATATCAATGCTTAATACTATCATGACACTAACTAGGCCAGATATTGCTTATTCTGTTAGTTTTTTTGAGTCAGTTTAACTGTTATAGTGAAATCCATTGGAAACAAGTTAAATGTGTTTTAAGATATCTACAGGAAACAAAGAATTTTGGGTTGAAATATATAAAATATAATAAGGAACTAGAAGGTTTTGTAGACGCTCATTGGGTAGGTAATATGAGAGATCGTAAGTCCTTTAGTGGCTTTTGTTTCGAACATTCTGGTTCAATCATTTCGTGGGTGAGTAGAAAACAGAAAACTGCTGCTCTTTCAAGTACTGAAGCAGAGTATATGGCAATTTCTAAAGCTTCAAAGGAATCCATTCATTTGATGAATCTATTGAATGAATTGTTTGGTGATTTAAAATGTATAACTATATTCAATGATAGTCACAGTGCTCAGCATTTTTCAACAAATCCTATCTGCCATAATAGATTTAATTTCACTAGAGATTCTGTTGCACAGAGTATGATAAGGTTGAAATATATACAGACAGCCGAAATGCCTGCCGACATTTTCACGAGAAGCCTGTGCTCTGCGAAGCACTATAGTTTTTCAGAAATGCTGGGTCTTGTACCGGTGTTGCAGAGATAGCTTTGTTTTTGAATGTATTTTTCCATTTTGTGCTAGTGGGAGTGTTGAGAAAGCCCAAAATAAAATGTCTATTGTATTTATTATGTTGCTAGGCAATGTTAATAAAAGTCAGTCTGTACTGAAAAGTTAACGGGTGAACTTCATGTATCAACATGATTCACCTATGAAGCTGTGTGCTTCGAATCCAAACAGTTGTAGCACAACTTATTCTGATCGACAAATCTCCGTTTAACTGCTAAAGAACAGCCCTTAAATCTGAAACATGTATTTATCACGTGCCCACCTTTATTACAAAATAAACACATTTTCCGACTTTTGTTCCTCAAATCACCACTTGAATCCTCTTGAGTTGTTACCAAAGCAGACTTCAACTGCTTAGGATTAGAACTCTCCCTAGTTCCAGGCATATTTTCAAACGCACAGCACCGTTTTTCGAGAAATTCATGAAAATTGGCTAGACTGGGCAACGCTGTGAAATCTTTTTCATCATGTGTGATCAAGAACCTAGCTTTAGTGAAAATACATATACACCAGTAGAACGTCCCAGATATCCACCGGTAATTTTGATGCTCGTAATGAATTCAAATGTTGCCTTATGTTTGTCCAAAATTCTCTAAGTTGAACCCCAACTCCTTTTGTTATAGGAGGAGTATCCAAAGCTCTCAATATGCGCATTTACAATAACAACATAATTGTCATACCTTTTCCTTAATGTACAAAGTGACCCATTTGAAAGCGGGCCACCCTCATAACTTTTTAATTTATTGATCGATTTTGACGATTTTTTTTTTAATGTAGAGAGGGAAAAGGTGTATTTTGGGGGTCATACGTCGCTCAGTTTTTTCCAAAAACCCAGGCCTACTAGAGCATGTTTAGAGGCTGAAAAATCCAGAAAACATATTAGCCATTTTTTTACAGAAAATCTGACCACGCCACTGGATTTTTCATCCCCTGGAATGGGTCTGTACCAAATTTCATGAAAAAATATTCAATTCGAAAATATTATTTCTGCGTGTAATTTTTTTTCTTTTTTTTTGTCGGTCTCGTTTGTCTGTTTTCATAGTATTTTGACATGAGAATATCTTTTAAATGTTTATATTTAATAATTTTTTTCTGATAGACTTTCTATCGCAAGAGTTTCCAGGTAAAATACTTCTTGGTGCATAATAAAATTGATCTTCAATTTTTAATATTTTTTCATGAAATTTGGTACAGATCCATTTCAGGGGATGAAGAATTCAGTGACGTAGTCAGATTTTCTCTAAAAAATCGCCAATATGTTTTCTGGGTTTATCAGCCTCTAAATATGCTCTAGTTATGCTTGGTTTTTGGAAAAAACTGGGCGACGTATGGCCTCAAAATACACATTTTTCCTCTCTATGGTCGTCAATGGTAAATCATTAACCAAATTTAAAGCTTCATCAGATAAGGCACCTTTTGAATATAAAAGCTTTTGAACAGCGGTCAACTGAGTATTGTCCTCAATAACAGCAGAAAATGAATCAATGAATGACTTCCAGTCCTCATATTTACTCAAAAAAATAGGAGTGTTCAAAATTGGAAATTTTACGCGACCGATCGGATCGCTTTGTGTTTAAGGAGCAGGTTGTTGTGAGTTTCCAACAGAATTATAATTTGTACTAGCAATATTTGAATGTCTTTAATCTTCTTTTATAGTACAGTAAGAAACCCAAGAGAAAATACACTTGCTCCTATACCACAACACGATCTCGTGTAGTTCACAAGAAGCCTTCAAGTTATAACGAAACAGTCTGACCTTGTCTGCTCCAAATCTGGATTGCTGTTTTTGAATCTCTTAGCACCTTTTAGCACAGGTCCAGTTGATTCCTGATGAATAACCAGAATCTACAGTCCACTAGGTAAGGTACCCCGTGGTAGGTCAGCAATTCCCAATCCAAACTCCAACTCAAAATTCCCAATCCGGCTCGTAAGTTGGCCAAATATTGTTGGATTTCTGACAGTACTGTCCCAGATTCGCTTCTCTATACAGGGATCTTGGCTCCTATTATACCTACAGCAAAGGTTAAATGGAGAAAGTTCTAGAGAAAACTTAGTGCGTTTGATATCCGGCTCCAGAGCGCGTATTCTGTAACTATAGAGAACTAGACATAGAGAGAAGATAGACATAGAAATGGCATTTCTAAAACGAATTCTATAAGCATGTTTCCAAGTTCTTTCGTGTCGACTCGGTAAAGAGATATCCTCAACTATCCGATCTAAAAACATCGCGCTTTTTGGTGTTTTGCCGTTGTAAGCCCTGGCGCACAGCTGTTTAATGTCATTATAGATGGATTTCGTATTCCGTATGTTTGTTAGTTGGGTTATGTTATGTTTATTGTTGATTTTAAGTGGTTGAAAGTTGAAATAAATCGCTTGAAAATTAGTGATTTTCGTGATTGGACTTTTTTATACAACTGAGTGTATTGAGTCAATTGAGCGATCATGGATCCCATATTTATGCATTTTGTGGACGGAGCAGAGGAAGAAGAGCGGCAGGCACAGTTGAGATTGCAAAGGAAGGTCTTGAGGGATGAATTTAATGCTTTTGATATGCCGGAAAGATAGTTTCGAAAATGTTTCCGTCTTAGCAGGGATCTTGCCCAGCAACTTATTATAGACCTTGCTCCACACATGGCTGTTGGGATTATAGCGGAAAAAAATCCCACTGAAATTAGAATTTTGAGCGCTTCAAGGTTCGTTACCCTTTCTGTCCCTACGCCACGAAAATCCCCTTCTTTGCTTTAAGGTTCTTCGCACAAGGATCCTATCAAAAGACTATAGGTGATGATTTCAATACTTGTATGGCTCAGCCCACATTTAGCAGGGCATTAACTGAGGTATGTTCAGCTTTGGAGGCCATTGCCCCTCAGTGGATCAAATTTCCTTTATCTGAGACTGAAAAACAATCGAAGAAGGAAGAATTCATGGCACACTTTCAATTTCCGGGGGTAATAGGGTGTATTGATGGTACCCATGTAGCCATTGTACCTCCGCAAAATGATGAACATTTGTATTTTAACCGGAAGTGGTATCACTCAAAAAATGTCCAGATCATATGTGACGCAGATTTGATGATACTAAATGTTAAGGCAAATTATGGGGGTGCAACTCATGACTCCTTTATATGGGGAAATTCCAGTATAAGGACACATATGGAGCAATACAACCAGCATGATCGCAACTGCTGGCTGCTTGGTGACAGTGGAGATCCACAAGAGACATGGCTGATGACTCCAATAAGAAATATGCCTAGAGAGAGTCCTGAAGGCAGATACACAGCAGCTTTATCAAGCACCAGAAACTTTGTGGAAAGATGTATAGGTATGTGAAAAATTGATACAGAGTGTTTCCCAATTGCGTACATTAAATTCAAGGGCATATTGCTGAGCTAATTTCATGAAAAAAATATAAACATGGGTTCGAAAGTGCATCGTTTTCAAGATACAGGGTGTTAAAGTTTTTTTACAAATTAATATCCTTGAGCCGAATGTTTTAAAATTTGGCAGATTTATTTTAAGTAATAAAATCCATACTTTAGCTCTTCAAAATTATGAAGACCAGTGCCAAATATCCAAACCAAATATCTTTTTTCGTATCTTGCCTCATTTTTGAAAAAAAAATTATCTTTTAAATTCCGCAAAATATCCTCATTTTTTTTAAAACAGCTAAAGTATCTCAACACAAGGAAAACGAGGGCAGATACGGAAAAAATCCAAAAAAGTTGTTTCAGTCTCTCCACATAATAAAATAAAATATACCTCAAAAATTTCGATAAAGTCAGTGGCCTATATTTTGTTTTTATAGTTTAACAACCTGTATCTCACAAACATTGCTCTTCCGGACCCATGTTGAAAAGTTTTCATCTTTTTTTCATGAAATTAGCTCAGAAATACGCTCTTGAATTTAATGTACGCAATCAGGAAACAGAAACACCTTGTATATTATGATTTGATCAAATTAAGTAATAACTTGCATTTACTTTAGGGGTTCCAAAGAACCGATTTCGATGCCTATTGAAGGATAGAGTTTTACATTACATTACATTATGCACCTTCAAAAGCGGGCCAAATAGTCAATGCTGTGTGTGTGCTACACATAAGGGCCAATCTTGATCCAGAAGACGAGGATGCCATGGCTGATGAAGATGAGGATGACCCTGTCGATGGAGAGTTATTTCCAAGAAATATAGTAGCAGAGGGACAACAAAGAAGAACGCTTTTGATTCAGATGTACTTCCAAATTGATGATTAAAAGTAGTTAGATCAAAACTTTTGTTGCTTTTTATTTTTTTTCCAACTAAATAATTCTCAATAGTTTTGAAAGGTTTGAAATGAACAATTTGGAATATGTATGCAATAAATTCCTAATCTAGAACATGAGGATGCCATTGGCTGTTGAAGATGAGGTAGGTAGATTATTATGATGTAAATTTGTTGACTCGGAATAGGGGGGCAACAAAGGAGAACTCATTTATTTGAAATGTGTTTTTAAAATCATGATTAAAAAAAGTTCAATAAAAATTTGATATTAATTTTTTGAAATAAAAAAATCCAAACTGTTATTAGACATACAAATAAAATAACAAAAGAAAAAAAACAAAAAATATATTCATAATAACTAAATATAGGAACTCCAAATAAAGGGTGTCCGGTAAGTATATGGCATACTGTCGGGAGCGTATAGGGGAGGTCAAAAGAACCCCAGTTTGTCATAAAACATTTTTCTCCAAAGCGCCTCCTAACGTGGATATAGAGCCCTAAAGGGGTACCCATCGATTTAATTTTTTTGATCTTACTTCTTAACCGTCTTCATAGCCTGCACATCAAACTAAAATGTCATCAAATTATACAAGCCGGTTCGAAAGTAAGAGCTGAAAAATTTAATCGATGGGTACCCCTTTAAAGCTCTGTTTCTCTGCCTAGGAGAAGAGAGAGAGAGAAGGAGAAAAAAAAATAAAAAAAACTAGGGTTATTTTGACCTCCCCTATTGGCTCCCGAAAATTTGCCATAAACTTACCGGACTCACTGTACTCAAAGGTACAGGATAATGAACTATTCAACAAAAGAAGAAAACAAACAATATATTCATAATAACGAAAATAGGAACATCATGCTTACTTCTAATTTATAACAAAATGAACGAACAAAACCCAAAACATATACAGTATTCAGGATGTCCGATAACTTAGCGACCAGAGGGCAACAGGTACTACAGCCTTTGGCCCCTAAGTTATAGGACACCCTGTACACATGAGTATACTTTCAAATTCTCATTATCTTATTCTGATATTTCTTATAAAGAATAATCGGGCAGACGATTTTCCATTGCAATGGCAATCCTTTCCAAGGCATTGGCAATTCGATTAGTATTCCCCTCAATCTTTTCCGCATGATGTTGAGCACTTTTATTCTGCGCTTCAGTATGCATCCTGTTGAGAGATACGAACCTCCTTGTTCTCTCTGCGGAGGTTCGTATTCTCTTGGGAGCAGGAGCAGCCACGGTCTCTGCAGCTCGTGCTCTCAATACTGGTGGTGGCATGGTTGGTGGTGGCATGGTAAGTGGTGGTGGCATGATTAGTGGTGGTGGCATAGTTTGTATAGAAGGTATACACACACTAACTATTCCGAACTCGACATTCCCATCCCCAGTTACGGCTCTCCACCCTAATAGGGCCATCAAGCGCTCTTCTAGATCACTCAAGGGACTGGCTATTGGGGAGCCACCTCCAGTCTTTTGTCCCTGCATTTTCAGCTGGGCACCTTTGCTTTTTATTTTTGATTTCCAAGGTGTTACAGCCTGAGAGATCAATCGCAACTCATATCTCTTATTATTATAATGCTTTCCATCTCTCGACGCTTCCATTTCTCGACGCTTTTTGCGCCAAACCTCATCGCATTTAGACTGGTGGCTAATTGATTTCATAGCTCGTTGCTGGTATTTGCATTGCCATCGGAATGACCAAATTTTGGCTTTATTGAGGAGGGATGTTCCTTCATAAAATCAATTCTAACTTTCCACTGCGTGTTGTTGGTTTTGAAATCACGATCTGAAATTGTTTAAACTCATTACCTCGCTTATCACTTACTATATTTTTATGTCTCCAACACAACGCAGCAAGTGCGGTGTGAAGCAGCCATCACCGACAATTTCTAATTTCTACATTTCCCTTTTTTCTAAATTCTTAATTACATTTTAAAGAGTAATGGGTAGGTAGGTATAGCATTTTTGTACCAACCTCTCCGTTAAACATCGGATAACCGTGAAAAAATGTCTCTTTATTCATTATTAACTTGTAAAACAATAAGTAGGTACAATATTTTCAAATATTTTAATTTTTTTGGTCCTTCAAGTTGCCATTGCCTCAAAACCTGAAGTAGGTATATACAGAATATAGTTTTACACAAAAGTAAATCCAACAGAAAATATTTTCACAAATTGATAAATTTTGAAAATTCCACCTACTTATTAGACAAGATATTATTTAGTTATAGTTCAGGCCGGTCTCATATTGAACAATAATAATAATCCTAATTTATCTCAAAGCCAAATGCCGGCTTACCCCATTTATCCACTTATTCCACTTTCCCCAATTCCTGAACTAAGCCTTCTTAGGTCTCTTTTCGTCCTATAACTGCCAAGTCGCTAACATTTTTGTGGAGAATTCAAAAATATAGTCAGTGATTGAATTTTCAGATTCCCTTCAAAAATGTTAATGACTTTTGGCAGTGAATAGGACGATTTACACTATTATTATTACACTCAAAACACCATTGATAAATAGTAAACACGAATCACGACACCTAACCTATACAAACTAGAAACAAATTAACAAATTATAAAAGTCTGACAGAAATAGAAGATTTGATGGTGCATTAGAAAAGGATAAAACAATGTTTCTATCAATGCAAGACCAAAATCGGTGTTACTAATTCTCTATGCCGAACGACTACCGAACGGGAGTCGAGAGCGGCCGAAGTGGCATACAGAATACTCTTTTGCCATAATAGAGAGAAATTTCTTTCATAGAGAGAAATCTCTATGTCTATGGCGCAACAGAATTCGCCTTCAGATTTACTATCGGTCAGTTGGTTTTGGAAATATCAGCGAAAAAACGAAAATGGCGGATTTCATTTTTCGCCATTGAATCCGAAACGGCTTATTTGACAGCTTTCAAAATGTGACATTATCCAGGTAACTTTTTAAGACGAATAAAATGGCGGACATGTCTTAATCATCTTCTGTTTTCCCGCAACCCGCCTTAACTTTCGTTTTTCTCATGGCCGCCATATTGGATTTTTCAATTTTTGGAAAGAGTGTAAAATTTCCAGTCTATGTAGTCATGTCTCACAAGTGCATAAAAGATTCAAGTATCATCGAAATATCACATTTCGTAGTTGTGTTTTGATAACTCGAGTACCTACGCTTTTCTCCTTGAAATAATATTGGCCGATGGCACCAACCTTCACTTAACAAAGACTTAACTAAGGGGGCCTTAAATTTTAAGCAGCCCTCAATTCGTTTCCATTTGCACCAACACTCTTGAGAGGCCCTCAACTAAGTGTGTCCTAGATTTGGCAACGTTGATCAAATTTAGTCATTTCTAGTAACTTTTCCATTATTTAGGATGAAAAACTAACGAGAACAATGCGATAGCGATATGTCATAACCTCATTTGTTCTTGTTTACAGAATTGTGGTTACTAATTTTGTATACAAGTTTTATCTGACCACTGATAATTTATTGCGTTTTTGGCAGGTTTTCTCGAAACACACGGGAATGGATGCAAAACAAAAAAACCCTGAATTAAAGTTTGTACATTACCTGTGATGATCATATTCGAGTTGATCTTCCATCTGAGTCAAGATAATTGAAACAGTTTGCTCATCTCAATAAAAGTCTCCTAAAAAACCCTATGATCCATTTCCTGTGATTTGGCCGCTCATACATTTTCGAGGTAGGTCTTCTGGTAAATCTAGTGCATCATCCAAATTCCAAATAGTTCATGTGATCCATTCTCACTACTTATGACAGTGGACTGTTCGCGAGAGTCTTAAAAGTATTCTTTTATGTACCTAATTTATATTACCGATGATGCCACGGCCAAAAGGCCAAAAAATCAAAAATGATGTTTTCATTTAGACGGATTCTGGTATGTACATACAACCGGATGGATGATGTGCCTATAGTGATTAAAATTTGAATATACTTCTCAAATCTGAATTGAACTTGGAGAATGTCTTAAATGGCCGACAACAGGCGCAATCACATTAAAATTATACAATGTCGTAGCCAAACTCCTATATAACTCAACACACGGCGTCGATATATTTTCAAAAATAGATCATATGTTGCGTGCTTGAACTATTTCTTCTCAAAGGACCACCTAACCATGGGTCAGGACATAAGGTCTTCTTGTAGTAGCACCTTTTATTGCAGCCTTTTAAAAGATTTTTATATGAAAAAAATAACTTTTTGTGGGATTATGCATCACATGACATTTTTATTCTGACATATTAGATCTATTGCTAGGCAGGCAAAACAAAAAATCACAGCACACTAAGAATAGTTGGAGCCTTTGAGCTAAAGGCTCTGTTCCATGTTTCATTATAATTTATCAATCAATGAGAAAACTGAACATAGCCGCCAGCGTTGGAAAGCCTGTCTTTTCAAAATAACTATCTATAATATAACAACTACCTACCAAATACATAATACTTACTATATAGGTACATGTACAAAATTTTACATTAATGAGGGCATAGTGAACAACTTACTAGCCCATATAAAACATTTTCATAAAATCTAATGAGAGTCAATTTCTATAGGTAGAATACAGATTTTCGAAACTGATCTTCTTAAAATACTACCACTTGCTACGCGCACTGATACAACTCTAATAGTTTTGTCTGTTACAGGGTGAAGTTCTACCACTCTGGCCATTGGCCATATAAGCGGAGGCATATTGTCCTCTACTATTACCACTAAAGAATCAACCTTTAAACTAATGTCAATATCTGTTTTCCATTTTGGTCTCGTTTGTAATTGAGATAAATATTCACGTGACCAACGAGTCCAAAAATGTTGTAACAATTGTTGTTGATATTGATAACGATCATGTCTATTAACTTTGATCTCTTTGACGTCTGCTTGAGGTGTACATAAAAAAGAATTTCCTATAAGGAAATGTGCTGGCGTCAAAGGTACCAAATCATTTGGATCAGTTGACAATGGTGTCAATGGTCGAGAATCAAGACACGCTTCTATTTGTGTCAATACAGTACACATCTCTTCATAATTTAACGAAGAATTAGCTAAAACTCTGCGTAAATGATATTTTGTAGACTTTACTACTGCTTCCCATAATCCCCCCATATGGGGTGACTTGGATGGAATGAAATGCCAATTTATTTTATCTTTGGCTAAAAATTGAGAAATTCTATCATTATGAGCATCATCAGAGAGTAATTCATATAACTCAATAAAATGATTTTTTGCCCCCACAAAATTTAAACCATTATCAGAGTATATGTCGTTGGGTTTTCCTCTACGAGATATAAATCGTTTCAAAGCATTTAGGAATGTATTTGTTGTTAGATCATTTACAAGCTCGATGTGTACAGCCCTAAATGCCAAACATACAAATACGCAGATATAAGCTTTTACAAGTAGACTTTTAAGTCTCACACCATCTTTGACAAATATAGGACCAATATAGTCTACAGCACAATTTGAAAAAACTCGACTTGGGGTTACTCGAGGAGATGGTAGCTGTCCCATTAGAAATGTGGAAGGTTGTGGATTCACTCGAAAACATCTGATACAAGATCGTATCACATATTTCACCATATTTTTTCCATTTACAGGCCAGTACTTTAAACGTAAAATTGAGAGTAGATTCTGTACTCCTCAATGTAAATGTTTGATATGTTCAGCTCTGATAATAAGGACAGTTAGTTTGTGTTTATATGGCAAAATGATTGGACATTTTTGGTCATATTCTAAATTTGAATGAAAAAGTCTTCCTTCGACTCGTAATATATCCTGAGAGTCAAGAAATGGATGTGAACTTAAAATCTTGCTCCTTTTGTCTAATGACTTGTTACTTTTCAAACAATTGATCTCTCGATAAAAATATTGGATTTGTGCTAATCGAATTAAAACATTTAATGATTCTGAAAGCTCATCCACTGTTAAAGACTTTGACAAAGGGTTAATTTTATTCAAAGTTCTAAATTTAAATCTTAAAACATATCCAATCTGAGTATTTTTTAAAGATATTAAATTCTTGATTTTCAACTGTTGTAAAAGTTACCAGTGAACCTTTTACTTTTGGGAGATCCGAAATTTCATCCCTAGACGTTAAAGTTTCCATAGATTGATTAAAGGTGTCATCTTCTAATAAAAATGATGGTCCGTACCACCATATTTCAGAATTGATTAATTCTTCTGGTTCTATACCACGTGATATAATGTCTGCGGCATTATTTTCGCTTCGTACATGTCCCCAGTAATTAATTTCAGTATGTTCCATTATTTTTGCCACTCTATTTTCAACGAATGTCTTCAATAAACTAGGTTCGATATTTAACCAAGAAAGGACAATTGTAGAATCGGTATATAATGTTATTTTTGAAAAGTCTATATCAAGAGTATGTACAACAGTTTTAGTTAATTTAGCTAATAAACATGCAGCTAATAATTCGAGTCTTGGCAAAGTTACTTTCTTCAGAGGCGCCACTTTTTTAGATTTTGCACATAATAAGCGGACATATCTTTGACCTTGATTATCGAAAGAGCATAAGTAAAGAGCAGCGCCATGAGCCTTTTCACTAGCGTCACAAAAACCATGCAATTCCACTGAATTGTATGTATTTTGTAAAACTTGTCTCTTGATTTGGTTCAATGTAGGTATTTGTGATAAAACTTTACCCAAAATTGATTCAATTCATTTGGTATCGACTGATCCCATTCCAACTGCAATTGCCATAACTGCTGAATTAAAATTTTTGCCTTTATTAATGCGGGACCGATAAGTCCTAATGGATCGATCATAAATCTGTGATAATACAGATAACACAGATCGTTTTGTAACTTGAGAAAAGGTATGATTTATTTTAATTGAATATTTGAGGGAATCTGAAATAGGATTCCAGGAGATTCTCAACATTTTCAATTCTTCATCATCATAAGGTAAGATTAATTTATCGTCTTGAATTTTAGAATTATTTGAAATGTAGTTCAAAATCGCATTTTTGTTGGAAGTCCATTTTCTCAGCTCAAAGCCTGCTTGAGAAAGAATTTGTGTTATCTCCAGATATATTTCCAAAGCTTCATCGATTGTATCAACACTGAAAATCAAATCATCCATGTAAAATGATTTTTCTATTATTTTCGATGTTCGAGGAGAAAGTTCTTGATTTTCTATAGCGAGTTGCTTTAGACATCTGGTTGCGAGATAGGGTGCACATTTGGTTCCATATACAACTGTATTTAATAGTTCGAGGTATTAGCGGGAATAGGACGTAGAAATAAAACTCCTTCTAGCGGAGAATCGCCGACGTTTCGACTTTATTTAAAGTCTTTTTCAAGGCTATTCACCAAAACAAAGGAGTCCATGTCATGATTATAAACGATATCAATCATCTCAATACACACTGGAGGGACACACATTAAATATTCCAACAATACAGATATCAATAAAATCACAAATTAAAACTTAGGGCTAGAAGTAGAAATTTAAAACTTTAAAATGATGTATATGGGACGAGTACTCGACGTAAAGTTTACGTCGTACCCCATATACATCATTTTAAAGTTTTAAATTTCTACTTTTAGTCCTAAGTTTTAATTTGTGATTTTATTGATATCTGTATTGTTGAAATATTTAATGTGTGTCCCTCCAGTGTGTGTTGAGATGATTGATATCGTTTATGATTATGACACGGACTCCTTTGTTTTGGTCAATAGCCTTGAAAAATACTTCAAATAAAGTCGAAACCTGGGCGATTCTCCGCTAGAAGGAGTTTTATTTCTACGTCCTATTCCCGCTAATACCTCGAACTATTATTTTACTAAGGACGCTACTGAGTACACCATACTGTATTTAATAGGTAAACCTGAATTGGTTTGTCTGTATCACTTCTTCATAAGATTTGTTGATATGAACGATCTGAAGAATCGACTAATATTTGCTTGTACATCATTTTGACATCGGCGTTCAAAACAACAGATCTAAGGCGAAATCTAAGAACAATAGAAAATAAGTCGTCGTGCACCGTGGGTCCTAGACCCAACAAATCATTGAGTGACACGTCTTTTTTGGTTTTGAAACTAGCATCAAATACTACTATGCATGGTGTAGTCAAACTGGAATCGCGTAGTACGGTTTGATGAGGAATAAAATATGAAACATTTTCAACAGATTCATCGTGATAAACATTACATTTTAATGTCATATGCTCCAGTTTTTCATATTCCTTCATGAATTGAACATATTGCGATTTTAATCTTCCATTTCGCCCTAATCGCGATTCAATATTTGAAAAACGTTTTAAACATAATTCTATCGAATTACCGAGCTTATTTTCAAAGTTTTCGATAAACGGTCATTTTACTACAAACCGACCGTCTAAATTTCGTTTTGTCGTTTGCATAAAATATTCTTCACAAAATTGTGCTTCGGTTGATAAGATTTGTTTTTGAGGCAGCTCCTCAGTTTGCCAAAATTTAGTTAGCAGTTCTTTAAGTTTCCGTTTTCACTGTTTTGCACAAAATTTCAATTACTTTTTTCTGTATTTTGCCTTTCATGTGAATTCAAATTTAGTGTACCAGCCAAAATCCAACCCAATAATGTTTCTTGCAATATTGGCATATTTTTCCGAAATTGATTCTTTTGTTTCTCAATAGTTCATAAAAAATGCTTGCGCCCAAAAGCAGATCAATAACTTTTGGTTCGTTATATCTTTCATCAGCCAGCTGAATATTTTGTGGAAAACTGACAATATATTTTCGAAATGCGACCAAAGGTTACCTTTCTGTGATGATTGGTAATATCAAAAAGGTTAAGCGAGTTTCAAATGAGCTAAATCGTGATTTTATTTTGGCATTGGTTTTTGATTTGATGTTTGTGACTATTTGATTAATTCCTGCAAGAGGCATGTTGAAATTATCGCAATGCAATCCAAGTTTTTTACATAATGATTCACTCATCAAATTGGATTGACTACCGGAATCTAACAATGCAACACATTCATGAAATGTTCCTGATCTGTCTTCTATTAATATTTTTGTAGATAGTAACACTTGACTTTTATTCACATTAGCGAACGATACTTCACAAAAATTCCCAACTATACTATTTACTGACAAATATTGTCTTTCGTTTTGAGAAATATCATTTTCTATGTTTCCGTTGAATCCGTCCATAAGATTTTGATCACCTGATGGCATCGTAGAGCGTTCGTCCGGTATCTCTGTAAAAACATGAGCTGTCTTGCGTACTTGAGAAATTGATGATGTTGTTCTTGGGCTATTTAGATTTGCAGGACTACGAAATTCCCTATTTTCATTATTTCTATTAGAACCTTTTGGATAATTATCGTCATGTAAAAGAGTGTTATGTCTCAAATTACATTTTGTACACCTGCTAGACTGGCATTGCATTTTAAAATGTCCTGTACATAAACAATTTTACTACAAAGCCTATGTTTCCTTAGTTCATTATATTTTTCATTTAACGATAAAGATAAAAACTTTGAACACTGATGAACGAAATGCGATTCTTGACATATTTCACATGAGTGTCCTGCTCCCACGTAGCATATTTGGAGGTTATCTTGCAAGTTTTTTGAATATTTTTGATTTTTGTTGAAGCTATGAGAATTTGAGAAAAAAAACGCGTTTGAGCTGCTTGATTTGCTAATATATTTATGTTGATTATCACTATTCAACGCTTCCAAAGTGAAATATTTCCTAGATAAGAAGTCCATAAATTCCTTTAACGTAGGCATTCTATTATTTTCCAATTTACCTTCCCATTCTCTTCGTGATCTATCATCTAATCTTTTTAAAATAATTGGTATCAATATTGCATCCCAATGTTCTACAGGTGAATTCAATTTTTCCAAAGCGCTTTTATGTTGAGTGACTGCATCAATCAACTGTCTTAGATCTTGAGATGATTCCCTTTTTATATCAGGTAATTTGAACAATAAACTATTAATATGGTAGTTTATAATAGCACGTCTATTTTTGAAACGCGACCTCAACAGCTCAAGAGCTATTTCGTAGTTATTTGCTGTTATTTCTAAATTGTCTATTATTTTGAGAGCAATACCTTTACAACATGTCTTTGGATATAAGAATGTTTGAGTTTCTGATAAATCTATACGAGAGTGAATAAGTGAATTATAAATTTCATAAAAACCTAACCAAGTCTCGTAATTTCCATGAAAATTTGGTAAACCTAAATCTGGTAGCTTTCCAAAATTAGCAACTGAATATTGCTGAGGTTGACTTGAAGATGTTGAAGCTAAATTTGCAGTTTGAGAAGTCTGCTGCTTTTGCAAACATTGTCGAGCAAACGACATATTTTGAAAATATGCAGTTTCTATTCTTTCGCGTTCGCCTTCTTCCGTGGGTTCTGAAAATTCTAACTGTGACTGAACTTTTTCAAATACGTGCATATCTTCCTCCATGCTTTTTGAACGAATTTCAATCTGTTCAAAACTACTCTGATTTGTGGTTATAAATCTTTCAGAACGCGTTAACTTTGACTTTAAAATTCCCCGTGAATGTCTCAAATGAGAAAGTTCCTCTCTCTTTTCCTCTTCACTCATATTCACTGATTATAAAAGAAAATATGTTTAGATGATAAAAAGTTTTTGAAATATAATTTACGCAGTTTTAGCTAAGTATGACAATGACAGTAATAGGTTAGATACGAAACCTCATGATACAAATTGATAAAATAATATAAAAATGCGAATATCACTAATATGAAAAGATCTCACTCGAATGTTCCGCTAAATAGTCCTTCACCATCTGACAACATCGAACTCTATCTGGTGACTCGTATACAGGGTGTTTTCTAAAGATTGGTAAAAAATTCGTTGTGTGATTCCTGGGGTATTTTCATGAAAAAAAGTTCCTATAAACATTTGCCGAAAAATGTTTCCTAAGGGAGCTACGCCCCTTTAAATAGGGCACCCCGAAGACGGTTTTTCCTCAATATTTCCGAAACCTTACATACAAAAATCATGAAATTTGGTACATCATACAAACTTTTAATGCTGAATGAGAATTTGAGCTCAGAATTTCAAAATTTTAATCAGGGGCGTACCATACTGGCGGGGTTAAAGGTTAAAAGAATCCAATTTTTTAAATGGTATGGTACGCCAGTATGGCGATGATTTTTGTATGTAAGGTTTCGGAAATATTGAGGAAAAACCGTCTTCGGGGTGCCCTATTTAAAGGGGCGTAGCTCCCTTAGGAAGCATTTCTCGGCAAATGTTTATAGGAACTTTTTTTCATGAGAATACCCCAGGAATCACACAACGAATTTTTTACCAATCTTTAGGAAACACCCTGTATACTTGGACTGTGAACTGCAATACTGACTGTTGATGCGCCTTTCGTCAAGATCTCGATGGCTATCACCTTTTCTTGAACTCTTGCTCGTCTCTTCAATCTGATATCACTCAGTTGCTTCTAATATCAGATATAACCATGAAATTCTCGAACTGTCACTTGGACACTTGCGCTCGCGCTCACTTTCTGCAACACTTTCTTGTTAACTTTACTTTCGAGCTGGTTTTGGGGATATGCGTTATAACTTTCGAGCTTCTTTCTCTTTCGTGGATATGCTTTGTAACTTTCGTGGATATGCTTTGTGACTTTCGTGGATATGCTTTGTAGCTTTCGTCGTGGATAAGGTCTGTAACCTACTTTTCGGAACGATTTCCTTTCAAGAACAAACTTCTTTTCCATGAAGTTCTGATTTAATCCGGCTCGAAGGACCAATATTTTGCGTGCTTGAACTATTTCTTCTCAAAGGACCACCTAAACATGGGTTAGGACATAAGGACACGTTTTCTTGTAGTAGCACCTTTTATTGCAGCCTTTTACAAGATTTTTATATGAAAAAATTAACTTTTTGTAGTATTATGCATTACATGACATTTTTATTCTGACATATTAGATCTATTGCTAGGCAGGCAAAACAGAAAATCACAGCACACTAATAATAGCTGGAGCCTTTGAGCTGAAGGCTCTGTTCCATGTTTCATCATAATTTATCAATCAATGAGAAAACTGAACATCATAAATGTCTTTGAAAATTAATAATTGATGTGTCCCGCATAAGAACCGACACAGAGCAGGAGCATGTAGGAGATCCCAATATATTATGATTTATTGCAACTTAACTATATACGAAGTTGCACCCGTAAGAAGTTATAAGCCTCACAAGTGCGATTTCAAATTTCGAAAACATCCAATATACAGGGTGGCGCATTAGTGTGTGGAAGTCAATTTTCTCCCTTGTCAAAAGAGATAGGAAAAAATTTTCAAGACAAAACTTAACATAATGTCTTTTCCCCTAATTTTAGTGAATACTCGATAGCCTGACAACACCACACGTTCTAAAAAATAAAACCAGTGTATCATACGTAGAATATTACGCTGAATCCAAATCTCTAATCAAAAGTTGGGGTTGCTATTTAAAAAAAGTGTATTTTTTATGCCACGGTTTCCTACAACTCTCTGTATACACAGTAGTATTTTTAAATTGTGACCCTGCTGGAACCCTATAAGTTTTGTCTTGAAAAATGTTTCCTATCTCTTTCAATAAGGGAGAAAATGGACTTCCACACACTAATGCGCCACCCTGTATCAGTTATACCAGAACTTGGAAATACCAAATTTGGTCCACGTTCTAAGTGTACTGAAAGCATCCATCGACAGTATTTGGAGCTCAATCGAGGTGTTTTAAAGTGTTGATAAGGGATGGATGCACTGGAGAAAAGAGAAAAATCATGGAATGAGGCTAAAGCATTGACCAGAAATAGAAGGAATGGGCCAGATTCGTGCACAATTAATGTAAATTGAGAAAAAAAAAAAAAAAAAAAAAAAAAAAAATGTGGACATGTATACACCCGACACCATTTCAAATGGTACAGTATGGGGTTTTTTGATAATATATATAAGGGATGGTACACCATTGAAATAAGACTGATTTTCTTAACCCGTTGGCGGACTTGAAAAATGCTTGTTTCATTTTATGGGGAATTGAGTTCTAAAACTTTTCTTGCTCCTGTATTTTTGCAAAAAACTTTGTCGTTTTCAGCAAAAACCCCAATATCTGAAAATTCGTATTGTATCTGTCATATCAGAAGTCGTCGAAAATTCCAATGTTGGCTATGGAACAAACGTCAGACTTGACCGTTCAGAAAGTAAGTCATCTAATTAGTATGTAATTTTAGCTTTGTATTGTCCATATAGCAGGGACATTTTTCTCATAGAAATTTCCAACGCGAGTTTATAATGATAAATCCGTTTTATTGATCAGTATTTGACTGCTCTATTCATTTGGAAGTTCTTTAAATCACTTTGTTGGATCTACTTGACAACATTAGTTTATGCACGATGGAACATCGCCTTCTCCTAATAATGATCGCTGTTTCTAAAGCATCATAATTCGCATAAATGGATTAGAGTAGGAAATTGTTCACAACTTTGGCATTCATGATCACGAGAACCTCAAATGGGACCTCTTTTTTTAGTTGAAATAAATTGGGTGTTCCACAGTTCGACGTCAGTTGCTTATCGAGCCGAATTGTGGAATCGGATTACGGATAAATGTATACACATTAGAAACAACTAACATTTTGGTGATGATTTTGGACAAATAATGTAACCTCTCACCGCTAACTGTATATTATTTCTATTGTATAAATTGGTACTTTTTCTATTTTTTTTTTCTTCTTTTTATTAAATGATTTCACCTGATTGTAGAGTCTGACATTTAATTTCGTAGCCAACTTTGAAATTTTCGACGATTTTTAATATGACAGTTAAAATACGTGTCATCAGTAATGCTTTTTTTTAATCAAATTGAAGTGTGTGTTCATGTCCAAAAACACCGTATACCAAATATCAGCCCCTGAATCGCACTAGTTATTTTACAATAAATGATCAAAGTTGACATCGACGCAGAGAAAGTTTTGACGTCATGACGCGTATACTTAGCAACCATTTGAATGTTTGAGGTCTGAAGTGACATTGAGATAGTTTATTTCGTAGTTTTTGAAAAAAAGAGGATGGTATAAATATGGCACTCTGCCGCAGGCCGCAGTGTGGGTACTAATTCCACTTTGAAATTTCCCAACAACTTTTCATCCGCGTTCCTGGGCCTGATGACGAAAATCGGCAAACAAAATTGCTAAGAGTATGCAGAAGAAATGTGGAGAATATCTAATTGAAAAACAGTGCTATTTATGTATGTGGAGATCAATTTATTGTAAGTACTATGAAGTGAATACCAATAATTTTGTTTTAACATTTTTAGAGATTTTATTCTTAGGTACGTATTGCTCCGCATATTACAAATTACAAATCAAAAAAATGGACCTTGTTATTACATTTTACCTGTATCCTACAGTATTTCTGGCGATGAGGTAGGGTAGAGGCACAACTTATGGCCAGCTTAAGGCTCAGAGTCCCGCGAGCTTTTGAGCTGCCAAAAAGTGGTTCAGAAAAACACGTTTTTCTAACACATCTGTTGACATTTCCGAAAAGTTTTTTTTTCTAGTTATAGACAAAGCCTTGATTAATGTCCTATACTTAATAAAAAGTTTCAAAATTGATCAGAAATATAAAATATTTTTTGCTCAAAGTTGATCAACTTTTTCCATTTTCTCAACTTTGTACTTATTTTATCTGGTCGAAATAGAGTACAGGACGTGTGTTGAACATTTGGTGAAAGGCTAAAACAAAAATCATAGAGAAATGTTGTGCCGTTTACTAATAAAGTGCGTTTTTCAAAACCTTCACATTACCAATTATCACTTATTTTGACCCCATTCAGTGGCGACATCACAGATTATTATTCGAAGTCGATTTTGGGGCGTAGTTTACGTATCAGCTGTTTAGCTTGGATTTTGTTTTATGATATCAGGACCGGTTTGTGTTTTTTAATGAACTTGGAAAATTGATGTTCTTTGAATTTGGGACGGTCAATATAAGAGAATATGATTTATATTCAGTTTCTTCCACCGTTTTGAATCCGGAGTAGTTTTTGGTGAAAATGCTCCGATATTTACGTACTTTTTTTTTTGTAATGTGGTGAAGTTATGTTTCCATAGTTTCGTTATGTTTTAATGGATCTTATTGTAAATCTTATTAGGTATGTAGGTTCAATGAGGGAGAGGGATGATATATATAGTTGATATGTTTTTATAATTTAGTGAAGTTATGTCCGCAAAATTTCGTTATTTCTCAAAGAATTTTATTCAAATTCGGTATATACGTTCTATTTGGGTTCGGTTGGATTTGGTGAGAATACATGTTCGCATAATGTCGTTATCTTTCAAAGAAATGTGATCAAATTCGTTATGAAGGTTCTATTGGGGATTTAAATGAGAAATTAAAAAAAATTGATTTGGTCAAGTTATGTTTGAATAGTTTTTTAATTTATAGCCACATCATGGTTTCGTTATTTTTAAACAAAATTTATTAAAACTAGATATGTAGGTTCTATGAGGGATATAGTAGAGAATTGATGCTCATGGGACTTGGGATGGTCGACATAAGACTTTATGATCAATATTTGGTTTCGCCCACATAACTGAGCCGTTTTGAATCCGGAGATTTTTTGGTAAAAATGCTCCGATATTTGATTTTCGGAAAGTATACCTACTTAAAATAAGAAAAAAATGTTGTGATCAAAGTACGAGATAATAGAATATAATAAGGATTTTTTGTTGATAGGCATTGATTATCAGCATTGATTTTCCTAACTGATGTTGATAATGTTGTTCACCTACCTCAGAAATATTTTCTATTATTAGAAGACGTACTTTTGTTTTTTTTGCCAAAGAATTTTAAACAGTTTGAACAATATTTCTATACTAGGCGTGGCCAAAAAAACTATGCATGTCTCATATGTCATTCTAAAATGGGATGCCATTTCTTATACGTCCAAAGAATGTTTTAACAAACGTTTGGGTGATTTTTAGGGTAAGTAAATTTTGAAAAAAATGATTCAATGAGTCTACTCTCGCATTGTTTTATTATTTTTGCTTAGATTTGTTGTGATTAAGTATATTATTATGTAGGTTCTATGAGGGAGGGGAATATAGTTGATGTATTTTCAATTTTGAAAAAATGATGTGGAAAAAAAGTCTTCAATCTCACAAATTCCTATTGTTTATTCAAATATTTATTACGTCACTTCCAGTTTCGGGGTCGACACTTTGCACCCCATCCTCAGGTCATCGAAACTAAAGAAATATATTCAAGTTACAAGTACGTCATTAGATACATAAAACAATGAAGGACCTCACATGCAACATGGGGAAACATACATTTGTAAAAAGGACAAAAAACGTTGTAACTTGTAACATGAGGGTCAAGTACGCCCTTCAGATGAACAATGAAGAATAGGGCACACTTGATTTATTTTTAATCGAACTTTTTTGATTTAAATCGATTTTTTTGATTAAAATCTCCTTTCATATGTATTGTGTTATTTTTAATAATAATTTTTCAGATGCATTTTTTCTGAACATAATATTTCATTTCAAGTTTTGACACAACACAAAGCAACTTAACCAGTGTCAAACTTAAATTGGGTCATATTTAACAAAATTTGTGAAACATAATTGAATACCTCAACTGACATTTAATCATTTCAAAAAAACAAAACCAATAAATAAAGCATCGGCAAGACTGAATATTTGTATGATTGATGACTTTATTTGATTTTACTTTTCAACAATGCAAGCAGATAAGGGAAAATAAATATTTTTCAATCATGTGATTTAAATCAACGATTTTTTTTAAATCATGTGATTTAAATCACTGATTCAAATCAACGCAACCCTGTAGAAAAGTGAATATAATATAATGATAATCTTAGCCACTTTTCCATGACGGAAACTTCTGAGTTTGTTGATATCGTTTCCATGGCATTACCATCAACTTCATTTCAAATGGAATCCCCCATTTTTTATTTCATTTTGGAATTCTACATAAAATTCCCAATAATATGATGAGGATATTTTTATGTGTACAGAATGGACGAAAAATAAGCTACGACCATCAGTTTCATGATTTCAACTGGAAACCCCTTTTTTTATTACTTCTTCTACATCAAATTCCAAGTAAGTTTCATGTACCATGTTTTTAAGCTAACGCACCAACAGTAATCGAGAAATTCACGATTGATCAAATTTAAATAATTTCTGAACAATCGTAAATTTCTCGATAACTGTTATTGGGGTTAGTTTAAGGACCTGGTACATGAAACTTACTGAGAATTTGATGCAGAATTTGTAAATAAAATAAAGAAAGGCTTTCCATTTGAAAAAAATGAAGTTCATGGTCGTTACTTATTTTTTGTTCACTTTGTACACATAAAATTATCTTCACTAAATAAACCGCAATCAAAAATAAAAACCGATGTTTCCAAAAATTTTCTAATGAAATCACGCGGGAACCCTTATGGGAAAAACATCGTCCAACCCAGTAAATAAAATCCCACCAAAAACATTCTGTAAAAAAATAGCCAAGTCTCGAAGGAGTTGCTTGATTATTTCTAAAATGTAATGAAATCTCTAGACAAAGTTGAGCCAAGTCTAAGGTTCCTTACTGCAATTTCTTTATTATTATATTTAATGTTATGTGACTTGGCCGTTGAACATTTTTTACACGTTTGTGGGTACAGGTCAGTACCTGTTTCACACGTTTATCAGTACCTGTTTTACACGTTAGTGGGCACTGGTCTGTACCAGTTTCACACGTTTATCAGTATCAGTTTTACACGTTAGTGGGTACTGGTCAGAGCCAGTTTCACACGTTTATCAGTATCAGTTTTACACGTTAGTGGGTACTGGTCAGAACCAGTTTCACACGTTTATCAGTACCAGTTTTTCACGTTTGTGGGTACTGGTCAGTACCTGTTTTAAATGGTTTTACACGTTTATCAGTACCAGTTTTACACGTTAGTGGGTACAGGTCAGTACCTGTTATAAATGGTTTTACAGGTCAGTACAGGAACCTTAGACTTGGCTCAACTTTGTCTAGAGATTTAATTACTTTTTAGAGATAATCAAGCAGCTCCTTCAAGACTTGGCTATTTTTTTACAGAATGTTTCTGGTGGGATTTCACTTCTTTTTGCAGAAAGCTGACTAGACGTGGGCTGTGTGCGATCTGTTAAATTACTTATTACACTTGCTTAGCTCGGAATGGCTAAGCAGCCGGAAGTTGTAGGACTGCCTAGTTGCTAACTTATTTTCTGAACAACTAACTTTTATGAGTAACACAATGAATGATTTAGTGAGTACTATTGCTTTATTGTTAAATATCCTATATTATAATATAATAATATGCTAAATAAACTATATGTGATGAATTAAAAATTTTGAATTGTGGACTGGTTTGGTTTGTATAAGCCTTCTTTATGGACGGACCGGTTACGTTGAGATAGATCAATGATATATTTAATAAGTGGAGTGGCTATAGTGCTGACAGGCAAAATAAAAAGTAGAGAGATAAAAAGTAATTCTTACGTATATATATACCAATTTTCAAAAAGATTTGATGAACGTTGTAGAAGTTAATGCTCTGTAGCGCCAGCTAGTGACAAGCTACTGCAAAACTGATATTATTTAAATGTTCTTCATGTTTAATAATCTATATACGAATTTTCAAAGAAATCGGATGAACGTTGTAGAAGTTGATGCTGGCAGCGCCATCTAGTGACGAGCTACAGCAAAACTGATAGCACTAAAATGTTTTCCATGTTCAATAATCTATATATACTAATTTTCAAAGAAATCAGATGAACGGTGTAGAAGTTGATGTTGGCAGCTCCATCTAGTGACGAGCTACAGCAAAACTGATAGCACTAAAATACTCTCCATGATCAATAATCTGTATATACCAATTTTCAAAGAGATCGAATAAATGGTCTAGAAGTTGATGCTCTGCAGCGCCATCTAGTACCTGGTCTTCCATGATCCAGGATTTGATAGTTTTTCCTCCATGTGGGCGTCAAACTTTACCTCTGTACCAAATTTCAACGCTCTAGGTAAATGGGCAGTACCAGTTCTATTTTGATGACCAATGAGTCAGTGTCCAAAATTCGAAACTTTGTGTTCGCTTAGCTTCGGAACTAAATGATCTACCGACTTGAAATTTTGAATATCAAGTGTGTGCTTATAGCTTACTAGATGACGAAAATTTCAGCGTTCAAGTCCCATCCAGACATTATCAAATAGGAGCCTGAAAATACGGCGAAATGGTTCCAGAAAAGGATGGTACGGCAGTTTGCTTCGCGCTCGACTTGGCGGGGGCACTGCCGTGCCCCCAGATAACGCAAGACAGGCCCTGGAATTCGCGCTGTTCTCAAACCACAAAACTCCGAATTTATTCAGATTGGCGTAGCGGACAAGATGCGAGCCTTAAGCAAAATATGTAAATTTTGTCATTGTCACGGGTTAGTGTTAGTGTTAAAGAAAAAAATCTATACACATTCGTGAACCTCCAAGTGTTCTCTATCGAGGTAAATACATGAAATAATCCGTTTTTGAGAATCAAAATTTTTTTTACAATTTGAAAAAAAGGTGTAAAATTCCCTACTTTTGGTAATCGGTCTCCCGCTTATGGCCAGATAATTTTACCACTTATGGCCATATATTTACTAGGTATATGTTGAATATAATAAAAAAAAAGGTGTTGAGGTTTTAGTATTTTCAATGTATAAAAAGGTTACCAAAAGATCAATCAATCAAATCAATCTGATCAATCCTCACCCTTCTCATAACCTTCTACCCACTCCTAACATTTTAACGCGTCAGTTCGCGCGCGGGATTTGGATTGTAAGCTGCACTGAATCTTATCATTTCTAGAGAATAGAGGAAGTGGCCATAAGTGGGGTGATGGCCATAGGTGGTCCCTTTGCCCTACACAAAAAGACAACTGGACCAAAACTTTAATTTCTCAAGCAAAAGTCATTCTTTATAAGAATTTTTGCTTATTGAAGAAAAACGATTGTCGATGGAAAAAAAAAACAAATTTTGTATAGGGCCTTCAAGAAGTTGGAAAATCAATTTAATTCAAGAGAGAACTACCTACATTCATAATATATTCAGCAAAGATGAAACTTTAGACATTCTATTAGTTTACAGTGTTGATAATGGATCAAAGAAGACACATTTTTTTATTTCCAATCATGTATTTAAATTAAAAGTTTTAACGTGATACGATAAATAAAATTAAATAAACCATATGTCGAGGATTACGGAAATAACGGACAGTGTCTTGAGTCTTCCTTTTAATAAAGAGCTACAGTTTCGATGCTATGTTGCATCTTCTTCAGGCTATTAAAAAATTGGAGACCAATATTGACAGAAATTTACATTTAAACTCGAAACATGAATACAACGAACAATTAAAATATGTATATAGTACATCACTCATAAAATTATAACGGTCAATAACCAAATAAATCAATACGCTTCAAAAATTTTTTGTGATTTTGAAGCGTATTGATTTATTTGGTTATTGACCGTTATAATTTTATGAGTGATGTACTATATACATATTTTAATTGTTCGTTGTATTCATGTTTCGAGTTTAAATGTAAATTTCTGTCAATATTGGTCTCCAATTTTTTAATAGCCTGAAGAAGATGCAACATAGCATCGAAACTGTAGCTCTTTATTAAAAGGAAGACTCAAGACACTGTCCGTTATTCCCGTAATCCTCGACATATTGTTCATAACCTTTTTCGGACGTTAACCTACTTAAATTAAATAAACCAATAACTATTAGTGATTATTAGTCAAGGCATAATTCATACAAATATGTAAACCAATCGATACCACACCTTACAATAATAATGATTGCCCAAACACCATAAACCACTTTTCAGTGAAATACAGATTTGAATTGAATAAATTTTGGCTTCCCAATTTAATTTTTTTCTTTTTGCCAAAAACTTTTAAATATAGGTAAATTAAGGTAATTCACGCTTTCCGCTTGAAAAAGAGATTATATTCCAACTTTTTTTTTGAAGGGTATATTCTTGTATAAAATATATTTTTTTCCATCGACAATCATATTTTTTTAACAAGCAACATTTTTTATAAAAATCACTTTCTCGAGAAATGAGTTTGGTCCATGATTTGTCCTTTTGTGTACCTCATCGCAGGACATACTGTATACTGGTAAAATAAAATGAAAAGGCTCATTTCTGTAATCTGTCTGTAGTGATATGTACCCAAGAATAAAATCTCTCAAAATCTAAAAACACAATAGAAGGTAATGGTTTTTTTTGTCAAAATACATACACATATAAAAATGATCTTCACATACACATATACAGGGCTTTTCAGTTAAAACTCCCCACGTCAATATCTCGGAAACGAATAGGAATATTTCATTTCTGTAAAAAGTAGTCAATGTATGGGGTCGAGTAGTTATTTTTCACAGTTAAAAAAATTCGACGCCTACCAAGAGTAAAGCGTCGCGACGCATCGAAAATATTAATCGATTGCAGGGACTTTGAAATTACGCGCATGCTAAAGTACATGTTATTTATAAACTTTTTTGTTATTCAGTCGAACTCATTTATTCTACACAGTTTTGAGATATACAGTGTGTCCAAGATAAGGATGTCTATCATGGGGATCTTGAAAACCGTGAGAGATACAAGGTCGGTTGAATGGAGGCAAAGTTGCGTATTTTGATGCTTAACAAAATGCCGTTTTAAAAGCCAAGAAATTCCGACTAAGTCCGAAATTATCCGAAAAAAACCTAAATTTTTCAAAATTGTTTTCATTTTTTTTTTACCACATTTGAAGAGATATTTTGAAATGAATGGAACTTCTTCATTGCCACTTTTTGCCCTTTACAAGATACCCTTATTAAATTGAAGAACTGACGTTTCGTCTATGAGCAGCCATCATCAACTTTGTTTTTTTAAATACGGTTCTGGATTTTTTATGACGGATTTTGAGGGCCTCTTATGTTCCTAAATCAACAATGTATCGCAATTATTCAAAAAAAAAATGTTGATGGATTTTTCCATAAGAAATCATGTGTTAGAGAGAGACAAAAAATACATTTTTAATAGAATTAAAAACAACCACCTCTTTTTTGATTAGTGCGATACCTCGTTGGTTTAGGAACATAAGAGGCTCTTGAAATCCGTAATAAAAAATCCAGGACCGTATTTAAAAAAACAAAGTTGATGATGGCTGCTCATAGACGAAACGTCAGTTCTTCAATTTAATAAGGGTATCTTGTAAAGGGCAAAAAGTGGCAATGAAGAAGTTCCATTCATTTAAAAATATCTCTTCAAATGTGGTAAAAAAAAATGAAAACAATTTTGAAAAATTTAGGTTTTTTTCGGATAATTTCGGACTTAGTCGGAATTTCTTGGCTTTTAAAACGGCATTTTGTTAAGCATCAAAATACGCAACTTTGCCTCCATTTAACCGACCTTGTATCTCTCACGGTTTTCAAGATCCCCATGATAGACATCCTTATCTTGGACACACTGTATATCTCAAAACGGTGTAGAATAAATGAGTTCGACTGAATAACAAAAAAGTTTATAAATAACATGTACTTTAGCATGCGCGTCATTTCAAAGTCCCTGCAATCGATTAATATTTTCGATGCGTCGCGACGCTTTACTCTTGGTAGACGTCGAATTTTTTTAACTGTGAAAAATAACTACTCGACCCCATACATTGACTACTTTTTACAGAAATGAAATATTCCTATGCGTTTCCGAGATATTGACGTGGGGAGTTTTAAGTGAAAAGCCCTGTATAGAGCACTGCTTTTGAACAAATCAATTCCCCTCATTGCTTCTGCATGGTCTAAGTAATTTTATTCGCTGCTTTTTGTCATCAGCGGCATAATGCAATATTTATATAAACTATTAAACAACTCGCTATATATAAACTATCCTTGAATTTTTTTCAAAAACTATGAAATAAACCAACTCATTGTCACATCAGACTTCAAACATTCAAATGGTTGTCAAAGATACGCGTTATGACGTCAAAACTTTCCCGCGTTTTTTGCTTCGTTTGAATTCTCACAGCGTCGATGTCAATGATTTTGATTAATTATTGTAAAGTAACTAGTGCGATTCAAGGGCTGATATTTGGTACACGGTGTTTTTAGAGATGTATGTGATAATTATATCAACTCGATACTAAAAATTCCTCGATTCGTAATAAAAAAGGTCTATTTAAATGAAAGATTGACAGATTCGAAAAAAACTATATAAATCGATTATGACATATTTTTCTGACGTTACTGGTGATCTCAAAAGTATTTTACCTGTTGATCAGATATTGAATGAACAACTACAAAATTAAAAAATGAAACTCGTATTGCACATTGCACACTAGTTTGACTAGTGTGAAAAAATGTCTATGATATACTAGTCCTAAGTCGTGGCATTTTTCACAACATTCTCCCCCGGGGAAAAGTTAAATACTCTTAAGGGGTAGACCAATTGCACTGGACGTTTTAGCTTTGTCTCGTCACCGGTAACAATTCGCAGGCTCTCGTTCTGCCATCTTGCCCTTGGTATATTTCCAGTACTCTAACCATCTTCCACATCGTTCGAGGTTTATCTTGGTCGTGAAGAATCACAACATATTCTACTTTGACACTACTTGATTTGACCTTTTCATATTCATGAGCAGATTTTAATTGCTGTAGATAGTCCTGAAGCCAAATCTTCCAAAATTTCCCAAGCCTTGTTTCCCTATGCTTCCAAGTTTGCATTATTTCATTACGATTAATCTCAATCGATTTGATATTCATAGAAAAACCACAATCTTTTTCCCCAATGAGAAATTTTGATGGTGTTAATATGAAAAGATTTGCTGAATCATCGTCAATATACGTTAGAGGTCTCGAATTTACTGTAGCTTCGACTTCAACTAAAAAAGTTTCCATTTGCTCAAAATCTGATAATCTTTGACCAATGGCAAATTTTAAATTATTCTTCACACTTCTCACCAATCGCTCCCAGAAACCACCCCACCAGGATCCCCTCTCAATGCTAAATTTCCATTGAATTCGTTTCTTTCGAGCTAAATCTTGAATTTCATCATGTTCCAATAGATTTGCCAATTCTTCTATTTCCAAATTGATACGTTTGAATGTCTTGGCATTATCTGAATATATAGTTTTGAAGGACAGTAACGGGGCTACTGGTAACAAGCAGGATTTTTCAACTATCGGGATCGCCCCAACGTACACTCAGAGGAGGGAGCAATAAATATGGACTTGCTCAGTGGTATTGTATATTAAATCTTAGTTCAAGCTTTCGCCCTAAGTTAAGGGCTTCTTCAGGAAGAATCTATATAAAGAACGTGGTTTCAGTCTACAAAAGTCAGCAAAGGTTAAAATTAACATACAGATTAGTTACAGAGTTCTCCTCAACATAACAAGAAGGTAGGTGTGCATTATTTTGAAGTTACAGGGTGCAGCACCGGGGAAGAAAGTAATAATACCCTTATACTACATGTGACCGTTGAAACAAAGAAACTTTTTTGTTGCTCAAAATTGACAATGACATGACCATTGACATTGGGTATGTCTGACCGTAGGCTAGATGAGCAAGACATGTGACGTCACTCAGTTACCCATCAGGTTAATACAAACTATATCCTGATATTGTAAGGAGAAAAGTAGGAAAGGGGGAGAACAGTCTCAAGTTACCCAAACAGATAAAAGAGCAACAATCAGTTGATTTTTTTTAAAGGAAAAAAGAAATTTGAACATAGTGTCAATGGAACATTAAAGCACTCTCAAAAAAAACAACACTTTTGATTATCCTTCCCTCTTCCTCCTCTCTCCCCTTCCCTTTTATAAAAGAAAAGAAAAAGAAAAAAGGAAAAAGAAAAGAAGCCAGACAGGTACGAAAGTGGAAACTCAGAGCAAATCAGTTAGATTATTGTTTTACTGATATACGTATCTGGATGACAGTGTAGTATAACATACCCGGGTTCGTTCAACAAAGTTGAATGAGGTAAGTTCAATGACGTTCATGACGAATACCTACGTTGACGTTGGACCTACGTTGTGATGACTCCACCTTCAAAAAATTCACTTACCTCGAATGCGCCCGACAAAACAATAATTTGGGAAATTTGAGGATATTGGGACGTTAATTAAAACGCAACGTTCGTAATAAACCTACTTTATTACAAATAAGAATGAAAAAGTGAAAAATAGTGCCGTACTCAGCCTGGAATTCATGTGGGGAAAGAGCACGGCAGAGAAACCCACAATCGCAATTCCAAAAACCGAACCATGCTGTACAACTGTTTTGTATTTTTATTTTTAATGCAATCTGCAATCAACAAATTACTATTTTTCCGCGTCGAAACTGCAGTTCCACATTTCAAAAACACAATACCTACAAGCAAAACTGAAGAGTTGTTTGTTACTGATCCTTTATAGACTTCTGAGGTCCCTGGGTTGCGGAAAACTACTCAGCCACTGTGTGGGTCTTAGGAAGAATATCTCTAACTTGTGTTTACTTGTTTGTTAGGATATTCATCCGTCACGGTGTATAGGAAAATGTTAGTAGATTCACCAAGGCTCACACATACCCTCAATCATACTATAACTACAATCCCAGCGCGGAAACTTAAGTAATTATTGAGTTTTTCCACTTGACGTCCATTTTTGACCCGTAGTCGTATACAGCATCAAGCGGTTTCTTTTAAACACTCACATGTTATTCAAAACAAGACAAATTGTACACCACAGAATAAATGAAATATAAGGACAATCTTCAAGACATATAGTATTAATATAGAGTTCGTTTTACTGACCTATAATAACACGTTGTATCACAGTTTTTTTTCACAGCCCTTCAACTTCAACGCCCCTATCATACATGCTCCCTCGCTGACCGGTACATTCGTAAACTCCTGCGCGCGTATCACGTGACAGGAAAAAATACAACGATGATGCGCGTGCATTATAGAGTATGTTCGCAAAGTATTTGAATATCAGTGTGATATAGGTCGTTCATTAGGTATATGGGTTAACGACTATATTTGACTGATTTTAACTGACAGTGTGATTGATGATAATTAGAGGGGACGGTATTCCTCAACAGGGTTTTTTTGTAAGTGATTGAGGAAGTAAATAGGTATAACTAGAACTTAGGCCCTCCACGTCTTTCTTGAGATTAACACAGTTGTCGCAGTTATGATCTTGTTTATTAGCATGTATGCTGAGGCTAGTACTAATTGGGCGGTGTCTGCAATCACTTTTATGTGATGCACTATAACTTCACAAAAACTATCAAAAAGGATTTTTTCCTTTTTTTTTCCTTACTTTCAACTTAACATTCTCTAATATAAATTTTTGCAGTCTAGATGCACAAAGTGCAGCTGTAAGTTCCAATTTCGGCAAAGTTAATGCTTGTTTCAAAGGTGCTACTCGATTCGCCATTGAAACTGTGCATTCGTTGGATATTATACACTTCAAATAGGCTAGTGGACTAGCGTCAGCAAATATATGCAATTCTACATCCATGTCTCTGTTCCCGTAAAACACATCTGGGAATACATGTTTGTTGAATCTTGTATCCATTTCTTCCATTCACAGGTTATCTCAGCTGGTAATAGGTCATCCCATTTTAATTTCAGAATCCAGACTTTCTGCAATAAATTTTTTATTGTTATAGTAAATGGGCCCAAAAAACCAAGTGGGTCAAATATTCCAGCGATCGTTTTTAAAACAAGACGTTTCGTTGGTTTCTCAAAATGTGCAGAGTCATTTAATATGTTTTGCAAATCAACATTTAGCTGGTCTGTAGAAGTGAACCAGATAATTCTCAAAACCTTCTTTGAATAATTTTTCACATCAAGTTTAATTTCTTGCATTTCACCTGAGAATATCTCCGTTAGCTCAGGATCATTTGACGCCCATTTTCTTAGATTCATATTTGCCTCAGCCATAGTTTTTCTAGATCGTTGATATATGTCCTTAGCTTCTGATGTGGAACATGCAGCCATAACCAAATTATCAACATAGAATGAATCCAGCAAACGTTTTCCAAATTCTTGATCTTCGTGATTAAATAAATGTTTCCGTAATGTCACAGCTAGTAGAAAAGGGCTTGCCGTGACTCCAAACGTCACCCTGCACATTTTAAATACTTGAAGCTTTGGAAGTCGAGTGACTGAAGTTATCTCTTCTTTAATGGGATCCTTGTACCATAAAAATCGATGAAAATCTCGGTCTTCTTTCTTCAAAGAAATCTGCAGAAAGGCCTTTTCAATGTCTGCTATTAGACCCACACAACCGACTCGGAAATTCAATAGCATATTCTTTGGCAAGTCTGGTATTAGATTTATCTTCCGGTAAAAGTTTCTTATTTAAGGAGGGCATACCAAGAGCATGCGCACTTGCGTCAAAAACTACTCGAACCTGTGTAGTCTCTTTATCGTATCGATATACGGGCCTATGCGGCAAGTAATAACACCCTTCATGTGACACATTATTCTCGCTCACTATTTCAGCACATCCAGACTTGACAAATTCGCGCACAGCTTGATCATATTCCATGAGTTTATTATTCCTGCAAAGTTTGTTCGATTAGTTGTTCAGTCTTTAGTTCTCGTTACATTCAAAATCATTCTTACTATCTGCTATGTCCATGGAATGCGCATGCAAAATGGTTGCAACACTAAAATTCACCGAAAAATCTGTAGACTCGTTGAAAACACTAGTACCATGTATTGTCCAACCGAACTTCGTATTAATTGCTACCAGTTGATCCGTTAAGTATTTCGTTTCATTATTCACAATCGTCCAGTAGCTATCAGCGCCTATCAATAAAGATATTCCATCTCTTTGTAACGTTTGCATTCCTATCATGTTTGCTAAATGGTGATTTGAGGCAAAACTCTTTATCAACTGTTTTTTTTTATTCGGTGGCTTTAAAGAATCGAAACAAATTTCTGGTACTTCAATTGCATTAATTTTGATATTCACTGAACTGACTTCTCAGCAAAACTTGTACTTTATTGCAAAATTTAGCAACTCCTTGTTTTGAACTTTCAAAAGAACAAATTGACATTTTATGGGTTCCTGTGATAGGCAAATTTAACTCACGAGATAAACATTGCTTGATGAAATCCTCCGTCAATTATTGCACGAATCAAAGTATCATTTTCGGTATCCGATTTAATAAATACACATGCAGTTTGAAGATAAACATTATCGATCTGCCCGTCTGTAAAATTTGTAACTATTGCTGGTTGAACGTTATCTCTTTCGTTATTTTTTAATTCCCTGTTATACGACGGATCACACAAAACAGTCACATTTCTTACAAACAATATCTTTAGACCTGCAATCCTTTGATCGATGATTAGGAAGTGCACAATGAAAATAACAAGCGTTATTTTTCAAAATCGATTTCTTATCATCAATACCCATTGAAGTATTTTCACAATTTTTCGTTTGGTGATCTTTATTTTTGCAAAACAAACAATCTTTGGAGAAGGTCAATAATCCTTGAGCCGTACAAATATTCTTATCCAATTTTAATCCTCTCGAATTAGACTTGTATTCGTTATTGCTTAACGTTTTCCTATTATACTCGTTTGAAACACTTTGAGCTTGTTCTACAGAGTCCATTTCTATCTTTAGAAAACTAAGAAGTATGGCGATTTGTTGTTCATACAATATTGGAGCATCATTTCGCCTGGTCTGCGCTTCACCAGTGATAGACCCGTTTTCGTTCAGTGCAATATGGGCGTTACTGCTGAGAATCTGCTTATTAAGATCAATGCGCATATAATACGGTATTGCTTTCAAAATTACTGACTTGAGCATCATTCCATACTGATTTGGATTAATACCTAACGATTGGAGTGACTTTGTAATCGTTGTGGTTGTATTATACAATTTTCGTGAAGCAGCAACATCTTTACAGAAGGAAAAGAAAGTAATTGTTGAATATAGGTGTCAATAAGTTTTTCCGGGTTACCAAATTCATTTTTCAAAAGTTCAATGGCATCCTCATAGCATGCTAGACTTGTTGTTAAACCAATAATAGTAGTTGCAGCTTTCCCCGTTAAAACAGTCTTCAAATAGGTAAACTTCGTGCTATCATCCAACTCGTTATTTTCATGAATAGCTGTATTTTACTGTTCCCAAAAATGAGCCCAATGATGTGCATCGCCATTGAACTTAATTAATTCTAGCTTGGGTAATCTTACCAACATCTTGCTTCTGTGCGTATCATTCTGGCTGGAACCATAGCTGTCACCTGACATTTTCGTATTTTCACCTCCAATTCAGCCATAATAGTCACAGCAGCATCGTCATACTCCAAAATTGATTCATACTCAGCATTAAGCACCGTCTAATCACTTTCTTTCAATGTCTCCATAAACCTCTCATTTGCACTCGTTAGCTTTTTTCGCGCCTCGATTATCCGGACTTTCAACACTTCAAGTTTGCACACATTCTCTGGGTCACTTTCCAGGACCTCTTCGGTTGAATTAATCAGCTTCGTTAATTGCGTCCTGCACGCCGTTCTATTAGCCTTTTCCATCGTGAAGGTTATTTCTTCAATCTTCTATCGTTAGGAGCTTTTCGCTGGTTTTGGCACCAAAAATATGATAATTATATCAACTCGATGATAAAAATTCCTCGATTCGTAATAAAAAAGCTCTATTTAAATGAAAGATTGACAGATTAGAAAAAAACTATATAAATCGATTATGACATATTTTTCTGACGTTACTGGTAATCTCAAAAATATTTTACCTGTTGATCAGATATTGAATGAACAACTACAAAATTAAAAAATGAAACTCGTATTGCACATTGCACACTAGTTTGACTGGTGTGAAAAAATGTCTATGATATACTAGTCCTAAGTCGTGGCATTTTTCACAACAATGTACGCACACTTTCAAATAGATGAATAAGATAAAGAAAAAATGGGCAAGATCCCTATTCAAGTTTCTGTTCAAATCGGCAGATTTTTTTGAAAAATAACAGAAGCAAACAAATGACCCATAAAATGTAACAACAATTTTTCAAGTACGCCAACGGGTTAAGAAGTTTTGTCTTATTATGAGAGTGCATCATACCTTATCAACTCGTTAGAGTGTCGATTGAACTCCAATCACTATCGATCGTTGCTCCTGGGACCCTTACAACGTGTACCAAATTTGGTGTTTTCAAGATGAGTTATAACTGAGACTTTGATTTTTTTCGGAACTTGAAACCTCACTTGCAAGGCGTATAACTTTATAACTTCTTAGACTTAGGGTTGCAACCTGGTATATAGGTTAGTTGCATCGATATTTTGGATTCCCCTACATGCTCCTGCTCTGTGTCGGATCTTATGTGGGACACCCGGTCCTATTTGAACCAGCGCAGTTGATTTATTTGGTATTGGAATGAACACTGGCTGATTACCAAAAAACGGGAGGCTGATCATTCCAAAAGATTGTAAATCGTTGTACCTCTGTTATACGGGACCAAATGTGCATGCAAACTCACCAAAATTCCACTTTTCATAAATGAGAATGAGCTATTGATACGATGATTTATCATGCGGATTCACGACGACATATCACGCAGCACGCAGACTTGACCTACACCGAAGTATTTTTAGATAAGCATTTCTTTTCGTGTGCATTATTTTTACTTGAGTCATGTGAAGATTATTTTGCCAATGTCATTGCTTCATGTATACATAATTTATTTGGAAGATAAAAAAATAGATCTGAATGGCAAATACAGGGTGGGCGAAAACTTCACTCTCCAATTTTTTGTCTTTGAAATGAAAATGTATAAAAACACGTCCGAACCCATCGATTACTATTTCACGGGAAATAACTTGTCTGTTTGTTCTGATCTCCGTGACTACAATTTTTTACTCGGAGAAGCACAATCCGTTATTTTCATGTAGGGTTGACTGGTTTTGCGATATTCCATTTTAAAGATACCATTGAGTTCTATCTCGTGCTAGAATTTCGTCCAGTTCACGTGCTCTTTTTGTTGGTTATTTTGTTATTATGTAGAGATCTATTTAAAACTGGGAAATCCCCAGACACCATCAACCATCAGAAGTGCAGTATGCAGCGCTCTCTAACGACCACAATAAAAAGGTGTCCATATTCAGGTTTCGCATCTCAAAAAACACAATTCGAAAAATTCGTTTTTTTTTCAAATTTACCACTCCGTATCTAGAAAACGGAGTAATTACGGAATGAGGTAAGTTGCTTTGAGTTGACTTGATTAATTATGAGTTATTTTGGCGGGACGGTTTTACTAACCATTTCAGAAATAATACGCATAAAAATATCGTTTCATAAACTGCTCATGCTTATTGTCCGGAATGCATGCATCTGGAACTGGTTCTTTGGATTTTTTTTTAGATGAAACCCTCTGTATATTATAACAGATTTGGGTTCCTTAATCAATTTCAGCTTGACTCCATGTAGGTTCTACTCTGATATCTCAAACCAACCGTTTATCCGCGGATTGTTATTTTTCGAAACAGTTTATGTTTAAAAAGTATCGCACTGATGCTAAGAGAAAATATTGTGAAAGCTAATGAAATTCTACATTCGATAGAGTGAAAAAAATGACAGTTTCATTGAAGAGTCAAGTTATCCTTGATTAAAATTTTCTAAATTGGCATAACAATTTTTTAGAGCACAAGAAGAGTGCAAGCTAGTACGTACGGCCTACGTTGGGTCACTGGGTAATACTGTCAGAGCCATATCATGATTATTTTATTATTATCATTTCACTACCGAGCGCACTTTATGATGTTATTCAAGTAGGCTGAAAAGTTAGAAATGAATGACATATTTTTTACCTGACATTGTAAGAAGTCAAGTTTATGTATAGAAATGGGGATTTTCCAGCACCATATTTTGTAATGTTCCGCTCTGAGAAATAGAGGACAGCTTTTTCCGGAATAACTTTTATTCAAGACTCGAGCCATGTACTCGATTTAAGACGGGTAGTCTCATATGTTGATGCACCCGACATATTTTGGCCACCGTGACAGGACTGTTGGGTGAAAAATACACGTTTCTTGGGTGCTGGACACAGCGATCACTGGAAAAACATTTACACCGGACTACCAAAAGGTTTTGGTGAAGGCGTGGGTTTTGACCGAACTTGTAAGTGAAGAATTATGAATCAGAAAAGAAAGCATCGCAAAGTGCTTCGCAGAACACAGATAAGGAGCTGCGATCACTGATGGTATCGTTGAATATTTTACTTCAAAAGCCAAGTGATCTCCAG
The DNA here is from genome assembly GCA_958502075.1 of Orchestes rusci. Classification (NCBI taxonomy): domain Eukaryota; kingdom Metazoa; phylum Arthropoda; class Insecta; order Coleoptera; family Curculionidae; genus Orchestes; species Orchestes rusci. Next base: position 30,990,770 of record OY293305.1, read on the forward strand.
CGAGTTGATGCTCAAATTTACGACCTCTTCTTGAATGACGATGCTCGTAACTGATATGGAAAATGCATATGTTTATGCCAGGAAGTTTGCGGATTTGTATAGTCGTTGTGTAGAATATACAGTGACCGGCTAAAATAAGGAAAACATTCTTTTCAAATTCAAAGTTTTGCATGAACAATCGCTCTGGTATAGAATAGGGAAATTGCTTATTTTTTCTTTATGTTATCAATGTATTTTAGAGTGTTCGTTCATGTCTAAAAACACCGCATACCAAATATCAGCCCTTAAATCGCACTAGTTATTTTACAATAAATAATCAAAATTGACATCGACTTGACTAACCCAAACGAAGCAAAAAGCGCGGGAAAGTTTTGACTTCATAACGCGTATCTTTGGCAACCATTTGAATGTTTGAAGTCTGATCTGACATTCAGTTAGTTTCTTATGGCCGATTGCACCAGCCTATTTTGAGGATACTCAACGCTGAGGGACCCTAAACTTGACAATTTTGCACGCAAAACTCTCAAGTTAAGGGTCCCTTAGCGTTAAGAATCCTCAAAATTGGTTGGTGCAATCGGCCATCAGAATAATGATTATTAATCAGAGGTAAGTTTATTTCACAGTTTTTGAAAAAATTCAACATCAAATTGAGAACTATACACCGCGGATGTCTCCCTTTTTCTGTCATGCTGCGTGGAAGCCTCATATTATAGCCTGAGAAAGACGAAGACATCGTCGGTGTGAAGATCTCAGCTGAATCGTAGTCCACATATTACTACAGACAGATAATAAAAATGAACCTTTTTATTTTACTTTACCAGTATACAGTATGTCCGGCGATGAGGTATACAAAATGACAAATGATGATTCAAAATTGTCATTTCTCGAGAAAGTAATTTTATAAAAAATTTTGTATGCTGATAAACTATGCTTGTCGATGACAAAAAAAATCATATTATATACAGGAACACCCTTAGAAAAAAGTTGGAATATAACCTTTTTTTCAAGCATGAAGCGCGAATTACCCGACCATATTTGACAGTTTCTAGAAAAAGAAAAAAAAATAATAGGAAAGCCAACATTTTTTCATGTCAAATCTCGATTTCACTAAAAAGTGGTTTATGATGTTTGGGTAATAATTATAATTGTTAGGTGTGTTACTTGATATTGGTTAACATATTTTTATGAATTATGCCTTCACTAATAATCACTATAACACTGTGCTAGTTACAAAAATGGACAAGCGACCAGAAAATCTTTGGAACGTTATATCGTTTTGGAGTAGACAAAGGAACTTCGATAAAAAAAAAATCAGCATGACAATGTTTCACGACACCTATACCATACAAAACAGTTCAATTCATTGCAATTTTTTAACATTTTTATATGGTATATGAGTTTGATATCGTGTTAAAAGAAAAAAGAAAGAAATAAAAAGTTGAAATGTGAAACGCATGTGTAACTTGGTTTACTTTTTGGGAAAAATTATAAAAAAATTAGGGTTGCCTTGAAAAAATAGACGAAGACATCATCTCTTAAATTTTGTCACCCTGTACAAAACTTTTGTACGTCGAACAGAGTGCAATTGAAAATAATTCAATCGACGTGTCCGAGCATATTTCCGGGAAGAAAATTTCTTTGTTTTACTAAATTAACGCTAAGTTCGAGACTCACTCTATATTTGCTATTTTTTTGCTGAAAAATTAAATCTCACTCAAGATTACATCGATCAAACATGGTTTCAATGAATATATTGTTCAAAATGATGATTTTTGTAACAAAATTGTTCTATAATAATGAAAATTACACTCTTACGTATGCCTACACGACAATTTTCGTTTGATTACAGCGAAACTCTCCTACCAGTCAATTCTAACCAATCATAGGCTTGCATCTTAACATGTTGCTATGGCAACGACCTAATTTTATCGGAAATCAAACTAGTCATAATCACGTGACTAAAAGATTAATAAGTGGAAATCTCCCTGGCTTTGCATCTGAATGTAGCTCCCATATGATTACAGTGTTGCCGTCCCCACTCTCCCTAACAATCCCACACTGTGGTTGATGCATGGGAGCTACATCCAGCCGCTACTATTAAATCTTCTCAAATAGTTTTGGCATGAAATTCTCTTGCCGAATCTCCCGCTCCCGCGAGCTCGAATTAAAAATCCGGAGATTTGTTCTCGTTGCGAATTTTTCAAGAAAATTTCCCTCGGCTTGCGCCTCGAGAAAATTTTCAAAAAATTCGCAACTCGACAAAATATCCGGAAATAATTCGAGCTCTAGGGAGATTATAAGTGAAAATTGCATAGTAGGAATCGAAAACTGCATTGTTTACGTATCCATGGTCACGCTCCTTTACAATCACAGTTCACAGTGACAGTTCGTATTTTGATAGAGTTTTTCGATAAAATCTCACGTTTTGGAACAGAAACAATACAATCCATTGAAAAAAATGTTGAATATTATATTCTTTGATTCAATCAGTTACCTGATTTGAGTAATCTTCTACCTAAATTACACTCGTGCATCAAAATAATCAGATAATTTTGCAATCAAGCTTATTGCCTTTTAAAAACTACATTCGTTCATTTTCATATTTTGTTAAAAGAGCCCTCCACCTTCGGTGTCGGGCTCTTTCTCCAAAATATGAAAATGAACTCATGCAGTCTTTAGGCAATAAGCTTTCAAGCATAATTATCGATAATTTTGATGCACTTGTACAATTACCCCCGATAATTTACATATTTTTTTTTAATGTCTTGCTCGAATGACTCAACCTAGAAAAATGACTATCACCACTGGCCTCAGTGTATTGGAATCAACTTTGCTAGGTATGACCGGCCCTTGTTCAAGAAAAAAGTATTCAAGCACAGTGTAGGTAATCAATTTAATCTATCTATACTTGTAAAAGAGCTTGTCCTGACTCCTGACTGACTCATTTACGCCGAGCCAAAACCATTATAGTTAGAGCCATGAAATTTTTAAGAGATGTTCTGCTGAATATTTCTAGGTGTGCTAAGAAAGGATCTAGCGAAATTTTATCCCTAAGGGGGTGAAAAGGTTGGGGTAGGAAAAATAATTCCATCAATATAGAAAATCATGTAGTTTTGTTCACATGATCTTGAAACTTCATATTAATAATCTTGAATTAAATTGACGTGTTCAGTGTTTCGTTATTTTTTTAAATTCAACCCCTAAGGGGGTCAAAGTCGGGCTCAAAGGAGATGAGATGAGAAAAATCATTATAATAGGTCTGTCCACAAAATTTAGTTTTTTATTGAAAATGGTAGATATAGGTGTAACATGAACCCCTATAAAAAAAATTAAAAAATAATCAAATATTTTCTGCGTTATTCGCTTAAGAAATTTGAGAAAACGCGTTGTGGCTAGAAATAGAGTGTGACGTCACCTACGCGCTTATTTACTGTAGTCATAGGTAACGTACTGTAGCCATAGATAAAGATAAATAAAATATGACTGGTGTTATGCACGGTTCGGCATTTTGAATAATATTATGGTGGCAAGAAAGTGGAGTTTTGTACCTGAGTGCACAAACTGACAAGTATATTACGCTAACGAAAATTCTTGTGAGTAACCAATGCAGACAGCAAAAAGAAAATTATGGTTTGCGGCAGTGAGACGGAATTTTGAAAACGTTTCAAATTCGAAAAAAAAACACTTTGTCAACAACTACATACAGTCTGTTCATGGCTTTCCTGCGGTTACGTCATACTTTTCCGTCTCTCTCTTACACATTGAAAAAAAAATCACGTACGTCTGGACGAGGGTCTTTCGGATCAATTTCACAAATGTCGCATGTGGAGCGATCAATCTACGACATACTGCCAAACGTCAAATACTGTGACGTGACCGCAAGAAAGCCATGAACAGACTGTATAATCAAAAACTACGTCACGTCTACCTTCGGCAAATCATGTGAAAACAGTCCTCCATATTTGCGGAGAATAAATAAACTTTCCTCATAATGGACAATTTGCATACATTTTCAAATGAGTTGAAATTTTATATACGTTTTCTAGACATTATTTGAAAGTCACTAGCGAAAAAATTTCTCCGAAATACCCAAAAATATACTAAATAAATGAAAAAGAAAACGCGAATTTCACTGCATGATCGCAAAAGAGGTGGGGCTATATTACCCTTCCGAGAGAGAGAGAGTCATCTCAGTTAATACGTCAGACGGCGATAGATAGTGTATTCTGTGACGTAGTGGATGCTGATTGGCGCTCTTTAATCGGTGATTACTACGTAATTAGAGGTCGTAGCTTGATTTTTTAAACATCAATGGCATCAGTACTTACTAATCCTTATATTTTTCATATTTTCAAAAAATGTGCAAATTGTCCATTATTGGCAATGCTCTATACTGTCGAACTCAAAACACATGCAAACTTTAATATTGTTTTGACGTCTCAGGTCACAATAATTGAATATAAGTACGTTCCGTCTTCCTAGCAAGTATCTGACGTCACAGTGCGTTTTGTTCGCTAAACCAAAGCACTCATTTTCAAGGGCTGCTGTTGTATTAAGGATTGATTTTTTTGCAAGCACACTTCGAATATAGTCATTATCATATCAAAATCTTTGATTTACAATACTTTTGATGTATATTAATTTTTTTGTGGACAGATCCATTGATAAAAGATTATACAGTGCGGCTGTTTAATTGCAACAATTAACCATGTATTATCATCTTTACTCCTTTCACATAATTCAAGAATATAATTCAATGAACTAGATCAAGCAAGGTTGAACTATCGGAACCCACATAAAACAAATAGTTGAGTACGCCAGTACAACAATAACATAATTAGTAAATATTCGGTATGTGGCTTCCGCAGGTCAGTGATTCATAAAATCATGAATCAGCACGTAGTAGAGAATCTCATTGTAATGTCAAGTTCAGCGTCATAATAGACTTTACTATTTATTGTGATGTGCGATGAGAATAAATCAGTATTCAACAACTACTCAAAAACGTTGTTTTACTCAACAAATGTACTGTGCCCAAGCCCACTTGGCCATAGCAGAAAGTGAGGCTGCTCTCTGGCAGTAAACTCTATATTTTCCGCTGCTCAACCGAACCGAGTTGAGCAAGTGTAATCTACGAGCTAAACCTAGCTTGTACAGCGGCTCTAAAAGGTCCCCCACCTTTTTTTTTAATGTGTGCACCAAAAATTTTGAAACTTGGCATACTTTAATTGCTGTCGGAATACTACTTTTTGATGTTACTGACGTACTTTTAGTATTCAAGATGGCGACTGGGCGCCATTTGGATACATTTTTTTAAATAGAAAGGGGGGTCGTGTGACACCTCATATCTCGATATCTTCAAGTACTAGAAAATGGCGGTACATTTAATTACTACATTGATACATACACTTTTTGAAAAAACTCGTCAAGTTCAATTCAAAAGATGCTTTTTTCACATTTTTGTCATTTATTCTTAACCCAAACTTTATGTCAAAAATATTTCCAGCATCTTTCGCATTGAATTTGACGTTTTTTTTTTTAAAGTGTATGTATCAACGTAGTAATGGGATGTTGTATCTAGACACCCACCAAGAAAAGAGTTTTAAGAGATTTCACCCTATGAGGTGGGGAAATGGGGGTTGAAATAGGGGTTGTAATTTTGTAAGGAAGTTCGTCATTTTTGAAGACAAGCATAAAACTTTGTTTCCAGGCTTTTTGTTTAGAACAGTAGAGTCAGTGCACTGTGCGCCAACCACAAGAATACACTCAGTTACATAACGTCATGTATCAGTCTGTATTGAGTCTGCGTAGAATGTACTTTGGCATGCACGGGTGACTATTCGGGAGGGATAATTTTAATAATTTGTACTTTGAAGCACACTGTTCTTGTTCCCTAAATAAAAATGAGCTTTCACAAGATAAAATTGGTTTTCCTTAATGAGGAAAAGATGAAATATAAAGTGTACTAGAATCAAAACATTGGTGCTATACGAGCCGGATAAATCCGAAAATTGGTTTGGAAAGTAGATTGGCGTTTGGAGTTTTGGACAATACCCCCTGAATTGGTGCAGTACAAGTTGGAAAATTGGAGTTTGGAGCAGTACAAGTTGGTGTATGGTGTATGGTATTCATTGGCAATTAGTAATACCATCCTGCTTGCGATCCCGCTGCTACAAGTCATTTGGAGGTGGGTAAGTGGGTATCCTGTATCCTTTTCTTTTTACCTATCCTAGTATCCTATAATACAAGCTTCAATTTTGGTCGAATTGGTGGCTTATGGGTGAAATTAGGGTTTAGTTGTTGGCCCTTTCTAAATCGGGAAGTAAAAATGGGGGAAGAAGTCAAAACCTACAGTAAAAGGCGTGGTTGTTGTAAAGCGAAACTCACTGGGTTTGAAAAGTTTATTGGGACTGTGCAGGAATTGTCAGCATCTAAAACTAAAATTGGAAATTGTCCAAAGATTTTGGAACTTGAAACTCGCTTGGACACCCTTAATAAAACTTTTGCCGATTCTGATGAAATTCAGAATTTCATAGAATTGAATTCTGATGATGCTGAAGTTCAGATATTGGAGAGAGAGAGGTTTGAAACGCAATTTTATAATGTGGTTGTTATCGCTAGTTCAATTTTGTCCCAGGCCTCAAAAAATCATGCAAATGGTTCATCTCATAACCAGCCACTTGTCTCTAGCGAAAACATTGCTTTGTCCAATAATGCTAATCATATGGGTGCTGTGTGTAGACCAAAGTTGCCTACTATACCCATTCCTAAGTTTTGTGGGTCATTTGATAATTGGTTGGAATTTAGAGACACTTAGCTGTCCCTTATTCACAATAATGACTTAATTGGAGACATTGAAAAGTTTTACTTTCTTAGGGGTGCCTTGGTAGGTGATGCTAGAGATATTTTACATTCTTTTGAAACATCAGCTGCTAACTATGCGATTGCATGGGATATGGTTTGAGACAGATACAATAATGCATCTATGTTGGTAAACAGTCACTTGAAAAAGCTTTTTGATCTACCTAAGCTGGAGGTAGAATGCGCACATACTCTCAGGAAACTTCTTGATGGTCTAACCAAGCATCTTCGTTCCTTGGCTACATAAGATCTACCTGTTGATAGTTGGGATGCAATTGTGATTTTCATTATTAACGGTAAATTGGATGTTGTTTCAAGGAGAGCTTGAGAGGAAAAGAAAGCCAAAAATAAACTACCTACTTTGGAGGAATTCAAGAGATTTCTTAGGGATAGGGTTGAAACTTTGGAGATTTTAAATCAAGGTAAAAGTAGAAGTAAAAAAATATTTCTACTTGCTGGAAAAAGTTGTGAAATTTGTAAGCAGAGTCATTTCATTGGTGAGTGCGCTTAGTATTTGAAATTGTCGTTTCATAATAGATATGAAAAGTTGAAACGTCTTCACCTATGTTAGAACTGCTGGAAGGGAAATCATTTTAGTAAGGATTGTTCTTCAGCAGGTTGTAGGAAGTGTTCCTCTGAACATCATGTACTACTTCACTATGACCGACAGAAAAATGATTCGAGTGTGACAATTTGGTGAATGTGGCTGAAACAGAAACAGCGACATTGTGTGTCTCAGGTTTCAGTTATACAGGTGAGGTATTACTATCTACGGCACTGGTTAGATTGGTGAATCCTGTTAATGGGAAGTCTTCTGACTGTAGGGTCTTATTGGATACTGGCTCTCAAAGTAACTTGATCTTGTCAAATATCTGTGACTACTTAGACTTGAAATCAATTCCTGTGGATATGTCTCTGGCTGGCATAAGTCAAGAAAACATGGTTGTGAATAAAAAATGTGAGGTTAGAGTTCAATCCCTTCACAATTCATTTGGTTTGGATATTTCTTGTTTGATTGTGCCTAAAATAAGTAATCAAATACCCAGTCATCGGTTGGATATTTCTGGTTTAAATATCCCCAAAAATTTGAAGTTGGCTGATCCTGGTTTCTCAACGCCTGGCAATGTGGATCTTTTACTAGGAGTTGATGTCTTCTATAACCTTCTTTGCATTGGTCAAATAAAATTAGGTACTGGACTGTGGACCTGTGGTTGAAAAAACCCGCTTTGGTTGGTTGATTAGTGGTGCAGTTCCACCTTTAGGTGTGGGTGGACAGTTGAACTCTTCAAAATGTAATTTAGCTTTGATAGACCTACAATCCCAACTCACGCAATTTTGGAATATTGAGAAACCGCCTTCTGAGAAGCGTCTTCTTTCTGCAGAGGAGCAGAAATGTGAAACTTTGTTTCGTGAGACTACAAGAAGAGATGAACAAGGAAGATTTATTGTGAAAATCCCATTAAAGTCTTCTCCACTTCGGCTAGGTGAATCTAAAACAAATGCTCTAAAGCAATTTTACTCATAGGAACGTGGGCTCTCAAAGAATGAGAAACTATATCAGATGTATAGAAATTTTATGGCGGAATACAAGGACTTAGGTCATACGTCGTTGATTGGTGGACCTGCATCCAACCCTTCCTATTTTCCCCTCACCATGAGGTTATGAATGAGTCAAGTTCCACAACCAAGCTCAGAGTGGTTTTTAACGGTTCTTCTCCTTCAGATTCTGGATTGTCATTGAATGATATTCAACATATAGGCCCAAAACTACAGGAGGAGTTGTTGTTGATCTTACTGAGGTTTCGTGAAAATAATATTGTTGTTTTCGCTGACATTGAGAAGATGTATAGAATGGTTTTGGTAGACAAGGAACATCGCGATTTGCAGAAAGTGTTTTGGAGAGATCGTCCAGGTGACAAATTGGGAATTTATACGTTGAACACAGTAACTTATGGAACAAGCTCTGCTGCATATTTGGCTATTCGTTGTTTGAAGCAATTGGGTCTGGAGAATGCTAATGCATTTCCAGAAGTTTCATCTGTCATTTTGAATAATTTCTATGTGGACGATTTGTTGGTGTCCTTTTCTTATGCTGATGACGCGGTTAGAGTTTGCAGACAAGTTGCAAATATTCTCAAATCTGGTGGTTTTAACTTGAGAAAATGGGGATCTAACGACTACAAGGTTCTTGAATTGTTGGGTCAGGAGCATCCTACGGATATGGTTTTATTTGGAGAGAGAAGCGAAAACAAGACCCTTGGATTGTATTGGTCTGATCAACCGGATGTACTAAAATTCCATGTCTCACCCAACTTCTCGAGCAAAATCACTAAAAGATCAGTTCTGTCCGAAATCTCTAAAATCTTTGAACCTCTTGGATTGCTGAGTCCATGCACCATACTGGCTAAAATCATCCAGAAATTATGGTCTAAGAAAATTGATTGGGATAACTCCTTACCTATGAGCTTGCATACAGCTTGGGTGGGGGATTCAGAGACAAATTGTCATGTTTAAATGATTTTTCTATTCCTAGACCAATAACAGTGAAATCCAGTGCCGAAAACCAATTCCATGGATTCTGTGATGCTTCGATAGAAGCATATGGTGCTGTTGTTTATTTGAGAAGTGTGGATTCTGATAATCAGGTTTTGGTTCGTTTGATTTATGCCAAAGCCAAGGTCGCTCCTTTGAAAACTATCAGTTTGCCAAGATTGGAGTTATGTGGAGCCTTGATACTAGCAAAGTTGGTTGCTCAAGCAAAGGAATCTTTCAATTTGAATATATCCAAATTTTATTTGTGGACAGATTCATCAGTTGTCTTGAGCTGGATCCGAAAGAGTCCTAATCTTTTGCAGACATTTGTTGGTAATAGGGTGTCCCAAATTAAGATGCTCACAAATGCTACCGACTGGTTTTATGTTAATTCAGAGAACAACCCTGCCGATGAAGTGTCTTGAGGACTTCAACCTGATAAAATTGCAAATCATAGATTTTGGTGGCAAGGGGCTACCTGGCTTGGTCAAAAATCGGAGTTTTGGCCACATAGTTCTTTTGAGTCTCCATGTGAATTGCCCGAGGTCAAAAAGCAGGTGAAATTGTGTGAAACGAGTGAATGTTGGTTTCCATTCACACATTTTTCTAATTTCAACCGTATGCGCAGGTCCCTGGCATATTGTCTCAGATTTTTAAATAATTGTCGCCAGAAAGTACACACTGTTGGTCCCTTAACCACCAAGGAGCTGAATGAATATTTCAAACTTCTTGTCTTACTTTCTCAAGGCGAGACATTTCAACATGAATTGATTGTGTTAAATTCAAAGGAAATCATCAAGAAAGGTCCCTTGTCTTATTTAAACCCTTTCCTAGATGAAACAGGTTAAATCAGAGTAGGTGGCTGGCTGCAGTTGTCGGATCTTGACTATAGTCAGAAACATCCGCAAGTTTTGGATGCCAAGCATCATTTCACAAAATTGTTATTTTTATCTGAACATGAGCGACTGCTTTATGCTGGACCATTACTTCTTCTAGCCTCCATAAGAGAAAACTTTTGGGCAGTAAGGGGCAGAAATTTGGCTAAAGCTGTTGTTCATAAGTGTACCAAATGTTTCAAAGCTAAACCAAAAACCAGTTCACAAATTATGGGAATATTACCTGAACTGCGAGTGCGACCCTCAACTCCATTTCATAGTTGTGGAGTCGATTACACTGGTCCGTTTTTGATCAAGAGTAAACTGGGCCGTGGGGCAAAATTGACCAAATGTTACATAGCTCTTTTTGTTTGCTTTTGTACAAAGGCTCAGCATTTGGAGTTGGTTTCTGACCTGACCACCTCAACATTTATAGCTGCATTCCGCAGATTTATTGCACGTCGAGGTCTACCAGCCTTTGTGTACTCTGATAATGGTACACATTTTATAGGAGCTAACAATGAGCTTCGGGAGCTGAGCGAGTTTATCAAAAGCAATCAGGAAACTTTTCTGGACTCTTTTGGCAACATGGGAGTTGTTTGAAAATTTATTCCTGCACACTCTTCAAACTTTGGGGGGCTATGGAAGGCAGGGGTTAAGTCTCGCAAGCACCATCTTAAACGAGTTATAGGAGGGGCTTCATTGACTTTTGAGCAATTTGCTACCCTTTTGGCACAGGTAGAAGCTGTATTAAATTCCCGTTCTCTTGTACCTCTCTCATCTGATCCTAATGATTATGATGCCCTAACCCCTGCCCACTTCCCAATTGGCCATCGATTAACATCATTGCCTGAACCGAACCTGTTGGACGTGAAAGAGAATAGGTTGTCCGTGTTCCAAAGAATTCAGCAACTCAACCAACACTTTTGGACACGTTGGTCAAAAGAGTATCTTGCTGAACTTCAGACCCGGAACAAGTGGATGTTCGGGAGAGCTAACTTGGATGTGGACCAGCTTGTAGTCATCAAAGAGGACAATCTTCCAGCAATGGTATGGAAGCTTGGTAGAATTGCAGAGCTGCATCCTGGCCCAGATGGTATGTGTCGAGTGGCAACTGTGAAAACTACAAATGGCAGTGTCAAGCGGTCATTGTCCAAGCTGTGCCCACTACCTCTATAGATGCCTTTGAAGATTCAAATCAAATCAAATCAAAATAGTTTTATTGTCACATACCAGGATTCATTTGTTTTGTGGTGTTGAAAAGTGGAACATGCCCCCTTCCAAGGTGGGGGGCATGTTCAGAACAGTAGAGTCAGTGCACTGTGCGCCAACTTCAAGAATACACTCAGTTTCATAACGTCATGCATCAGTCTGTACTGAGTCTGCGTAGAATGTACTATGGCATGCACGGGTGACTATTCGGAAGGGATAATTTTAATAATTTGTACTTTGTAAATAAAAATGAGCTTCCACAAGATAAAATTGGTTTTCCTCAATGAGGAAAAGATGAAATATAAAGTGTACTAGGTATTAGCCTCAAAGAATCAAAACACTTTTGATTATAAATAAATTGATGCCTTTCAGCGTTTTTAAAAATTCCACCCTTGTTTGTGAGAAAGTTCGTCATTTTAAAAAACAGAAGCGTTTTCTAAAATTCCACGCTTAAAAAGGTGACATAGGTGATGAAAGTTTCCACGCGACGTTGCCCAAAGCTGCTTGATGTAATTTTTTTTAGATGAAATTGCAATGCGTATGTCGAGTGAAGCTAAGTGAAGCTAGCTTTGGTCACACTAATCTAAAACTTCATATTCATAATCTTGAATTGAATTGAGAAAACACGTGTTTCGTTGTTATTCAAAATCCACACTTGAGGGGGTAAAAAAAGGGAGGGTGGCAAACGATGTTTTTTGGTCACATCAAGTTGAAACTCCATATTTTTAATCATGAATGGAATTACTGAAATACTCACGTTTTTCGTTGTTTTTCAAAATTCAACCCTTGACCAATCATATTTTACGAATGAAAAATTACGCTTTTTGGACACATTAACTTGAAACTTTATATTGATAACCTCAATTTAAAAAACCAACTGAGTCAAGCGATACTTTTGAACGAAAAAAAAAACTGTCAATAGCGTGTTTTGGTTAAAAATATTCTATGTTGCCGCTCAGAACGCCAACGAAATTGAAAAATGTAATAGAAAAAGTGGCTAATCACCCATCATCACAAACAACAGTGCCAAATCCGAGCAAAATTGCATATATGTACAGGGTGATCTATGGAGATATGAAAATGTTGTGCATATGAAAGTTTTAGATATTCATCTGAGATTTTCAAAAATCTTATCATAAAAAACAAAAGACTATCGGAATGTAAATATTTTTCCACAAGTAGCATTTTTTTCAATTTAACCCCCTGTATATCATCGTATATTATGAAAGAGCGTATTTTCCTGCTTTCAAAAATATATAGTTTGATAACTTTCTGGAAAGTCGTTCAGGAGAAATTTAAGTTCAAATATGTGTAAAAAAGCATTTAGATCCTGGTTGCTATGGATGAAATGGCACAAATTTAATTAACTCGTGAATATTTGGCATAACATCTAGTTTTTTGTCCTACATTTCTATCGATTCAATCTATATAATCATGATTTTATCATTTTTTCCATAGCAACAGGGATGTGAATTTTGATTTTTAAATATATTTAATCTTGAATATCTCCTGAACGACTCATCAGAAACGTATCAAACTATATATTATTTCTGAAAACAGGAAAATAAGCTCGTTCATAATATATGATAATATACAGGGAGTTCCATTGTCGTTTGATATTTTGGATAGGATTTTTGAAAAGTTCAGATGAACAACTAGAACTTTCTTATTTACAAAATTTTCATATCTCCAAAGATAAAGCCGCTAGCATATGGGTCAATATATACGGAATGACCCTGTACTCTGTACACATTTCGAGACAGTTTGGGTATCGAAGAATTTTAAGAAAGTTTTTTTGTCAAAGACATTTAGTGGATGTTCACAATTCTGACATTTATTTGTTCAACCCTCCCCAGAAAATATCTATGTCTCTATGATCATCAGCCTTTGCCAGGCATTCATGAGTGTTCTTTACATATTCAGCTTTCAACTTTATTCGATAGAATCTGAACAATTGCGGGCGAAGCGTAACGGGTATTGCTAGTGGTTTATATTAGTATATTTATCGTATCACGTCAAAAGTATTGGTAAAGTCTATTTTTTATAAGAACGGAAAATGACAAGCAGTCATTAGTAACTATTTTATTAGGTTGCCAGCCTGACTTGGCGCGTTTGAACTGTTAAGCTGTGTTTAACTACAGGACCGTATTCGGGTATATAATTGTGAATACATACTGGCTATGTTCGGGTTTTGTCTCGAACGCTTTTACACCTTTTCGAACATACAGTCTGTTCATGGCTTTCTGGCGGTCACGTCACAGTATTTGACGTTTGGCAGTGTGTCGTAGATTGATCGCTCCACATGTGACATTTGTGAAATTGATCCGAAAGACCCTCGTCCAGACGTACGTGATTTTGTTTTCAATGTGTAAGAGAGAGACGGAGTATGACGTAACCGCAGGAAAGCCATGAACAGACTGTACAGTGTAATCTTTGAAATCTGATTCCTGAGCAATGCTGGAACTAGCTCGAGGCTCAACAGGCATGCTGTCCATTATTGCCAAAACTATACCTTTTTAACTTCAAATTAGGACTAAGTTGGGAACTAACAAAATCAAATTGGGATTAGACTAATTCAATATACCTAATATATTAATGAAAAAAGTACTGTCAACAATAATTCAAAACAAACTGGTGGACAAAACAAGGCTCTTAATTGGACAGTATCAATGTGGATTCATGAAGGGCAGATCAACGACTGACGCAATACACACCCTCAAACAAATAATAGAAAAGGCTCATGATTATAAATTATATACTGAGCTAATTTTCGTAGATTTTAAACAAGCTTTTGATTCGCTGAACAGAGACAAGGTACTGGAAGTCTTGGAGAAAATGGGAGTACAAGGAAAACTGAAAAGATTAATACAGATGACAATGACCAATACAAGAATTAGCATAAGAACATAAAAAGGAAACACAGAGGACTTCGAAATTAATAAGGGAGTGAAGCAGGGAGACACACTATCGACCACACTGTTTAATATAGCTCTGGAGTATGTGGTCAGAAAAATAAACAAAGGAACGTTGAGAACAAGAGATGGACAAATAATAGCGTATGCCGATGACATAGTCATCATTTCAAAGAACCGTAAAACATCAGAGAACCTGTTAGAAGAAATTGTGAGGCAAGGAGAAAAGATGGGACTGAAGATAAACACAGAAAAAACAAAAATGACGATAATGGATAAAGCAGTAGGAAGTAAAAATGATAAAATCAAAATAGGCAACCTCAAACTAGAAGAAGTGGATAGATTCAAATATTTGGGGGTGACTATCACCAATAATGGAGATAAAGGAGCAGAGATAAAGGAGAGAATAAGGAACACAAACAGGGTATATCAAGCAAACAAGAAGTTATTAACAAATAAAACACTGGGCAAGAAAACGAAAATGAGGATATACAGGACGATAATACTACCTACAATGATGTACGCCGCGGAGACGATAACAATGACTAAGAAACAGGAAGAAGAGCTAAGAGTACAAGAGAGAAAGATAATGAGAGCAATACTAGGACCTGTTAGGACGGAAAATGGTGAGTTCAAAATAAGGACGAACAGAGAAATATTGGAGGAACTAGAAGGGGAAGACGTGATAAAGAGGATTAAAAGACAAAGAATTAGATGGCTGGGACATGTGTGGAGAGCTGGAAGCAGATCTACAATATATAGCATGGTGGAATGGCAACCTAGTGCAAGAAGAAGGAGGGGAAGACCAAGATCAAGCTGGATGAGAGAGGTACAAGCTGACCTAAGCAGGGCCGGAGTACGTAACTGGAAGAAGAAGACAGGGGACAGAGATATATGGAGACAGATATGTGAAAGTGTTTGAATTAGAGACTGGGGACTGATCTACCCCTATTTAAATAGATCTAGAAAGCTTTTTGCGGCGATACCCCGCCTGGGGTTTTTAAGCCATTATATATATTAATGAAAAAGGGAACATAAACAGTGATAAAAGAGATCCATGAATATTTTTATACCAAATATCATTTTATCATATTTTTATAGTAATATGATGATAATAATTGAATCCAACTTATATGTAGGCCCGGTTGTTCAAGACCAGCCCAACGAGGGTTCAACCACACTCCTATTCTGTGGTTCAACGTTGATCTTGTCTTGTTAAAGGTCGGTTGTGCAAGACTAGCTCAAGGATAGTTTGACGTTCAACTAACCCAAACTAACCCAAACTAACCCAAACTAACCCAAACACAGAGGATACTCTGTGCATGTTTGAACCAAGCTCAACGCTCAACCATCCTTGAATTATATTAATCTTGTACAATTGACCCTTAACAAGACAAGATCAAAAGAAAAACTGATTTAAATTTGCAGACAAGCATTGTTTTGAGCATCAGGTATCAAGCAAAATGCTCGTTATGCTTGCATAGCTATGAGAGGCAAATCAGGATCAACGACAGAACCAACTAAGATTCGTACAGAAAACTCATAATAGTCCCCTATTGTCAAGTAGAGATCGAATACCTACTTATTCAGTGGGATCCCCACATCTCCTCGGGTGATCCTTGCAGTACGTCGGTACCGTGCAAGGGAATCGTGAGTATCTGAAGGGATTTTTCATCTTGGGCAAATCAAAAAAGGGATCAGCGTTGAATATGAGCTACATTTTTCTGGCAGAGTTAACTACTTTAATATTATCGTCGGGTTAAAAATTTCAATTTTCTTTATATATGTAATTATTATGATATGGAAGATTATGAACTGATATTAATCATCTAATTTTAATTACGTTTATCTCCTCGTGTTCACTAGTAACTAGCAGTCTTTCATTAATGTTAGAGACATATATTGAATTGGTCTATTCCCAATTTGAAATTGATTAGTTCCAAATTGAATGTGTTTATTCCCAATTTGATTTTGTTAATTCCCAACATGAAGTTTTTTAGTCCCAATTTGAAGTTGAAAAGGTAAAAAAATAATATTTTGAATTTTCACACACATAAAATAAATTATTTATAGCGCTTTACTAGCCTGTAAACCAATGATAAAAAGATTAAAAAGCTTCTGAAAAGTCAGAATAAACTATGACAGTATCTTGAAAATAATATGAACAATAACAACGAAATAAACACCAGAAACACAAAACTCAGCAAAATAATATCACTCAGAAAAATTCGGGAATTCGATTCTGTTCTAATATTGTGAATCGGGGTTAAAATTTGTCAAACGCTTGACATATTAACAAATGACGGTGATTTAGGAAATTTATTTTCATTACCTTGGTGAAAATAACGGTCAAATCGTCCGTTCTTATAAAATATGGACTATAACAATTATTGCTTTTACGGTTTTCTGCTATTTTTCGATTATTTCCAAATTTTCTTACACAGTCACACTCTAGTGTCTTTAGGGATTGCAAATTTACTGTCGGAGGAAAAAAAGTATGATATTGGATTTTCATTATAAATAACGTATTTCATTCATTTATGCTCTGAAAACTAATTCAAACTAACCAAATCTAACCCAAACTAACCCAAACCAACCAAGACTAACCCGAACCAGCCCGACCTAACCTAAGAAATAAAATCTTCTCTCAGCCAGTAAATTTGCAATCCTTGAAGACACTAGAATGTGTCTATATAATAAAATTATGGAATAATCGAGAAATAGCAGAAAACCGTATATGCAATGATTACCAAAGTATTACTCTATGCTCCTGTTTCGAAGTACCCAATAGGAAATAGAAAAAAAGTGTCTTCTTTGCTTCACTATCAACATTCTAAACCAATAGAATGTTTTTGCTAAACACTTCTGAATATATTATTATGAATGAAGGCAGTTCTCTTTTGAAATAAGTTGATTCTTCGACTTCTTAAAGACCCTGTACAAGATTTGGTTTTTTTCCGTTGCCAATAATTATTGGTCCATTTGTCTTTTTGTATACCTAATCGCCTGACATACTGTGGAATACTGGTAAAATAAAATAAGGTCCATTTTTTTTATTTGTGAAATTATTATGTAATATGCAAGGTAATACCTACGTACCTAAGAATAAAATCTCTCAAAATGTATTTTTGTCATAATAATCACATTATTATGATCTACACATACTAATAGCACTGCTTTTCAATGTGATATTCTCCACATTTCTTCTGTATTCTCTCAGCAATTTTGTTTGCCGATTTTCGTCATCAGGTAAGCGAATAAGAATCTGTTTGGAAATCTCAAAGTTGGATTAGTACCTACACTTTGGCAGAGCGCAATAATAATAATACCATCCTCTTCATTTCAAAATTTACAAAAGGTGGATTTTGGCGTTGACCAGGTCACGAATTCCCTAACCTAACTCTCTTTCGCAGTAGGGGCAAATCTCTTGGGAGGTACCTAATTGAGTAGTAAGATTATGCCATGAATGTTACTTTTAGTAACCAGAATGTTTTGGCGTTTGATCTTGAGCTGGTATCAATATAGTAACCAGTTACTTACCAAACCTGCTAACAACAAATCGTAACCTGGTTAACGCCAAAATCCGCCTAAATCAAGCTAACTCAATGTGATTTAAGACTTCAAACATTCAAATGATTGCCAAAGATACGCGTTATGACGTCAACACTTTCCCGCGCTTTTTGCTTTGAATTTTCTCAGCGTCGATGTCAACTCTGATCATTTATTGTAAAATAACTACTGCGAGTCAAGGGCTAATATTAAGTATATGGTGTTTTTAGAAATGAACGCACACTCTAATTCAATAAAAAAATGGTCAATTTCCCTATCCAAGAAATTTGATGGAAGATGAGAGTCTGAAAGAACAATTGCCGTTCTGGTCTCCATTTCAAAAAGTACATGATGACCCAAATATTGACCCGTGTGATAAAATTCAATATCTGTTTCAAACTAAAATACCGGGAAGTAAAGCCAGAGGCAATTTGTCGACTGTTTTCCTGCTAACGAAACTAACAAAGTAATATGATAGACTGTCTGCTTGTACAATTTGGATGCCAAGACTTGCAAATTGAAGTCTACGTCCGGGAGACATATAGGCAAAGCCTACAACGGATAAGCATTAGGCGCTTAAAGTCGAGGGCTGATTGGCTGTTGCTAATACGATGTAGGTTTTGCCCGCACGATTAGGGAAAACGTACATGTGATTAGCAATGGACATTCTGTACGGACCTTACTAATCGAATCCATCAAACACACATACGTTTTTTTTGAATTTTTCTTGATCTCTCGATATAGCTTTATTATTCCTATTGAGCAGAAAAAAAACAAACATCTTTTGAAAAGCAAAATTTGTATGTCTTTGTTGCCAATATAACCTAATAAACGTTTTTATATTATATTTATTTTAATTAGTTAGAATATGGAAAAAATGTGTTTTTTTGTAGGTACCTAGGTTTAATGGTCATTTGTTCGTACAAAGGGCGTAAAAAGGCGACTACACCTAAGGTACAATAGTTATATTTGCACCAAGGCTTGTGAGTGTTACTTTTTTGGCCAAGAATGCAGATGCCAAGCTGAGGCAAGTAGGGCTGAAGTTTGCAAGAATTCGAGCACAAGAAAGTATAATATGCTACAAGTCAAGGTATACATATATGAGATTTTCTGTGCTATATACCGTGCATTCAATATTATACAGTGCAACAAATTCATTTAAAATTCAGGGGTTGGTTTTGCGGGAGAATGCTCAGACAGGTAGATTTTGATAGATTTACGATCATTAAACTCATTTTTTCCAATGGAAACCCTCATTCTTCATTCAATTTTCGAATTTGACTCAAATTTCAAGTAACATGATGATGATAATTTTATGTAGGTACAGAGAGGTCCAAAAATAAGTTCCGACCATCAACTTCATTTTTCAAATAGAAACCACCTTTTTTTATTTAATTATTGAATTCTACATCAAATTTTGAGTGAGTCCTTGACCTCAACAGTTATCGTGAAATTCACGATTGTCAAGAAACACAGTCCATTTGATCAAGTCGGAGCGTACTTTTGGTCCACGCTGTACACATAAAATCATCATCAAAAAATCGCAGTCAAAAATAAAAATCTACGTGTTTGAGCGATTTCCCACAAAACAAAGCCCTGAATTTTGAATGAATTTGTTCCAACCTTTACGATCTCACTGTATGAACAAGTATTTCAAAAACTGTTATGTTTTTCTTTGATTATCATGAATTTCAATTTTCAACTACCAATCAGAAAACCGTCTTCAATTACTCTTATACAGGCAACTGAGCTCCAAAAGCACGAAACAGGTCTTTAATCGGTACAAAAGTGACGCTCAAGTATCAAGCAGGTACTGCAGACTGCGGGTACAATAAAAACTTAATTTTATTTTGATTAGATGCGATTTTGCCAAATTTCTTTTCCGTTTTGGTCTCCATTTGTGCAAATTGACAAGCGGGGCAGTATAGGCATAGAAGTTATACTAAAGACACATACAATCAAAGTAATGATATTATACAAATTTTGTTGTACAAATTTCAGTACAACTCAATTAACAAAAAATAATAACCGCATCTCTACGCGCCAAATTGAATCTCACTGATCAACGTTGAGTTGTATATGTTGGCGTCAGATGGCGAATTCAGCCGGTGGCCGAAATAGTTCGACATATCGCGAAATGTCTATACTAGATATGTCAGCTGCCGAAATGAATATACAATTCGGCATCTACATAACACTATTTGGACACATCCCGAAATGCCTCTTCACGGAATAAGCCGATGCCGAACTGAACACTGAGCATTGTAAAGAGTGTTCAATAAAAAATACGATCAAGTCCCCTATGGATTGCAATTGTTTCAAAAAACATATGTCTTAGCT
The DNA here is from genome assembly GCA_958502075.1 of Orchestes rusci. Taxonomy (NCBI): domain Eukaryota; kingdom Metazoa; phylum Arthropoda; class Insecta; order Coleoptera; family Curculionidae; genus Orchestes; species Orchestes rusci. The sequence goes on from OY293305.1 coordinate 31,011,051, forward strand.
AACATCGCAATAATGACATGACATCCACTTTCTTACCATCACAGATGCCATGATGCCAAACCATACAAACTAGCCACGACCTACGTTGACAGAAAAAGAAATCCAGAGGTGACTTGATCGTATTTTTTATTGAACACTCGTTATGATTGAATGCATCTGATGATCTCAATTCCCAAACTTACCCACACATATGTTTGTCAACTAAATTTTGAACAAGGCCCATGGTTACAATGGTTGTTCACTTACACAATTTGTATTCTCTGTGCGTGCGCGAAAAGTCGATTATTTATCGGCTGCCGATAGGTCGCATGCATCACACCTATTATGTATTATTTGTGCTCAAAGTTGAAATTGAGAAAAGTTAGTTGTAACTTTGGGCTAGTTTGGGTTAGTTTGTGTTTGGTATAAAATAGATGCCACCTTAACGACATCCTTATTGTGAGATGTGAAATTTACTTTTCAAGCTCTTGACTTTTGCGCATGCGGAAGCAAAGGAAGGTCTGTAACGACAGGTTAAAATGTTTATTCAATTTGCAATCGGCCTATGCGACATGCTTATCGTGAAGGATTAAATCAAAAAGAAAAAATAAATAGAAGTGAAAAGTCATAAAATTCACGGCGCCCGTCATGACGCATGTCCATGCAACTATCGCTAGATTCGCAACGGTCTATTATAGAGATGTGCACTTCGCGACATGACTAAACTGAGTAATTAGAATTAGATGGTCTGGAAAAATTTCTTAAGTATTATTGCTAGTTTCGTGAATTCTGTTCCGCTCCAGTCACGAAACTAGCAACAAAACTAGACTGAGTAAGACAGATGATTTCGGCATCTGGCATGTCTTGTGTGGAGATTTGGCGATATGTCTAAATATTTCGGTCACAGGCCGAAATGGCGAATTCGACTACAACATATACACTCCTCCTTGTTATTTGATGCATGTTATCTTGGGTGTACCTATCATGGGAACAATCGTGAAACAATGACAGTGGTGATTTTTTGTGAAAAAACAAAGTATACTTCTCTCCACAAAAAAGATTTAAAATTATGATTTATTCAAAAAAAATCTCGGAGGTTTGCTGTCAAAAAAGTTAAGGCAAATTAAATGAAATAGTAATAGTCTAAGTAGCGCCCTCTACCCGCTACGTAAAAGTTAGCACCGAATCATAACTTTTCCTTATAAATCTCCTCGCCCACCGTACCCGATTTCGTGCAAACTTATTGAAAAAAATCGAACCTATGTTCAAATGAAAAAAAAAAAACATGGTCTATTCAATTATATAGAGAAAATAATAGTACGGCCTGTGCCTCTGTGTAACTCCCAGTAACACAATACACGCGATTAACAACGTCAGTACAATCAGTACAATAACGTACTAACACCAGTAGCTAATCAGCGCTCTACTTTAAACGCCTACCCAAGTCGTATTTTCTATTTCTTGAATCTTAACTTCTTTAGTTTATTTAGAGGTTTTGGACCGATCAAAAACCTGTTGTGCTTTTGAACATTGGTTGCTACATACGTCTTGAAGACGTTTTTTTTGTATTTAGACGTACCAATGAAAACACATTTTTTTCAAAAGTATATTTCAACGGATACATTTTAATATAATATAAAACATGTTTATTGCGTTATATTGATAACAATGACATACATCTCGCTTTTCAAAAGATGTTTCATTTTGCTCAATACGAATAATAAAATTATATCTATAGGTGGGAAAATTCAAAATAACATATATTAGGTGTACTGTGTGTTTGCATAATGGATTCGATTAAAAACGTCTGAAAAGAACGCCAATTGCTTATCAGTTGTATGTTTTGCCTTGACCGTGCGGGCAAAAGCTACATCGTATTAGCAACAGTCAATGGGCGCCCGACTTTAAGCGCCTATAGCTAATCCGTTGTACGTTTTGCCTATATGCGTCCGGGAGTTACTCGGATTAGTTTCAGAAAACACTTCCTCTGATGATAACATTGATCTCAGTCTTTTATACATATATATGATATGCTTGAAGAGTTTAAATTACGTGCGTTGGAGATTCTTGAAATTTCATTGGATAATTACCTAGCCATACTATTTCTTTTGGTTGAATCATGTCTCTCATCAGAGTTATTGGGGGTATTCTGGAAGGTATCGATAAAAATTCCGATGTGGCATCTGTATTAGAATTCAGTGATAACGAAAACGCAAAAACATTAAGATTTGCGTGGTGTCCTAATCAGGATTTTTTACTTTATAATATTCATCTCATCAGCATCTCATAAGGAGAAGGTAACTAAGGCCCGTATTCCCCGTTCGTACTTAAACTCGTTTAAGATTTGACGACGTTCAACAACAAGATTTCGTATGCACCGATGTAATTAGACACGCTCAAGTCGGTCAAACGCGTTTAGTTAAAGGCGTTTAACTGTAGAATCGGAGAATACGGGCCTAAGCGGCGCATACTTTTTGAAATTTCACAGATCTTTAATCCCCTTGGCCCTTGGTCCTTGTTTTATTAGCGTCAAGGTTATATTACAAACATTATGGTTACAACAATTATCGTGGGACGATCCGGTTCCCATAAATTTACAAAATACATATCCTGAATCATCATAGTGTGACAGGTCATGTTAGGTCAAAAAGTGTCGTTTATACCAAAATTCATGGGTTTTGCGCATACATGTATACGTATTATTAAAATATAGGTACCTCAGGTTCCCTATTTCATCAATTTGCGGCAAGTGACGCCGATTTATAGCCGATGAGAAAGACAGGAATAATCAAGCCTATACCAATGCCTCATAAGTGAATCTCATGTGTATCAGAAAAAGACTGCGATTTTGCTGAAAGCTGTTTTCGGAATAGGAATATATAATACACGCCCACCAACTAATCCTGAAATTTTATATTGAGGCATGCGCATTGATATGTACAGGGTGTCCCATTTTGGGTACTTTTGTGGGGTATCTTATCGTTATCTTTATAGATAGAAAGTTGCGGTTTTCGCGACAGTGTGCTACTTTTTCGTGAAACTGAAGATGCCGTTAACAAAATTTTCATAGTACTTTTCGTTTTCAAGATACAGGGCTAAACTGAAAATGTTGCATTTTAAGGTACCCCTCGTATCTAAACTATCAGATAAGTTATGGAAAATGTGAAAACTGTTTCTTATATAACTTTTTCCGTAGAACTCGATTCTGCCTTCGGAATTAGTATACAGGGTCAGGTCAAAAAGTTATTGGACCCAACTTTATTTTTTTAAATGGAACACCCTGTATATTTATAGTCCATTAGATTTGTCTTTTCTTTACCTTTTCAAAAATATATAAGAGTATGCACTTTAAAAAAAAAAATGTTTAGCCTATAACTTTTTGACCTGACCCTGTATACAAATTCCGAAGGCAGAATCGAGATCCACGGGAAAAGTATATAGCTTTCGATTCTGCCTTCGGAATTTGTATACAGGGTCAGGTCAAAAAGTTATAGGCTGAACATTTTTTTTTTTTGAAAGTGCATACTTTCATATATTCTTGAAAAGGTAAAGAAAAGACAAATCTAATGGACTATAAATATATAGGGTGTTCCATTTCAAAAAATAAAGTTGGGTCCGATAACTTTTTGACCTGACCCTGAATACTAATTCCGAAGGCAGAATCGAGTTCTACGTTAAACGTTATAAAAGAAACAGTTTTCACATTTTCCATAACTTATCTGATAGTTTAGATACGAGGGGTACCTTAAAATGCAACATTTTCAGTTAAGCCCTGTATCTTAAAAACTAAAAGGGCTATTAAAATTTCGTAAACGGCATCTTTAGTTTCACGAAAAAGTAGCACACTGTCGCAAAAACCGCAACTTTCTATCTATAAGAATAACGGAGATACCCCGCAAAAGTACCCAAAATGGGACTGTACATATGAAACATACTTATGGGAAATCAATATTTCTTTTTTTTTAATTTGACTGCACCTTGGAAGGACCACGGTGTGTATATTTTAATAATAAGAATAAGTATATGGTTTTGCGATGCTTCAGAGGCCGCATACGGCGCATGTGTTTATATAAAAGCGATTGACTCAAAGAACGAACCTTCCATACATTTACTTTGTGCTAAAAGTAGAGTGGTATCCTTAAAGTCTAATAGGCGATTTCGGCTTGTTTGGTACATGGTTTGGTACTTGCTTTGGTATGTCAAACACCTACCAACCAAATTCGGATCCTCAAATGATGAGGTCACATCAAGTTTGGTATGTATGTATGTGTTTTGGTCTGTGAAAATGCCTACCGCGTTTTGGATCACGGTTCTTTAGTTTGATATTATAGTGGTATCTTTGTCTATTCTTCTTTTGTCTCACTCGAGAGTAGAAAGTAGTAGTTATGGATGATCAAGTGAATGATGTTAACAAACAAATCGATCAGTTCCATCAAAACTTCAGCAATTACTGAATTACCAAGCAATTTACTGAATTACCAAGCTATTTTCTAAATGTTGCGGGATTCATTCTGAATAAGACAAAAAAGTGCTCCGCCGTCTGTAAATCGACGACGTTTATATACAATTCCAAAACATCCAAAACCACAGCTACTTTTTTTTAAGGCATTTTGAATAACATACGGTCACAATCTTTTCATCAAATCGTAAAGCAGTTTAAACCGTATGACAAAGATGAACTAAAAAGTAAAATGAACTGTGACCCAGGAGCGCAGTCACGGTGGGGTTTTGGGGGTCAGAACCCTCCCCTTAATCAGAAAGTGTCATTGAAAAACACGTTTAAATTTAAATGATGAAATAATAGCAGTCTCACAATCTCTTGGAAAATTCATTACAATGAAAAATTCCTCAAAATTTTTCGCCAGCGGCGCTCATGTCCGGGCTGCATATTTGTAATTAACTACCGGGATAGCGAATCGCGTCAGGCCCCAATGTGGCTAAAACTGAGTTTTTAGATAGCAGACGATATCGCAATGTCATCGTGTAAACAACAGTCATGATCGAAAAAATGTTAAAATTGTCAGTCTATGTATAGACAGAAATTCAAATGAATTTTTTTAAACATTTATTCTTGACAAGAAAACTATTGAATTCTCAATATTTAATTTCCACTTTATCATACTTATACTATAATGATACTATATAAATTTAAAATTAAAAACAATGAAGGAAGAAGAATATTGAATTTGGAAATAGTTCATGAATTTTGTCAAAATCTTATTGTTTTTTACTAACCTCGAGGTAATGATTTCTTTATTTATTTTGAGTTGTATTTGATGCTTGAAACATTATCAATGAATAATTGTATGAACTAAGACAACGAAATTCTTGGACAAACATACATGAAACTGGGGGCTTATTGTCTCAACACATTTTTGTAAGCGATGGGGAGCTAGTTACTGCTTTTGAGGAGGTACTATTATCTGAATTTCTTCTTCACTGGAATCGACTCAATTTAGTTTTCCTACGTACAAAACAGTGTGTATATTTATCGTTTAGTATTATCAGTACCATCAGATTCAAAGGCAGTATTGAGCATGTAATAATGTTTTTTTTTTAACTTTTAACAATTTCGTTCTACGCTTGATAGACTCTAATTTTGATAGTTATTCTGAATCCAACGATATATCATAGGTACTAAACAGTATTTTGAAGTTTGGAGGTGATAAAGTCATCATCATTGTGGATTGTCTCATCTTCAGTAAGTATACATTAGGTCTGTTGGTAGATCAATCACAAACCAGTCAGAACCAATCAGTTATTGCAGTTAGCAAACTGATTTCTGACTGATATTGGCCAATCGATTGAACGCTGACTGGTCTGTGATTGTTCTACGAACAGACCTAATATAAATTTAATGTAAAGTCTATTTCCGAGTCTATTATCATCGATCTTTTTTAGTTTATACGACCAATACAATTTCAAGAATTCATATTTGCAATTTCAAACAATTATTTTGACTATGCCTTTGCAAAGAAATTTTTCATGAACCTTATTTCCTCCTTTGTTTATTTGACTTTGCATTTCCAGTGTATTTTTTCTCCTTTGCAAAATAACGCAATCCGATTTTTGATCCAGCGTTTCGTTCCATCCCAACCATCGTGGTTGAACATCAAAATTCTAACGAGCAAATAGGAACTGCTCAATATTTAGCAATAAATATCAACAACAAATATGGGAATAGGTCGAACTGTCTTGTAAACATAATACCAGTTCTTATGTATTTTCATTCTCGCACTTCTATTTCATTCTTTTTGGCAAAAGTTGACCTAACGGTGTTTTCATTAAATTAATGATCTCATTGCAAAAACTTGAAAGCAGATCCAGAAGTAATCATTATCAGACGGTTGTTTTCGATCTTAGATATTCCATAACAAGTTACTTGTCAGAAAATTTATATATGGCAGTTCCAAAATTTGCAATCATGACTGTTATTTACACGACGGATTTGCGATATCGTCTGCTATTTACAAGGTGGATTTTGACTACACTCGTGTCAGACCCGATTCGCGATCTTGGGTGCTGTTTACAAATATGCGTCGGGGCTTGTGGCCCACCTGTCCAAACCCTACTCCCCCCCTTATAAATTGTCTGGCTTCGCCACTGCTGTAACCTGTAACTAATCATAGACAAAAAAGTTGGGTTATATAACCACAGCTCTTTTGACAGTTCTGACCAAAAACCTACCAAACGATCTCGGTGAAATGTTGGTCGTGACGTCATCACTATGACGTTGCAGTTACCGTTTGGTTAACAAAAATGTGAACCAACCACTCGAGCCGAAATCGACTATTGCCACGTTTGGAGATAATAATATGTGGTACAGTGGTGTTATTTCGTTTATTGAACAAGGTTCTAGAATCATTAGATCTTGAATTTGACTCTTGTATTCTATGGTCGGATTCAACCGTAGTGTTGGGTTGGATCAGAACACGACCCAATACTTTGAAAACATTTGTATGCAACAGAGTCGCGGACATTCGGGAAAACAGATCATTTGCATTAAGCGTCACTTAAGAAGTCAGTATAATACCGCGGATTTATTATCCAGAGGTATCGAGGCTCAAAGTATTATTGAAAATGAATTGTGGGGGCATGTTTCCTCATGGATTAAACAAGGTAGCGAAAATTGGCTAACCTCAAGCATTTCAAGTGATGATATTCCTGAACAAAGAAAAAAGTTATTACAGTATCACTCCAATAATGTCCAATCATATTTTTATGATAATTTCCAAAGATTTTCCAAATTAAACAATTCGAAAAAATGCTTCGCATACGTATCAAGATTCATAAAAATATGCAAAACCAAGGTAAAAACAGTCGGCCCATTATCTGATCAAGAAATAGAACATGCATTTCTTCAAATAGTGAAGTAAGCTCAGGAAGAAATATTTGCGAAAAAAATGATTCAACTGAGCTCTAATAAGTCTTTGGATAAATCCAGTAAGATTTTCAACTTGAATCCGGTTCTTGATGACCAAAAAATACTGAGCGTAGGTGGGCGTGTACAAAATTCAGATTTTTTTATATAATAAAAAACATCCATTTGTTTTATCTTCATCATCCTGTTACGAAGCTTATTTCCAGAGATTATCATGAAGAGTTGATGCATGCTGGAGGGTGTACTCTTGACTTCAATAAGAGAGTTTTGTTGGCCCTTATTTGGTAAAAACTTAGTCAGAAAAACTGTGCATGCTTGCGTCAAATGCTTACGAAAAATGTCAAACTAATGCATCTCATTATGGGAAATTCACCTGCGCAACGGCTTTCTCCAGGACCTCCATCTAGTTTTACGGGAGTCGACTACGCAGTTCCGTATTTGATCCGAGACCGTGAAAGGCGCATATATATTTGTTTCAATGTCAAGGCTATTCACAATGAACTTGTTACAGAGTTGTCCAAAGATTCATTTTCACTAGCTTTTGAACGTTGAATGGAAAGAAGAAGGTCGCCAAAGCAGATTCTTAAAGCTAGTACTCCCGCTTTGATAGATTCACTATCAAATTTTAGGCAATGCTTTCATCACTTTCGAGGAATTCTATTCGGTACTCGTGCAAGTTGAAGCAATAATAAATTCCCGACCTTTGACATCCTTATCTGACCCCAATGATTTTTGTCCATTAACCTTGGCGCACTTTTTGGTTGTAAAGCCATTGACTTCAACACCAGAAGAAAATCTATTGCCGATAGCTATGAATCGCCTAACCAGATATCAGCTTGTTCAGCACTTATCCCAGCATATGTGGACGCGTTGGAGCCAAGAGTACATTTCTAAATTCCAGGTTAGAAGTAAATGGAGATGTTCCAGTGGAAAAATAGGAATAGAACACAATGGCTTTGATAAAAGAGGATGGTATTTCTCCCATGAGATGAAAGCTTGGTCGTGTCCAGGAAGCCATTCATGGAAAGGACGGTCGAGCCAGAGATTTTCGAATCCAGACATCTAGTGGATTATTAACTCGATCCTGAGTCAAGGTGCCCTCCACCCATTTATAAAGATGATGTTGTGTAAATTCTTCATTATCTGTAGATGGCATGATCTCCTGTCATTTGCTGGCAAGATGAAGTAGGCAAAAAAGAAGAACCGATGTCATGTGGTGATGGAATTGTTGATTGTCTCTGATATCAAATTGTAATGAGAGAATTCATGCTAATCATCGCAAGTTTTTTAAAGCGTTTGATTTGTATGCTCAAATTGATAATTCACATTAATCACACATAAATGATTGGTAATTTTTTCCCAAATTTGATGAATATTGATAGGAACAGGCTCGTCCCATTCTGTTTTGAGAATCCATAGTTTTAAGAAGAAGTAGTTTAACTTGAATTATCATTGGGCCAAGGAGGGTCGAAAGATGTTCAGATAAAAATGGGTATTAGTCGAATTTTCCGGGTGCAAATCAGCTAAATCATCGAGGTCATTAGAGCATGTTCTGAGATCAAAACCGAAAGCCTTGAGCAAATCAGTAATATTTGTTTCAAGAGTGAAGAGTTCTTCTTTGCTATCCGAACCAGTCAAAATGTCGTCGACGTAGCAGACGGAGTGAAGTACTAAACTTTTGTGGGGATAATCATGCACAGATCGATCAGAAACTTTAATGATGCAGCGAGTGTCTAGATGTATGCGTCGTACAGCGGTACCGTACAGACGTCATCACTTCGACTCGCACCTACGATATTTATCGTTTTTGTGAACTTTTTTGCGCGCTGTGGCAGACGCCTCTAGCATACCCACGCCGTTTTTTTTTGCTATAATGACCACGTTTTGACCGTTTAATTACACAATTAAACGTATTTCCCAGGGTGTGGTGCGTAGTAACCACCCCAATTGGGGCATTTTCGCAACCGCGAATATATAGCGACTTTGCAGTTCTTTCCGGACGTAATCGGGACTGAGGTGTGGCACCGCCATGACCATCCCCATTTGAATTATCAGTGCAGTGAAACAGTGCATCAATAGTGCACCTGAAACGCAAGTTTTATCACAAGCAAAGGTTCAGTGAACCCCCCGAAACTCTGAAAGAAAGGAGTGGAGCCCTATCCGGGGGTCCATCGTGCACCGGAAGAGTAGAGGGGTGAAGTGGACTCAGCTTCAGCACTATGGCGAGTGCTGAAAACATCTACCCAGAAGGAGTGCAAGCACCCGCAATCTCACCACCGGGGATCACTGTAACAGCCCCACTAGGAGCATTGCCAACATTTTCCACAGAACACACAGACGGATATGCATCTGATGAATCCGTTAAATCAGTAAGTTCACAAAGATCTCACAGATTCAGCACGGCAAATCAAGGACCCAACCCCAACGTAATAAGATCCCTCAGGAACTATGTCAAAGACCATAAAGGTTTCTGCAGCGTTCGCAGACTATATCAGAGATTGCTGGAAAGTAGGGCAACAAATACAGCGAGTCAAAGAAAAGAAATAATGGACCACATCAAAGACAATTATAATACATTTGTTGCTCTATTAGTATCACCAAAACGCTCAAAAAGCGCAAATATAATTTCACAAACAGACTCAAAAGGGTTTTTTACCCCAAACCCATCACCTAACACCAACTCAATGGAAACGGACGGCGCCAACAGCAAAAGGCAACGCAGTCCAGATAACGAAGATTCAAACACAAAGAAAAAACCCTTCCTCAAGCTATCAAATCGAATCGCCTCATTGGAGAACACCAATGACGAGAATGATGACGTCGGAACCGCTGCAGCCGTGACGTCAAAGGCACGACGCACCTTCGTCGTCAACTGAACAAAGGTGTGAGTACCACCGAGGCCAAGTACGAGCGACGACCTGAGCGTAGCCAACACCAAGCAGACAGCAGCACAGACGCAAGCCGGCAGTGGAGCTACAACTACAACAGCAGCAGGGAAAAAGGAGAGGGGACTCCCGCCCATTGTGATGAATGGGGTCACGACAACCAGAGAAGTCCAAAGAGACCTGGTGAATAAGCTGAAGGTAAATGCGCCGGGGGTTTCTCGGTTAGATACATAAAAAAAATACAGTGATATTAGTTGATGAATTGTGAGTTCACAAAAACGTGAGAAACCTCCTAAGCCAAGACAAAGAAATGGAATGGCACACTTATAGCGATCGCAGTGAAAAAACGCACGCGTTCATCCCTAGAGGGCTAGAACATCAGCCAGAGCCAAATGATATCAAAGAGGAATTAATTAATGTATACAAGCTAAAAGTAAAACACGTTTATTTAATGAAAACTAAATTCAGGCCGTTATATATGGTAATACTAGCTCCAGAGTACAAGGTAACACAGTTGAATCAGAAAGTAAAATTATTGCATCATCTCAATGTTACCTGGGAACGACAGCAGAAAAACGCTGAGATGATCCAATGTCGTAGATACGTTATGTGGGGGCATTCAACGTCAAATTGCCACCGTGCACCTAGATGCTCAACGTGAGCAAAAACGCACATGACACGTGACTGCCTCCACGATGACGACGTGGTTGTATTCAAATGCGCTAATTTTAAGGGTGGTCATCGAGCCACCTCCACTAACTGCCCAGTTCACACATACAAAGCAGAAAAGTTGGAGGGGGCTCGCAAACCCCCCACGAAATATATTCCAGCACCCCTACCCGCAAAAAATGCCCGGAACATCAACCCAAGTCAAAACAGCCGACAAGGAGGGCAGAGGAACGAGTTCCCACCCCTCCCTCAGAAGGTGGCAGCACCCTCAACCTCCCATGTCAGCCAGAGAAATGTACTTCAGCAGCAGGGGCCAGCACAGAGTGAGTCAATCAACACTCTCAATGATATTTTCGGGTGTATGTCAGACATCAATAAGCTGGTCAACATGTCCGAGATATTTCGTTGTTTGTCCGATCTTCGGGCAAACTTATTAAACACTCCCCAGGGACAACGTGGATTGGAACACTCACTTTCTTGAGTGAAGCCGACAAGATGTATGATTTGGAACCGTAATGGGAGAAAAAGCATACATCAGAGTAGTTGAGTGGAACGCTAACAGCGCACTCAGAAAGTGGATGAACCAAAATTTGACACGCAGAATTCGGAGGGCGATTTCCGAATTCCGAAGCGAAGCCTGGACCAAAACACTAACTGGATTGTCCCCTCAGGATAATTCCCTCTGGAAAAGCAAACGACTCAGAAACGAATTCAATAAAATCTCATCGCTGTGAGATGTCCCTCAGACATCAAAAGAAATTTCTGAACGTTGGCTGATCATCTAGCGAGAGCCTCTGGGGAAAATCCAGACGTTACGCAATTAATATCTGACGTCACCAAGTCAGTGAGGCAACTCACAGCCGTTGATTGTGCTATCCCAGAACGTGTGCTTGGAAAAATTCTGGTTTCTGCTACGGAAGTTGTCAGAATAATAATTAAAGCACTGCCGAACAATAAGGATCCCGGGGAAGACAGCATAGCTAACAGAATCTTCCTAGGAAGGCTCTTGTACAGCTCATGTATTTGATCAACGGCATGTTGCGATTGCAGCATTTTCTATGCGCATGGAAGAATGCAGTGATCGTACCAATTCAGAAACCAAGTAAAGACACCTTAAACGTGGCCTCCAATCGCCCAATTGCATTGTTGAGCAGCTTATCCAAAGTTGCTAAACGTGTAATACTCCAGTCATTCCATTAATTCCACTTGCTCGACAAAATCCCACCCTTTCAATTTGGCTATCAAAAGGGACTTGACACCTCTCTTGCGGTAGCCAAAGTCACGCAAGAATCCATGGATGGGTTCAAGAAACAGCAGAACACCGTCATGCTGACGCTGGACATCGCCCAGGCGTTTGACATGGTCTGGAGTGACGGTCTTCTGTGGAAGTTGCACCACGTTCATAAATCCCCACCTTTCCTAGTTAAACTTATTCAATCCTTTAATCTGTTCACAGCTGATATTCCCACTGCTGATCCAATCCAAATGGTAATGTACGCAGATGACGTTATAGTCTATTAACGATCATACTACGCACAAGCCGCCAAACAGCGCATCAACGCATACTGTTCAAACACACTGGATCCATGGTATCATAAATGGAAAGTCAAAATCAACAGTGAAAAGTGTGAATCTTCAGTGCTTAGCAGAAAATTCACAAATAACCGGATTATTGAGCCGATGAAAATCAATAACGAACCAATTGCCGTGGTTAAGAAGCTACGGTATTCAGGGGTTTTTATTGACTCACGACTTTCATTTGTGCAAAATACATCCTTCATAATGCAAAAGTCTTTCGTGGCCGGACAGCGATTGTATCCAATTCTGTGTCTGCGTTCAAAATTGTCACAAAATCTAAAGCTCACCGTGTATAAGACAGTCATTAGACCCACTATGATCTATGCATGCCCTGTATGGTGCAGCATGTCAAACTCGCAATTTGCACGCATACAAAGGTCACAGAATTTGTATCTAAGAGCTGCTCTCAACTTGCCACTTAGGACCCCTATTCCGGAGTTACACCAACTCGCGGAAATTCCGCTATTGCAGGATCATGTTGTACAAATGTCTGATCGTTTTTACCGCTTCAGAACAGGGAATTCACCCGTAACTTCAAATGTAACAAGCAACAGACGTCCAAACAATGTCACACACATCCCTATTTACGGTAAATTACCAATTTACAACGAAAATAGGGAAAATGTAGTTGACATTCATTAATCTGTAAATTTACCGAATCTTCCATTTTATTTCGTAGTCAGGTCAGGTAGATCATCTCCAATACTGGTCTGATTCGTCCTGTCGATTGTGACGGCGCAGTGGCTCCGCCTCTCCCATTGTTCGGAGGGCGGTCCTACATACAGGAGACGTCCCACACGACTACCTGAGATTCTGGTCACTTTCTTATCTTTTCTCGCTTATGAACTCCTGATACCTAAAATCAGCCGCGAGGTTGATTTTCATCGAGATTAATTGCGCTAATTGACGTTGATTTGTGACAGAATCAATGTCGAGTGGTGAGGTTATTATCGAAAGTGTTAATGGAGATGTAACCGAGTGATAGGAAACTGCTCTGTAGAATTAGCTAGTTCGAGGTGTGACGTCGTGGTAGCGCTCACAAGAGTGCCCCCTGTAGAGAATCGCCGACACCAGTTAATGATCGATGGGACAAAACTTGGACACACTGTGTTGAGAGGGCTCTGTCTGATTTTATGTAGAAAATGTCATGCTATTTCTGCGACAGATCAGCGGATGGCGAGCTGCGCTTGCCATTCAGATTATTTGGCGGAGACATAGTAACTTATAATGAATGATCATTCATTGTTTTCACAGATTAATGCAAGCATCTATGGACAACGTTTCGGTTCATGATAAGTGTGTTTCATGTCAACCGCAATTTCAACAAGGTCTTTGTTTAATTTTTCCTTGGACGACATCAAGATAAAAAACTGATTAACTCGGACCGCGCTGCTTACAAACCTTCATTTTCTCAAGTCATTTTTGAATGACCACACTCCTCTGACATGCATCCGAAAGCATCATTGATGTGGGTGGGATGCGACTCGACCTGTTTTAAGGAAGGTGTAGATTTCTGGGGCTACCATCAGTCCGCAGGCCCCTGCTGCCTGTCCCCCTTTAGAGTAGAGTAGCACACCATGCGGTGAATGCGCTCACTCTACACTTGTAAATATGTTACGGAATGTTGTATTTAGCTTTAAATACCAACTACCCCCCAGCATGTTGGGGAAGAAATCTTGTAAACCACCAACTGTAAATACGAAATGAATAAATGTGTTCAAAAAGAGAGTGGCTAGATGTGCTGAACTGGCCATGCCATAAGTGACAGTATTGAGCTGGAAATGCCGAAGCTTTTCATCGGGTTGGTCGCGCCATATTATGCGCTGAAGATTGCGCTGGCTGGGATCCACTAGGATTTGCCGGTACATTTTAGCAATATCACCAACAAGAACAAAATTGTGCATAAGAAATTTTAAAATCATGGAAAATAGGTCATTTTGAACAGTAGGTCTCATCAAGAGGACATCATTAAGAGATACTCCGGTACTTTAACTGCATGAGACATCAAAAACTCCCCTCAATCGAGTGGTGGTGCTATCAAGTTTTTCAACGGTGTGATGTGGGAGATACTACATCACTCAGTAAGTCCGTGGGATGACACATAGATGGCGTTGCTAAATAATAATTCATACAGTGACTATATACAAGACAGTCACGACATAAGAGGTCTTATTTTATATTGACTAGCGACTGATCCGCCATGTTGCATCTAGCATTCATTGTTTACCTTTGTCATGTGTTCGTCTTTCGCGTTTTGTGAGTGTTTTTGAATTAGATTTTATAACTTGTCGATCAAAAACTCAATGCCTTACAATAAAAAGAAGTGAAAAGGAGTAGAAAAAGTACACTGAATTTATAGAAAGTAGCATGCCCGAGCTGGGATTTGAACCCAGGACCTTCTGCACGCTAATTGAACATCAAACCACTGAGCCACCGGAACCGGAAATATCCATTACTCTGGATACAGCCGCCATCTTGCAGCTAACCGGACCTCTATTGTCGTCACTGTCTTGTATATAGTCACTGTTATAATCCATATGATTTGTATGAAGTACCAATTCTAAAAAGATATCTGTCAAAATTTCATGACGATCCGACGATTAGTTTACAAGTTACAGGGGTTCAAGTAACGCTACTTTTGAGTTTTTCAAAAAAATGAATTCAAAGCAATTTCTCGTGTTGATTTATCATTGGTTTTTGATGGACAAAAATCACAGCCAGAGCATAGCTTGATAAGTGTTATCCGGACTCTGCCCCATCGACGCAAACGGTGGAGAAGTGGTTTGCTGATTTTAAACGTAGCCGTACAGACACTGACGATGCTGAGCGCTCTGGAAGGCCAATTGAGGTTGTTACACCGGAAAACATCGAAAAAGTTTACCGAATCGTTTTGGAAAACCGAAAAGTGAAATTGAGTGAGATAGCTGACACCTTGAAGATATCCGAAGGCAGTGCGCACACTATTTTGCATGCGCCGGAAAGAGATTTGGCTCGAATGAAAAGGTGATCGCTGAAACTAAAGCTTATTTTAAGGCCAAAGACGAATCATTTAAGGTGGGCGTATCGCAATGTTATTCTCCTATACCCGACATGGACCCACTAAATGTTTTAATTCGGGAGAACAACACAACTTTGAGACGCGATCATGTTATGTACATGAAGTAAAATGATGTACTATTCCAATGAAGTAACATGAATTAGCTAGATTTAATTTGAAGAGTTTTCTGGGCAATTAAAAATGACCTATTTTTGGATGTATCGAAACGGTCACATCAATCGCTGTTTTCTCGGCTATTTCTTCATTTTTCATCACCAAAATAACTTATTCGATGCACATGGATTTGCTTATCAATATAACATTGCGATTTTAATCAACAAACAATCCGTTCTTGGATGGGGAAACTTTTTGTGAAATATTTTGGGATTTTTCCAAGGTTTACAGTAGACAAAGAAAGAAGATGGGGCATATTGCATAGGATAACAGAGATGGAAATGAATCATCTGTGGGTAGGTCAGGTAGAAATCACGATCTGGCATTTTTCTGGGGTTCAGCTTTTCACTCATAGATGCGGCGAGTGATGATGTAGAGAAAACTGTAATTTGAACATTATCGATTTGAGGGATTCGGAAATTCGTATCCATAGATTCCTGTATTAACTATGTTTGTATTGTACGTTTTGTATTTACAGAACATGGGTTTGCTTGGGACCTGATTCTCGAGACAGATGAATGGGCGCCCAAGAGAAATGATATTTTTTTTTGTGTGCTGTGATGAAATTACCTATAATAGTAGAAAATGTACTTGAGTGAGCCGTTTTATGAGACGGCCATAGAAAAATAATATAGATAGGTACAGGGTGTTTCATTATCTTTGATAACATTCAATAAGCTATAACTTGTTTGTTTTTGAATGTATCGAAACGGAACAGATACCATATTGTATATAGTTAGCTGTTTGAAAAATAATAAATAAAACAAGAAACTGACATTTTTCCGAGATAATAACCTAACTTATATTTTTACAAATGAAATGCCCTTGTACCTATTTGTAATATTGGACATTTCTATTCTACCCAATATTCTATGTATATTTCATAAAGCCTAACATAGGTATACTTATCTTCGACGGTTTGTGAGGAAATGGCGTCGAGACCTGTCACACAAAAATTTTGAAGTCTTCTTATTGATCGCAAAGTGTGCCATGAACAACAAAAATTAATTAGATTTTACAATACCGCCTTTGAAATACTTTGACAAATCACAGAGTTTGCTCATTACACGAGGTGTTGTATGTGATTACACGTTTTTATGATTGTCACTATTGTCTGTATGTGAACCATTCAATTTTTGCAAAATGTTTCGACGTCATTTTCTCCGAAACCGTTGAAGATAGGTATATGAGATGCTGTATAAAATATACTTGGAATTTTGTGTGGAATCGAAATATCCAATATTATACAGGGCATTCCATTAAAAAAAAAAACATAAGTCAGGTCAATATTTCAGAAAATCGTTAGTCTTTTGTATTATTTTTTGCACAGAAAAAAACTTGCTAGAGAACTATACAATCTGATATTTGTTTCGTTTCGATACCTTCAAAAACAAAGAAGTTACAGCTGATTAAAATGTTATCAAAGATAATGAGACACTCTGTACCTAATCTGAATACTAATACAGGGTTTCCTTTAAAAAAAATCACCACCCGCGTCCAATGGCAGCAAACACTGGGTGTTAGAGAGGTTGAACTAGCACCATCCAATTTTTGATAATAAAACTTCCCCCCAATTTTTTGTGAATTGTTTCGTCGAATTTCAAAAATCTGTCTAGTTTCGGACACGTGGATGGTAACTTTTTAAATAAACACTCTGCCTATAAAAAAATATGAATTACTTACTTTTCCATAAAAATGACTTAGTACTTCAGCTTTATATTTGACTTAATATTCAGGACTACAAATCGGTGGTTCCAGGTATTGACTTTTTTCCAAATTACTAAAGTATCTACCTATTTAATAATTTATAGTAATGAAAAAAGAATATTATTATTTACATTTTCCACGATTTGATAATAATATGACGATGAAATGCAAGTATCAACACCTCAAATATTTTGTTTTTTTTTTCAATTTTTATCGTGATTTGATTCCAATTATTAATTGCTGTAGAACAAGTCGCCGAATAAAATAATCGATAGGAAAATTGAAAAAAGAAAGATTCGATCGTTATAGATTATTTTCATAAAAATGAGCGTTCACATAGGTACAGGGTTTTTTTCTTATAATTTGCTACCCCTTTAGTTGAACAAAGGACAGTAAGCTTTGAAATTTTGGACTTTGCAAAAAATGTCCCATATTTGAGGAAATCATGAAAAAGTAACTGATGCAGGATTCAAGTTTATTCGAATTTCAGGCTGTTTTACTTCATTTGCTCAGTCCTAATGTATGCATTATGTATTTTTATTAATACAGTTGTTTATTTACCCCACCCAGCACCACCCCTATTCGCTCCGTGTCCATAGCTTTATAAAAAAACATTCAGTTTTCGCACTTTTTTATCGCACAAATGTCTTTACAAATCATTATAAGTTATATGAGTTTGCTTATTTTCACAGGAAAATTGTTACTTTCGACTGCGCTATATGTCGCGTCACCCCGATTTATCATGCAAATAATGGCCCAACGCCCAACACTAAAATACCTATAATTATTGATGGATCAAAAAACATTCGTACGAATTTCTTTTTGAGTAAAACTAAGTAAATCGGATAGACAATAAACAAGATGACCATCGAGGACATAGAAGGTACAGGGTTATTCATTATATTTTGACACCCAACTACAGAACTCTTCATTATAAATGATAGAAAAAAACTTTAAATAAAAAGTTTTTAGGTTTTTTCACGTACTACACGTTGGTGAAAAAAAAATCTTTGCAACATTGAAAAAATTGATTGAGTAATTTTTTTTTTAACCCTATTCAAGTTCAAAGTCTCATGAAACTTACATTGCGTTGAACTGGATTCTACAATATCTTAGCAACCCAGATTTTTGAAAAAAATATGCATAATTATTGGTTATTTTTGCCTAGTTCAAAATTTTATAGCTAGACTATCTTTTGTTCAATAATTGTGCAATTTTCAGAAAGTATATAAATTTATAGTATATTTCGAACGGTGATCAAAAATTACACAGAAAAAAGTTTTTTTAGAAAAAGAACAAAACACAATCGCCAGGACACGTAAACTGATGAATTGCGATATTTATGTATTGTGTATACATATGAAATATATATTCATAAATAGTCTATAATGTTTATTCAAAGATCCAGAAAAACTTTGCAATGTTCACAAAAAGCACAAACTCAACGGCAACCACAAAAAAATATCCGCATCCGAAAATAATATCCACAAGAATACACACCCAGAATAAACCAAGTAATAGCGGGGGGGTGTACGATTTGCCCACAAAATAACATTTTGTGTATGTACCTGAAAAAATATATCTAATTATGGAATTTCCCCGTTGGCGTCGAGGTGATGTCAGACACGTCAGGTTTATTTTCCCTCGAATAATCTACCTCTGACGCTTCCGCCAAATCATTAAATTACATTGCCGACACGTGACCGCGAAACGCCCACCTTAACATAAAAGGTGTCGAAATGCTAGAGTGGCGTTGGACTGATCGTATCACTCTTAAAGGAATGTAAGTTGATTAATAAGATCGAATTTTGCCAGAAAAATGTGTTTTTCTTAGTTATCCTACGGACTTATTGAGTGATGTTTGTACAATTGGTTGATCAGGATCCACTTCGGACATGTGACTCAATGATATACAGGTTGGACCAGAAGTGATGGGCCATACGGTAACAGTACATTCCTCACACAAAAATATTGCGATCAACCTCAACTTGTCTCTTCCGAAAGTTGATATTAACAGAGATACAGATACAGATACAGAGATGATAAATTTTGGTTATATGGAGATTGTTTGATATGCAAAATTCAAATCTAAACACGGAATTGATCTTACTTGTAGGAGCGCCACTTACATACCGTTTTACTCATTGAAATAGTCAGACCTTTTTTGTACGCACTCGCACGAAAAAGGTATACCTTGTAGAAGTGGCTGTAGGTTACCTTTTTCAAAAAATTTGAACTTGAAGTAATCCATGCAATGTGGTTTCAAATGGAAAGTTTTGAAAATGAACATAGGAGGCTATGAAAACGGCGTTATCATGGTAATTTTGACATAAGCTTGAATGCTTAATGTTTCTTGATTTAAAAAAAACATGTTAATAATCTAATTTTACATTTTTCGTACAAAAAATATATTTTCATTTGTTTTTTTTTCCTAAGAAACATTGAACATCGAGACATTCGTTAAATTACATTGACAACGGCGTTTTCGATGCCCCCTATGTTAATTTTCAAAATTTTCCATTCAAAACAACATTACAAAGATTACTTCAAGGGCAAATATCTTGAAAAAGGTTACTCCTATCGACTTTTATGAAGTATACCTTTTTAACGTAATAATTAAGGAAAAATCGATTGATTTATTCAAAAAAAATGTTCGAGTGCGTACAAAAAACTTATAACTATTTGAATGAAAGGAAAGATGTGTAACTGCACGTAACTACTACACGTAAGACCCATACCAAGGCAAGATATGAATATTGCATGTCAAACAGCCGTCATAATATACGAAATTTCATCAAAATAACTTGAATATTTCAAAAGTTATTTGAGAAAATCAAAAATCAAGATTAAACTTAAGCACCCTTATCTTTCTCAATATTCACTTTCCAAATAGACAAGTCAAGGTCTATCGCAATATTTTTGTGTGAGGAATCTGTCTTATCACTTCTGGTCCACCCTGTATAATCATCAATGAGATCAGTGTAGGCATTTTAATTCCGAAATTCTGCTAAATTTCCGCTCTAGGGAAAAAAACGGTTCAAAGCAGGTTGAAAACAGTCACCCAGCTTAAAAACAGTGGGTTTAACTGAAAGCTCTACTATGAATCTGCCTCTTGGGTCAACACGGGTGGTGGTTTGAAAATGTTTCTCGCATTCAAGTTCTTCCTTAGAAAGGGTTTGCTGCGTAGTTTCTTCAATCAACCAGAATTTTTCTAGGGTATTTTGAAGTGCATTGTTGCATAGAAGTGAATGACAAGAGCCTTTGTTATTAGAAACATTGGCGAGTAAGGATATTGGACCGCCCATGATCAATCCAAGTTGAGTTTCGGCTACCTTTACCAGTTTTTATATCTAGAGTCAATGAGGTCATAAAACAAACCTGCACCTACCAGAATATCAATTTCTGATGAAATGCAAAAGTCTGGGTCAGCAAGAATCAAATCTTTAGGAATTTTTATTAGAGGAAGATTGGGGGCAATTGGGGTGTGAGTTCTGTGATTTTGCTACTCACTAAAGCGGGTATTTTAACAGAATAATTGGCGGCCCGGCGGGAAAAAGGGTATAAGTCGAAAATTGCGAAAAATGGGATAAGTATGTCGGGAGTTTTCAAAACACTTGAGTAATCATTGGGAATAAGGATATATGTGTACTTTCTATAAAAGGTGTTCGTATTTTTTGCGTGAATTGATATAAGTCTAGAATAATTCAATACATTTTTGGGAATACTGGTACAAGTCAACATATATCTGAAAAAAGTTACTAATGAAATCATATGTAATGAGAAAAAGGATGTAAGTGAACTTATATCCTTTTCCACTTTTTAAAAATGCTCATTTATTATAGAATGAATAGTGGAAAAGGGAATAAGTATACTTATACCATATAAAGCGATGGCCAAGTGGTGTTGTGAAGTAAATAAGTAGACTTATATCCGTTTTCACATTTAAAACTCTCCTAGTTGCTTGGTTCACAGAGCACATATGCGGTGGTTCCCCGTTTTTTGACAATGAAACAGAATGTCTAGTTCAGTTTAGTGAGTTTGGTTAGTCTGTGCAAACAGTGTTATGAAATAGACGTTCGATTTAGACCTTATAAATTCGATATGTCATATTCTATGAGAACAAGAAAACTTGGAAAATGCAAGGATCTCTTTCGAAAATAAAGGTGAGTGATATTGAATTCTATACTAAAATGTATGTGATTACCTGTTGGTACTTGAGTTTCGTATATATTGGTCATCTTTCCTCAACATATGTATAAGGGAGTATATTTATGTTGAATTTTGAACCTAATTTAGATCTTGCTGTTCCTACCAGTAGTACCATAACAAACACTGATACAATGGTTGATGGCAATGAGGAAACCAACATAATGTCAGAGCCAGAGATAAATAAGACTGAAAGCTGTGACTTGACTATAAAAGGTGAATATTTTTTTTTGCTCGTTTAAGCATAAAAAGTTTTGCTTTTATTTTTAATTGAATGAATGAAAATTTCTATAACTAGAATTATACTTTTGTTTTATACTTAATAAAAAAAAGAATAGTAATAATCGATAGAACGTTCCGATGGATGTATGTATTTTATAACTTTATTGTAGTAAACTCAACTGGTATGGATATGTCCCAAGTCTACGAAACTGAGAATATTCAATCTATAATAATGTTGGTAATAATAATGGTAATGAAGCAATGTACAAGTTTAAAGTACATCAACCACAAGTTCCTAGTCCCAGGTCACACTCACAAAAAAAATATCCGTTGATGATCGAACATCCTCGAGATTGGGTTCAGCTGGTGAAGATATGTGGAAAATCAAAACCTTTTTCTGTAAATGAAATGGAGCGTGAAGATTTTCTAGAGTTTTCAGCCTTATTTAAAAACTATTTCCGTCAACCAAAGGTAGACTATGGTCGTGATAAACTTCTCTGGAAAGACATCAAGTGGCTTCGATACTCACAAGATATTGGAGTGGTCGAATATAAATCATCCCTGTCCGAAGACGAACCATTTAAGAAATTTTGTTGCCTTGGAAAAAAGTCTTTGCCTGCAACTATAACACCACCGTTGTCATATTCTGGTGCAGTTCCAATTAGTAAGGAAAAGAAAAACAATTTGATAGAACTCCTACCCTTCATTGACGAGAATTTTTACCAATTTTATAAAAATCTTCCGACAAAAAAAGATTTGAAAGATACCATCGACAGTGATGAAAGTGAAGAAGACTAGATTTAAGTACTTAAATATATATGTTTTTGTGTAAAAGGATATAGGTTTGTTTTTTTATCCTAAATAAATGTGCAAAATGATATAAGTCTTGTTTTTTTTTTAAACAAATTGTTATATAATATCTAAAATTTCTCTATTAAAACTACTGCTTTTTATAAGTTTATTACAGAAAAGAATATTTTTCTAAGTATTTTGGTATTAAAATCCACCTTAAACAAACTTAGATATCGATTTTCTCAAGACTCTAAAATCATACTTATACCCTTTTTCTCGCCGGCCCGCCAATTATTTACGAAGGATTTGATATACAGGGTGTCCCAGATCCACTGGTCTCTACTTATACAGCAAATAGAGGAACCATATGGCCGGAGGTGCCCCGTTTCCTAGACACAGGGTGTACAAGTTTTTCAAAAAAAAAGAATATCTGGATTTATTTTGAAAATCGCCTAACCGATTCTGATGAAATTTTCAGGGTTCAAATACTAAATGGTAATGCATGTTTCTGAGTACTAACAAAAAATAATACCTTGTCCAGGGCCGGAGTTGGAGAAAATGTGTGCACTATTTTTGAAAAAATAAATGGTATAACATAACTTTTTCAGAACAATAATACTTTTTTCTTAAACTCCGTTCAATTTCCAAAAAATAAGCTATTTTGACTTTTATCTCTCCGACGCACCGTTTTTGAATGAAAATGAAAACCATACTGATGACCTTCAAAGCGTTGATAACCGAACATTTTCAGATTTGGTAAAAGTATGAAGTCCTACTGTTCTACTCGTCGGAGAAAAAAAACTCAAGAGAATTTTTTCATTGAAAATTGAATGAGTTTTTTGAAAGAAAACAAAATTTTGTTCAAAAAACAGTGGCGTGTAGTTTTTGTTATCTCGAATAACAAAACACCCTGTATCTAGGAAACGGGGAACTTCCGGATTTGGGTTCCCCATCCTAGTTGATCTGGGACACCCTGTATATGTAATTGAGTTCGTTTACCGAGGTTGGTGATATCTGGGCCTTTACCAGAAATAGACATGGTTATAGATCTTTTGACGCAAATCTAAGATTTATGAATAACTTTTCACTGATGGATTGACTGCCATTTTCCAGAATAGCTTTGCATAAAACGAGTTATAATTATCTGCAGCCAAACCTCATAGCGGCGAGATCCAAAAATATACTCAGTTCGTGTAGATAATTTTACTTTTATTTATGAAACTATGGATCAACATGTTTACCTACTAACTTTTGTGAGAAAACACTAATAGCCTACATGTTCATAATGATCAGAAACATTCCACAAAACTGATAGAGTGAGAATGGACTGAGAAATATACACCGATGAAGGCTCCGTCTCTTTCAGGCTGCATGAGGACCTCATATAGCCTGAGAGAGACGAAGACATCGTCGGTGTATATTTCTTAGTTGATTGTTATTCAGCATTATCGATAGCACATGTCTGTAAAATGGTTACCATTTGGAAAAATCAAAGCGCAACCGATAAGACACGGAATGCCAAAAATTATTATCTGGACATTATAGTGCTATTAACTTTTATGTCATAATAATAAGAGTTGAGCAATAATGATTACTAATTATTGATGGAGAGCGACTTGGTTGTTGAAGTGGATACTTTTGCTAGAACATCCTGTACGCTTCCCAAATCAATGATGATGAACTCCGAGGTCGACTCAAATATTTTCGCATTTATTTTTGTGGATAAATTATTATTGGTATGCTTAGCTAAAGACCTTAGAGCACTCAAAATTTGACCCCTCTTTGTTTCACATATTGTTTTCAGGAATTATCCGATGCTCATTGATTTTTCTATTAACTAACACAAAATCATTTACCGGCTGGATACATATTTGCTTTTCTCCAGTTATTAAGCAACATATTATTGATCAGTCTCTAACAAGAAGGAACTTCAGCTCAATCGTAACAATGTTACAGTTGAATCTACGGTTGTATTGTAACATACACCGTAGTTCTGCAGATTCGTACGCACATCTCATTATATGTAACTAGATATACAATTATTGAGTTAATCGAACCCTATAATCACAGTATAATCTAAATTGAGAATTAAAATAATCAACTATGCTTGTAGTAATCATTCAACTTCTCCCCACTTATGGCATGCCTCATGTCTCTTAGGTAAAGCGAAAAATTTCCGCCGTTCCTACCTATCCATCTTTTCTTGATAAGAATGTATATTCCGCATGACATACAGGGTGTCTCACGGTCTATGGTACCTTGGACGTTTACGGAGAACTAGACATAGGATCGATCTGAAAATTTGACTCAGCACATAATCGAGTATAATCTATATTTTAAAATATTTTCAGTTCTGCAGTGTTGCCGCTTCTACCCACAAGTCGTGGCAACTTTTTTATTTTAAATGGACCACCCTGTATATTATTATTTTTTTTTGATTCCTTGACTGATTCTTATCACTTTTGCTTGATATACTCCTATACCTATCGGCAGCGGTTTTCGAGATATAAATTAATTTATAATATTTTTGTCGTAAAACACAGCAATGGATTGAGTTCAATAATTTCGTACTTAAAAACGGTGGAGAGTTGAAATTGCTATGCCTGTCTAGAGGAAGGTAGGTTTATATGGTTCCAATGGAGAAACCGATCTGTAAATATACAGGGTGCTTCAAATTTATTAATCTTTTTCCTATACACAAAAATGATAAAAAAGCTATTTTTTCAAATAAAACCCCCTGTATATTACTTCAAAAATCAAAAGACCAATAAATTTCCTTTCAAATGGTATCCCATGTTCCTATACCTAAACCTTCAAGTTCTACAAGAAAAATGCATTTGTCTAAAAAATAAATTATATTGGTATTATTGATATGAAACATAATGTAGTTGCAGTTTGCTACTAAAAATAGATTGTTATTTTCGTGTGATCTGGCAACTATAGGTTGCCCTAGAGACTACATTATGTTTCATATCATGTATACCAATATAATTTATTTTTTTGTAAAATGCATTTTTCTTGTAGATCCTGAAGGCTTAGGTATAGAAACATGGGATACCATTTGAAAGGGAATTTATCGGCTTTTTCATTTTTCAAGTAATATACAGGGGGTTCCGTTTGAAAAAATAGCTTTTTTATCATTTTTGTGTATAGGAAAAAGATTAATAAATTTGAAGCACCCCTGTATATTTTCAGATCGGTTTTTCCATCGGAACCATATAAACCTACCTTCCTCTAGTCGGCATAGCAATTTCAACTGTCCACCGTTTTCAAGTACGAAATTATTGAACTCAATCCACTGATGTGTTTTACGACAAAAATATTATAAATTAATTTATATCTCGAAAACCGCTGCCGATAGGTAAAGGAGTATATCTAGCAAAAGTGATTAGAATCAGTCAAGGAATTCAAAAAAATTATAATATACAGGGTGGTCCATTTAAAATAAGGAAGTTGTTACGACTTTTGGAAAGAGGCGGCAACACTGCAAAACTAAAAATATTTTCAAAATAAAGATCATACTCGATTATGGGCTCAGCCAAATTTTCAGGTCGATCCTATGTCTAGTTTTCCGTAAACGTCTAACGTACCATAGACCGTGAGACACCCTGTATGTGCAATGCATTTGATCAAAGTATATTGCGTTGTACGATAGAATCAAAGGTCTCTTTTTATATCAATAATAATTTTCAAGAACAGCATTGGTTCTATGCGCTGGTCCAAGAAATTCAAGCCGCGTCCAAATCAGTAAATATTTGCGTATCAGGGTGTCCCAGCAAGGGTGGCCACCGGCCATATCTCAGAAACTATTGGACCTAAAAGTTCAGGAAAAAAAAATTATCACTAAAGTGGCCACGAGAAAATGCTGGGAAATATTTATAACTTCGAAATTTTTACGCTAGGGGGCGCAATCAAAGCTTAAATATTAAAATTCGAAATTTCTCCGGAAATTCTCAGATTGAGGTATATCTTTATCAACATGGTTAGAAAACCTAGACAATTTCACGTCTTTTTGTTACAGGGCTCATTGGCGTACCGATCTTCGTGTGAGTAGGGGAAGGTAGTGAAAGTGTAATTGTTCAAGTGGCTGTAACTTATAAACGACTTGTCCGATTTTGTTGCGTATAGGCTTGTTTGGAAGATAAATGTGAGTACTTTCGTATATCGTATCCAGTGATGCGTGATTGTCTCCAGAAAAGTTGCTAGAAGGCGTAATTTGAATTAAAAACTGTTATTTTCGTTTCACCTCAAAAATTTAAGTGGTACGGCATAATTAAGATAACAGAATCGAAATGAAGATTAAATTTACAAGAAAAAACCTACAAACCGCAGGTTGATATCTTTTCTCGTTTTCGAGTTATGGCCGAGAAAATAATCTTTGACACTCGAAAAGTTGTTTGTTGTGTAGTTTTATTTAACTTTATAAATGTTCGAATTGTCCTCCATCTTGTAAAATACATTTCTCAATTCTGTGCCTACAAATAGAAACAGCTGTTTCTATTTCAATTGGTTCAATGGAATGTATAGCATTCTCAATCCGCTCAATCATATTTTCTCTTGTGGTGGGACGAGTTTTGTAAACGATGTCCTTGATTCGTCCCCACAAGTAATGGTCCAACACAGTTAAATCGGGGGATCTCGGTGGCCATGGGAAAAAACTGCCCCTTCCAATCCAGCGATCTGAATAACGGTTGTTTAAAAAATCACGAACTCTCCGTGCATAATGAGCTGGGCAACCGTCATGTTGGTACCACATGGACATCCTAAGACCAATGGGAACATCTTCTAAAAGTATTTGCAAGTCATTTTCTAAAAAGTTTCAATATGATTCACCATTTCAATGGCCATCAATAATATACGGCCCAATAATTTTGTTTCCTAACACTCCGCACCAGACGTTTACACTCCACCTGTTTTGATGATCCACTTCCCGCAAACAGTGTGGGTTTTCCCGCGACCAAAAGTGCATGTTATGCAAATTAACATTTGCAGAACTAGAGAAACGGGCTTCATCGGTCCATAAAATTTGGGAGAGGAATTGAGGATGTTCGTTGCACATTTCTCGAAGCCAATAGCAATGGTCTAGTCGCCTGTTGAAATCATCTTCTGATAGAGCTTGGTGTAAGGAAAGATGGTATGGACGAAGTTTGAAGTCTCTTGAAATTCGGAGCACTGAAGAACGACTTAATCCTAGATGGTGGGAAATTTCTCTTGTGCTCAAATGCGGTGAAGCTTCCACGTAAGCGAGGACGTTTATAATATTGTCTCCATGGTTTCTTACCGGACGTCTTCTGATTGGAACTGGATTGAGCTGTACACTTCCCGTTGTTCTTAAACGTATTGCCATTCGCCGAAATACCTTTCTGCTGTAGTGCCTTCGTTCAGGATACCTTGCAGCGTATTCACGTGCCGCAATCGGAGCATTTCCAAAACATTGAAAATATACGGCGAGCATATCAAAAGCCTCGGCATAGGTGTAAGACATTTCAACAGAGAATGTTAAAATGATAATTAAGAGATTGTTATGATTGCAATATCTGTTTCAATTATCTCCATGAAAACTCGCCGATGTTTTTCCACAGCTACCTAGATTTTTTTTCAACCCATCATTGCAATATTTAATACATAATTAGATTGGGATTTATGCTCATCAAAATATTTTTCATTTATTATGAGTTTTGTTCTATTGAAATAACAAATGAAAACATTAAATTTTACATAATTTGGACTAGTTATTATTATTGAAGCCAAAAAAAAGCAGGTTGCAATAGAACTACACAACAAACAACTTTTCGAGTGTCAAAAACTCTTTTCTCGGCAATAACTCGAAAACGAAAAAAGATATCCACCTGCGTTTCAAAGGTTTTTTCTTGTAAATTTAATGTACCTTTCGATGCTTTTATCAGAATTATACCATACCATTCAAATTTTTGCGGTAAAATGAAAAACACTGTTTTTAATTCAAGTTAACCCTTCTAGCAATTTTGCTGGAGACAATCACGCACTACTGGATACGATGTTCGAAAGTACTCACATTTATCTTCTAAACAAGCCTATACGCAACAAAATCGGACAAGTTTTTAATAGGTTACAGCTACTTGAACAGTTACACTTTCACTACCTTCCCCTACTCACACGAAGATCGGTACGCCAATGAGCCCTGTACCAAAAAGACGTGAAATTGTCTAGGTTTTCTAACCATGTTGATAAAGATATACCTCAATCTGAGAATTTCCGGAGAAATTTCGAATTTTAATATTTAAGCTTTGATTGCGCCCCCTAGCGGAAAAATTTCGAAGTTATAAATATTTCCCAGCATTTTCTCGTGGCCACTTTAGTGATCGTATTTTTTTTCCTGAACTTTTAGGTCCAGTAGTTTCTGAGATATGGCCGGTGGCCACCCTTGCTGGGACACCCTGTATGTGTAGCATTCGCCACAGATTTGTTTGTCAGATACAAATTTATGAGAGTGGGCATAGCTAGCTTTATTAAGCCGGCTCATTTTTTTTTAGCGTGGCTCGTAATTGGTTTGTTGCACCACCCTGATGTTTTGAAAGCTTTACTAAACGGGACAAATGAACTATTCTGTTCAATTTGATATCTTCAACTATGTTCACAGAAGAAATCTCAATTTGACAGAATTAGTCGGGGTTATGAAATATGTTTGTTTTGATAACAATATGAAGAAAAAATTGCACTTTACTCACTCCATGTCGGAACTTTTGAAAATCATATCCTCAAAGCGATTTGCCAAAATTTCTAGGATTAAAAACAAAACCCGGCCAAGAACAAGTTCTACGAGAAAGACAAGTTGGAAAAAGGCGATCGATTTCCAAGCGGTGCGGTGAACGAAACTCCAACGACGAATCTCAGTAAAAATGAAACCCTTCTCTATATAAAATGAAATAACTGACACAATAGATATTACATTCGGCCATCCTGACTTATAGTCCGTACTCGGACTCATCATAGTTGACACCCATC
Source organism: Orchestes rusci (assembly GCA_958502075.1). Classification (NCBI taxonomy): domain Eukaryota; kingdom Metazoa; phylum Arthropoda; class Insecta; order Coleoptera; family Curculionidae; genus Orchestes; species Orchestes rusci. Next base: position 31,040,665 of record OY293305.1, read on the forward strand.
ATGATAACAAAAATACGAATAATGAAGATATCGATTATACAAATCCAACATTAAGGTCCAATGTCAAAATAACTCGCTCTTATGCATCACATACCTTCATAATAATTCAACAAGGTTTATTTATTTCAACAAACATTAACTACGAAACAAAAGGGACATTTCTCAACAATCGACAACAACTTTTACGAACACGTAGCAATTTTTGCTAACAACGGCAACTTTTGCCAACTCAACAACTTCTGTTTACAACGGCAACTTTTGCCAACTCAATACATCTTATGTTAACTTATACTACCTATTTAAGTTTATTTAATCATTATTTACCAAACGAACTAAACTATTGATTAACAACAACCACATCTCGCTCACAAACAATAACGACTTTCGCTTTCATAAAGTGTCTTTGGCTAACTTCGGAACACTGAATTGTAAATTAAGCGAGATCGTTTTGAATGGACATCCACCTTTTAATGTGATCAGCCGCAATAACATATCGTCTTCGTCTGCTACCTTCCCTTAAATCTTCCATCTCGTATCGGTCATTAAATAACTTATTAGTTATACGGAACGGTCCCTTAAACTTGGCAGATAATTTGTGGCTGGTACCAGTCGCCGGCTTACTTGTAATACGAATCATAACTAATTCGCCTTCCTCGTAGTTGGTGGCCTCACGTCGAGTCTAATCGTACCGCTGCTTCTGTCTTTTTTGGTCTTCTTTAATATATTCAGATATATCAACTCGTAACTGTTTCAAATCGATTCTATCCATTTCGTTCTGTACATGATTAAGTATGAAGGCTTCCGCTGCGGGTTTAGGATTATAACCCAAAAGAACTTTCATCGGGGTTGTACCAATTCCCTTATTAAAGCTGGTATTCAGGTCTCTCTGAATTTGCTTAACATGCTTGTCCCAGTCTCTTCCGTCTTTTCCTGTCGTAGTTGTCGATAGGGCGTCCACTATTGTTTTGTTGTAGCGTTCACATTGTCCATTACTCCTGGGACTAGCTACAGCGTTCAAGGTGTGTTTTATTCCGTAGGTGTCGCAAAATATTTTAAATGTCTGCGAAGTGAAAGCTGTCCCCCTGTCGCTGATTATTCTTGTTGGCACCCCAAACAAGTATGACAAGTTGGTCAGGATCTTGATCACATGCTTTGATTTTTGGCTGCGCACTGGTTCTACTACCGTGAACTTACTAAATCCATCGACTATTACAAAAACAAATTTGTTTTTACTTTTGCTGGTTTCGAAGGGGCCTACGTGATCAATGTGGATTGTATGAAAGGGCAGCGGTATCTTCTCTATAGGATGCAACTTGCATTGTTTTTGAGTGGAATTATTCTTGTAGTACATGCAGTTTAAGCAAGCAGCGATGTACTTGGTAACAAATTTTCGCATTTTGGCAAACCAATAATTTTCTCGAATACGCTGTAAGGTTTTCTCAACTCCCATGTGGCCTGCATCATCATGACATAAGCGAAGAATTTGAATTCGTGCTGCTCGAGGTACTAGCCATGCCCTATGTCCGTTCTCCAACTTTCTATATACCTTGTCCCCCTTTAATTCATATTCATCAAAATATAATCTGGTTTCTTGAGTTTTAACCTTGTTCAACAGTATACTTCGAATCTTACTGATTTGCTCATCCTGCAACTGCGCCGCCGTAATCCAATCTCCTTCTGTTAAATCTATTTGTAAGACCTCAACGGACAAATCTGCAATGGGATTTCTGCTGAGGGCGTCGACATGCTTCATTTTGATTCCAGGCCGATATTCAACTTCGAAAGTGTACTCTTGAACTTCGAGCCACCATCTGCCAATACGTGGGATCAAGTCCTTTTTTGATAGGGTAGTCCTCAAGGCATTACAATCTGTCACGACCTTGAACTTCATACCAAGTAAATATACTCTGAAGTACTTCAAAGCGTACACAACTGCCATCGTTTCAAGCTCATACGAATGGTATTGCCGTTGGTCTATGGTGGTTTGTTTACTGTAATAACAGACAACATGTGGAATTTCGGTATGGTCGAATTGAATTAGAATCGCCCCTACACCAATTGAAGAGACATCAGTGTGTAATTCGGTGCGTAATTGTGGGTTGAATATGGCTAATATGGGATTTGAAGTTAGTGCGGTCTTAATTTTATTGAACGCTTGGATTTGAGGTGCTTTCCAGGCCCACGTAGTGTCCTTGCGAGTAAGTCTAGTGAGGGGTTCGGCCAACATCGCGAAGTTTTTGACGAACTTGCGGAAATAGCTAGCCAAACCTAAAAATTGGCGAACTTGTTTGACTGTGCAAGGCGGAGGCATGTCAGTTACGGCAGCTATTTTTCGAGATCCAGGGCGTACACCTTCAGCACTTATCTCTCGTCCAAGATACTCAATAGTTTTGCCTAAGAACACGCATTTGCTAATCTTTAATGTGAGATTATGTTGGCGAAGTCGTTCCAAGACCATCCGTAAACGTTGAAGACCCTCCGGAATTGTTCGTGATGGGATAATGATGTCGTCAACGTGAGGAAATGCACATTCGTTCCGGAGATTGCCCAGTGCTTTATTTATCATGGCTTCGAATACCGCAGGAGCATTACAAAGTACGAATGGCATCCTGAGGAATTCGTAATGCCCCTCCGGGGTTACGAATGCGGTTTTTACTATGGAGTTTGTAGCTACCGGAATTTGATAGAACCCTGAAGCCAAGTCCAACGTTGTAAAGTACTTGAAGCCTCCAAGTCTATCAATTTGGTCGTCAATATTCGTGAGCGGGCTGTGATTTTTAACTGTGATTGCGTTAAGTTGTCTGTAATCAATACACATCCTATGACCTCTATCCTTTTTTTTCACCAAGGTAATCGGGCTTGCATATGGGGAGCAGGACTCACGAATTATGTTGCTATCTAATAGTTCTTGTATAATATCTCGAAGAACCTCTTTCTCGACCTCAGCCATACGGTAAGGATAACGCACCACCGGTTTTTCAGTAATACACTTGATTTCCATTTCGACAATATTGGTCTTACCCAGTTTTCTCAACGAAGTTGATACACAATCTGAAAATTCTAACAACAATGCAGAACAATTACGTTTATCAGCTCCAGAAATATTACCATACGATAACGACTTGACATCAAAAGTAGAATCATACACATCTATCGAATTCGCTTCACATTTTCCTGGCGGCAATAAACTTTGCAATAATAGACGATCTGTACGTTTAATCATAATAACATGTTCCTGGTTGATAAAGTCTCTACCGACCAATACATCATACTTCAGGTACTGATCTGGTACAACAATAGCGTTCAACAATACTGACACCCCCTGTATACTAATACATATTTCAGAAAAACAATTGCTCTTGATACGAAATCCCATAAAACTGCTTAGCGTAACATCGTTGACATTGCTGATGGGAATATCTAATTTATCAACTAAAGATCGCCTCACTAATGTATTCGAACTACCAGTGTCTATCAAACAGTTTTTAACTTTATTTCCATTAACACGGACAGTTTGTATAAAAATGTTTTCTTGCAACGCAAATAGTGACTCGACTTGATTGGTTTCTCTTTTAAACGGACAAGTGATTTTATAATGACCCAATCGTTGACAATTGTAACATTGAATTTTCGATTTTCTACAGTCCTTAGAAATATGACCAGTTAACCCACAATTGAAGCATCTCGTGGGTTTCAGCAAGCTTTTATGGCCCCCTTTCTCTCTATTGTACCCTGTCTCCACTGTTGCTATTGGCTGGTAATGAACGTTGCTTGATATTGGCGCAACACCTTTTTTATTACCAGGCATATTACACATTGCATTTAAATACGCATACAAAGAATTTGGATCTGAATGTTGGGCGGCTCGTATTGTGCGAGCAATATTCTCGTCTGTCAAACCACCAATAACTGCGTCCACCAAGAATAAATCAGGGATGTTAATTTGGAGTGCCCTCAATTTAGAAAGTTTTTGGAAACAATAATCTCCTAGATTTTGTCCCGGGACCGCTTGGTAATCCGCAGCTTCTTTCAATAAATTTGAAAAAGGAACGGACTTACGAAATTGCTTTGACAAAGCTTCCTTCATTTCCATCCAGCTACAGTCATACTGAAGGTGCTCATCATACCACTGTCGGGCGTTACCCTGCAACCGTCCAGCGATTAGCCTGATGATGGTGTCATCATCCTACTTGTAGCGCTCAGCCAGAACATCTACTTTTGCCAACCATCCATCGATAACCGCATTGTCTTGACACGGGTTGAACATAGGGATCAACAATTCGTCGCACCCACGATTAGAAATCACCGGTACTGGTACAGTCTTATGCACGCTCACAGAACTTCGCTTAAGTTGCTCAAACTCCTTTTTTAAACGTTTCAACTTCCTTCTCGTACTAATACTTTCCGATGAACTCGATGAGCTACTCGCACTAGTGTCCGAAGAACTATGACGACGACCACGCCTACGTTTCTCACGTATTTTCTTACTTCCAGATTCACGCGACTCTTTATCTGGCTTTGTTTTTCACCACACCTTATCATTCAAGTCGCGGCACGGTTTTAAATATCCCACCGCTGCTTTGTAAGAAAATCAAAACAAAGCTTCGCAATTAACAACTTTATTCACAAACGTAAATGGTATTCCGAGAAGACAACGACCTTATCTCAACAAAGCCAAGCAAAAGACTGCCACTAAAAACCCTCTCAAACATTCATACTCTCAGCAAGCGAAAATATTACCTGCTATTTTCTAAAAATAGAGGACCCTTTTGTCTACAGTATTTACAATCCTTTTCAAGACCGTTTGCTGAAGTATGTATATTCAATTTAGTGTTATTTCTATGTGAATATAAAAATGAAACCCTTCTCTATATAAAATGAAATAACTGACACAATAGATATTACACACCAAGAGAAAAAAATCATCTTCAGAATTATTATTACGAAAATGTTTATGACGAAAATTTTAAATTTCAATCCAAGTTCAAGTCAAAGTCCAAGTTCAATCGATTACAAACACTTAATCAATTTGGAAACGGCACGCGGCGCGATATTGATTGATTAGCTAATCACACGGTTTTGTTGTATTTATCAATTTTATACCGATCATTTTATGAAAATCAAAAAAACAATAACCCGATAAACTTTTCTCAGATGCAAAATATTAAATAAAGATTTGTTATCGACTCAAAATTTGCACTTGACACTTGACTTATTTCAGGTCAGTTTTTTTAAATAATTTAAACTCCTCACCATTTGTTGTGAGGGTCAAGTTGATGAATTTTGATAATAAAAAAAATACAAGTCAGGTCAGTACTTGGATATACATGTATAGTCCGTCTAGAAAGTTTCCGAGATTCTACATTTTCTTATATGTTAATCTTGATATTGATATATTTTTTCTATAACAATCTAAGAAAACAGTGTAATGCGTTACGTATTAGCTCGTGCCGATAGTAGAGACTGTAGTAGAGCCAAAATCGCATGATAACAGCATCTAACAAATATTGTTGATCGCAAGCGTCATAGGATTTTGTGACGTGATGTCGCAAATAGAAAAAAAAGAGAAGCTACAAATATTTGTGAAGAAAATCTTTTCGTTAAATAATAACTGCAATTGATTTGAAGCATGGAGCATGAGTTTTGTGGAAACAGTTTGTCAACGTTATCATGTTCACTTCACTTGAATCGTGGATAGGGGCCCTGGACGTTTAGCGATTAGTATATAGTTCATAGTTGGATGAAGGTGGCATAGGGAAATAAGATGAACTATTTGTTATACCTAATGATAATTATCTGTTTCAAGTAATAAAAATTATACGGAAAAAATACAATTGTGCCTTTTTTGGATACTTTCAAGACGGACTATACTTTTCCCACATCTTTTTTTTATAAAACATTCTACATGATATGCCTGAAAATCTCTGAGCTCATTATCGATGAGAATACTATTCATCTGAAGTTTCAAAAAGCATTGTTTCAATTAAAATTTGGAAAGGATATAGCACTGTTACAGCAGCGTATATATTATCATATAAATTTATATAATGGTAGATATGGTGTATAGTCCAATAAGAATAACATAGTACTTAATTTGAATAGTCTCAAGATATGGTCCTTGAAATTCAAGTAACGAACCAATCCACTTTATATTTACCATACGTATTGAGGACTATTCACTTGACAGACAGTTAAATAAAAGCAAACATACAAGTATTTGATAATTTAAGCTGGTCGACAAAGTCCAGTCCTCAAGAACTGATAGGACTAGACTTCGTGAACTAAATTTGATCATTTATAAAACGGTTCTTCGAGAATAATGGACGATTTCCCACCACACGGTGAAGAATCGTCTGTGTCTTTATGCAGCAGACAAACTCAACGCGGTTGTCGGAACAATAAACGGTAGTTTGGTAAAAGGAATCCGAGAAGGAATCGGAGCCACAGCAATCACTTAGGGTTAGTGTAGCCACTCGCAATAAGCATTTTCCGACGTATTCAAAAGTGTAAAACCCTCAAATCCACTCGTCTATTTATCTTTTTCTCTTTGGGCAAGTGAAATCACAATTCTTTTTTATGACTTTTCAATAATAAATGTACTATACATCCACTTTTTATTGACTATTGTGACTCGCTACTCACGCCAGTGACTTTTTTAAAAATGTTGTTGATTTTAACGCTGAAAGGGGTGTTGTTCACAAGAACTCTTTCCCTACGTCTACGTCCCCAGAATAACTTTGTTGCTTTACTTGCTATTCTTGACCATTATGTGGTTGTTCATTGACACTCAAATTCTTTTTTATTTCCGAACATTCTGTTTGGTTGTGCGGAGTAACGACTTTTGTTTGTTTCAAAACCCGTTGTCAAGGGTTGTTTTTACCACGGGCGACTTGCCGGTATTATTCAGTATTGTAAATGAATCCAGTCGAATTCACTTCGAAAAGTTAAACGATTGCTATCATTCAGAACATAAGTAAAGTAAAATAAATAATTTGGTCCTTTGAAGCCGGATAATAGCAAAAATAGTCCATAGAAGATTGAAGTTTGTATTACTTGAAAAATGGCTAGCACGGACGATTTAACGCGGCGGAGAGCCAATAAAGGCAAAGTTACAATTTTTGCGAAATTTATTGCTAGTTTGAAAACAAAAACATCGAGAAAATCCCCGTTGTAGATGCTATAACATCAGGGAAAGGTGTGAGAGGTTTGAGCCTTTTATAAATGAGTACAGCGATTTACAAATTCAAATCGAGTGTAGTAGTATTTTGGGAGAGGACGTAGATGAACTACAAAATACTGAGGACTTGGAAAGAGAAGCTTTTGAAGAGCATTATCACAAACAATTAAGCCTTGCGAAACATTTGTTGTCAAAACTCAACATAAATAGTAGTCCACCTCCTATCACAGTGATGTTGTTCGTGATGCTAGTGTCAAAAGTGAGCATGATAACCTGAACAATTCAATTATGTCACCAAAGATTTCATTACCCACATTTGGTGGTAAAAATTTAAATTGCCTTGAATTTCGTGACACCTACGAATCCCTGATACATAACAATGAAAGCTTGAGCGCTATACAAAAGTTTCATTATCTGAGAGCGACCTCCTTCCAATATCATAAAAACTATGGAGTCTAGTGCTCAAAACCATAGTATGGCTTGGGCATACATTACGGAACGATACAATTGTCCTCGTTTGTTAATAGACTACCACGTTGAAGCGTTATCAAATATTGACACAATAAAAAAAGATTCTTCATCAGAATAAGGAGGTTTATTAGACACACTTATGAAGAACTTGCGAGCTCTCAAACAGTTGGAGCAGCCGACAGACAATTGGGACGTATTAATAATCGCTCTGTCTGCGGAAAAATGAGATAAATCTTCCAAATTTGAATGAGAAAAATCAAAAACTGTTAAAAGTTCAGTTCCAACTTTTGAAGAGTTCAAAGCATTTCTCAAGAGTGGGGCGGAGTTGCTTGAATCTTTAGAGCAAAACCTCTCTGGAAAACACGCGGATAAGCAAATAGATAAGCGCAAGACAAATATTTCTCGTGGGTTCCTAGCTACTAAAAGTGACAGCAAAAAGAATGTGAGTACGCCTCTGTGCCAAATTTGCAAAGATTGCTTGCGTTTTGGACACTAGTCAAAAGTGTGTCGCAATTCCACATGTCAAAAATGGCATATAGAAAACATCATACGTTACTGCATACAGAAAATACGACTCATAGTAATAATTCCTCTAATAAGGCGGAACATAATTTCCCATCTGGCAACGCTGAATCCACAGCAGCACAGCACTTCTTGGATTGGGTACTTCACCTGAAATTTCTCCAATGGGTACAAACACAAACGCTCTTTCAGCGGGTATTGTAAATTATGGCGTTTTGTTATCGACTGCTTTCGTTAGCGTCTTTGACTTTAAAAACAAGCAGCATTCTTTTCAAGCATTATTAGATTGCGGTGCTCAATCGAGTTTCATTAGCAAATCGCTCAGTGACATGTTATGTTTGCCCGTTGAAAAAACGTACATAAAAGTTAAAAGATTAAATGAAATGGTATGCACTGTTGACTTGAAATATAACATTTCAATGCAATCGCAACATTATAGTTTTTCTGAAAATATTTCTTGTTTTGTGTAACCTGAAATCATCGAGCAGTTGTCAAATGTGAAAATAGATATTGGTGCGTTGAATATTTCATCCAATTTAAAACTTGCCGATCCGACTTTTTACATACCAGGAAATATCGATATGGTTATGGGAGCCAAATCACGAATCAAAATCGGTTTCTTGTAATTTTGCTAGAAGTTTTGAAGCGGATATCCAAGCCCAATTGTCTGGATTTTGGGAAGTCGAGGAATGCTGCAACCCCAAAGTATTATCGCGAGAGGGAGTGTTATGTGAAGATCATTTTACCAAAAATGCTCAAAGGTTACCAACTGGTAGGTTTGTAGTGGCTCTTCCGCTAAAAGATTCGGTAGAAAAATTAGACGATTCGTACATTCAGGCAAAAAGTAGATTTTTAAATTTGGAGAAAAATAAACTTCAAAACGATTTTAGTTTTGAACAGTTATATCGCAATTTTATGCAGGAGTACATCGAATTGGGGCATATGAAGAAAATAAGTCCTGATGCAGATCCAAGAAAAATTGAAATGATCTTCCTCATCACGGTGTGCTTCGAGAAGAGAGCCAAAAACTACGAAAGTACGAACCGTTTTTCTTGCCTCCTCCTCCTCCAGTTACTCTCTCAATCATTTTTTGATGAATGGTCCCATATTACAAAAAAGTCTTTTTTCTATTCTGCTAAGATTCCGGCAACATTCTATAGTAGTTACTGCAGACATTGAAAAAATATATAGGAATGTGAATTTCGCTAAAGAATACGTACCTTGACAACGCATAGTGTGGAGGAGAAATCCCGATGAACCTCTTGAAGTATATGGATTGCAAACGGTGACATATGGCACCACCGCTTGGTCATATTTGTCAATTCGATGTTAATTTGAGTTAGCGGCGGAAAATGAACAACACTTTCCGGATCTTTCGGCAATAATAAGTTCAGATTTCTATGTCGATGACATGCTTACAGCTGGTGAGACTGTGCAAGATGTAATGCACATATGTAATGGCGTAACAAGTATTTGGCAGCAAGGTTGCTTTAATTAAAGAAAATTTGTATCCAATAGCAAGGAGGTTTCAGAAAGGATATATAAATTCATATATATTCATAAATAGTCTATAATGTTTATTCAAAGATCCAGAAAAACTTTGCAATGTTCACAAAAAGCACAAACTCAACGGCAACCACAAAAAAATATCCGCATCCGAAAATAATATCCACAAGAATACACACCCAGAATAAACCAAGTAATAGCGGGGGGGTGTACGATTTGCCCACAAAATAACATTTTGTGTATGTACCTGAAAAAATATATCTAATTATGGAATTTCCCCGTTGGCGTCGAGGTGATGTCAGACACGTCAGGTTTATTTTCCCTCGAATAATCTACCTCTGACGCTTCCGCCAAATCATTAAATTACATTGCCGACACGTGACCGCGAAACGCCCACCTTAACATAAAAGGTGTCGAAATGCTAGAGTGGCGTTGGACTGATCGTATCACTCTTAAAGGAATGTAAGTTGATTAATAAGATCGAATTTTGCCAGAAAAATGTGTTTTTCTTAGTTATCCTACGGACTTATTGAGTGATGTTTGTACAATTGGTTGATCAGGATCCACTTCGGACATGTGACTCAATGATATACAGGTTGGACCAGAAGTGATGGGCCATACGGTAACAGTACATTCCTCACACAAAAATATTGCGATCAACCTCAACTTGTCTCTTCCGAAAGTTGATATTAACAGAGATACAGATACAGATACAGAGATGATAAATTTTGGTTATATGGAGATTGTTTGATATGCAAAATTCAAATCTAAACACGGAATTGATCTTACTTGTAGGAGCGCCACTTACATACCGTTTTACTCATTGAAATAGTCAGACCTTTTTTGTACGCACTCGCACGAAAAAGGTATACCTTGTAGAAGTGGCTGTAGGTTACCTTTTTCAAAAAATTTGAACTTGAAGTAATCCATGCAATGTGGTTTCAAATGGAAAGTTTTGAAAATGAACATAGGAGGCTATGAAAACGGCGTTATCATGGTAATTTTGACATAAGCTTGAATGCTTAATGTTTCTTGATTTAAAAAAAACATGTTAATAATCTAATTTTACATTTTTCGTACAAAAAATATATTTTCATTTGTTTTTTTTTCCTAAGAAACATTGAACATCGAGACATTCGTTAAATTACATTGACAACGGCGTTTTCGATGCCCCCTATGTTAATTTTCAAAATTTTCCATTCAAAACAACATTACAAAGATTACTTCAAGGGCAAATATCTTGAAAAAGGTTACTCCTATCGACTTTTATGAAGTATACCTTTTTAACGTAATAATTAAGGAAAAATCGATTGATTTATTCAAAAAAAATGTTCGAGTGCGTACAAAAAACTTATAACTATTTGAATGAAAGGAAAGATGTGTAACTGCACGTAACTACTACACGTAAGACCCATACCAAGGCAAGATATGAATATTGCATGTCAAACAGCCGTCATAATATACGAAATTTCATCAAAATAACTTGAATATTTCAAAAGTTATTTGAGAAAATCAAAAATCAAGATTAAACTTAAGCACCCTTATCTTTCTCAATATTCACTTTCCAAATAGACAAGTCAAGGTCTATCGCAATATTTTTGTGTGAGGAATCTGTCTTATCACTTCTGGTCCACCCTGTATAATCATCAATGAGATCAGTGTAGGCATTTTAATTCCGAAATTCTGCTAAATTTCCGCTCTAGGGAAAAAAACGGTTCAAAGCAGGTTGAAAACAGTCACCCAGCTTAAAAACAGTGGGTTTAACTGAAAGCTCTACTATGAATCTGCCTCTTGGGTCAACACGGGTGGTGGTTTGAAAATGTTTCTCGCATTCAAGTTCTTCCTTAGAAAGGGTTTGCTGCGTAGTTTCTTCAATCAACCAGAATTTTTCTAGGGTATTTTGAAGTGCATTGTTGCATAGAAGTGAATGACAAGAGCCTTTGTTATTAGAAACATTGGCGAGTAAGGATATTGGACCGCCCATGATCAATCCAAGTTGAGTTTCGGCTACCTTTACCAGTTTTTATATCTAGAGTCAATGAGGTCATAAAACAAACCTGCACCTACCAGAATATCAATTTCTGATGAAATGCAAAAGTCTGGGTCAGCAAGAATCAAATCTTTAGGAATTTTTATTAGAGGAAGATTGGGGGCAATTGGGGTGTGAGTTCTGTGATTTTGCTACTCACTAAAGCGGGTATTTTAACAGAATAATTGGCGGCCCGGCGGGAAAAAGGGTATAAGTCGAAAATTGCGAAAAATGGGATAAGTATGTCGGGAGTTTTCAAAACACTTGAGTAATCATTGGGAATAAGGATATATGTGTACTTTCTATAAAAGGTGTTCGTATTTTTTGCGTGAATTGATATAAGTCTAGAATAATTCAATACATTTTTGGGAATACTGGTACAAGTCAACATATATCTGAAAAAAGTTACTAATGAAATCATATGTAATGAGAAAAAGGATGTAAGTGAACTTATATCCTTTTCCACTTTTTAAAAATGCTCATTTATTATAGAATGAATAGTGGAAAAGGGAATAAGTATACTTATACCATATAAAGCGATGGCCAAGTGGTGTTGTGAAGTAAATAAGTAGACTTATATCCGTTTTCACATTTAAAACTCTCCTAGTTGCTTGGTTCACAGAGCACATATGCGGTGGTTCCCCGTTTTTTGACAATGAAACAGAATGTCTAGTTCAGTTTAGTGAGTTTGGTTAGTCTGTGCAAACAGTGTTATGAAATAGACGTTCGATTTAGACCTTATAAATTCGATATGTCATATTCTATGAGAACAAGAAAACTTGGAAAATGCAAGGATCTCTTTCGAAAATAAAGGTGAGTGATATTGAATTCTATACTAAAATGTATGTGATTACCTGTTGGTACTTGAGTTTCGTATATATTGGTCATCTTTCCTCAACATATGTATAAGGGAGTATATTTATGTTGAATTTTGAACCTAATTTAGATCTTGCTGTTCCTACCAGTAGTACCATAACAAACACTGATACAATGGTTGATGGCAATGAGGAAACCAACATAATGTCAGAGCCAGAGATAAATAAGACTGAAAGCTGTGACTTGACTATAAAAGGTGAATATTTTTTTTTGCTCGTTTAAGCATAAAAAGTTTTGCTTTTATTTTTAATTGAATGAATGAAAATTTCTATAACTAGAATTATACTTTTGTTTTATACTTAATAAAAAAAAGAATAGTAATAATCGATAGAACGTTCCGATGGATGTATGTATTTTATAACTTTATTGTAGTAAACTCAACTGGTATGGATATGTCCCAAGTCTACGAAACTGAGAATATTCAATCTATAATAATGTTGGTAATAATAATGGTAATGAAGCAATGTACAAGTTTAAAGTACATCAACCACAAGTTCCTAGTCCCAGGTCACACTCACAAAAAAAATATCCGTTGATGATCGAACATCCTCGAGATTGGGTTCAGCTGGTGAAGATATGTGGAAAATCAAAACCTTTTTCTGTAAATGAAATGGAGCGTGAAGATTTTCTAGAGTTTTCAGCCTTATTTAAAAACTATTTCCGTCAACCAAAGGTAGACTATGGTCGTGATAAACTTCTCTGGAAAGACATCAAGTGGCTTCGATACTCACAAGATATTGGAGTGGTCGAATATAAATCATCCCTGTCCGAAGACGAACCATTTAAGAAATTTTGTTGCCTTGGAAAAAAGTCTTTGCCTGCAACTATAACACCACCGTTGTCATATTCTGGTGCAGTTCCAATTAGTAAGGAAAAGAAAAACAATTTGATAGAACTCCTACCCTTCATTGACGAGAATTTTTACCAATTTTATAAAAATCTTCCGACAAAAAAAGATTTGAAAGATACCATCGACAGTGATGAAAGTGAAGAAGACTAGATTTAAGTACTTAAATATATATGTTTTTGTGTAAAAGGATATAGGTTTGTTTTTTTATCCTAAATAAATGTGCAAAATGATATAAGTCTTGTTTTTTTTTTAAACAAATTGTTATATAATATCTAAAATTTCTCTATTAAAACTACTGCTTTTTATAAGTTTATTACAGAAAAGAATATTTTTCTAAGTATTTTGGTATTAAAATCCACCTTAAACAAACTTAGATATCGATTTTCTCAAGACTCTAAAATCATACTTATACCCTTTTTCTCGCCGGCCCGCCAATTATTTACGAAGGATTTGATATACAGGGTGTCCCAGATCCACTGGTCTCTACTTATACAGCAAATAGAGGAACCATATGGCCGGAGGTGCCCCGTTTCCTAGACACAGGGTGTACAAGTTTTTCAAAAAAAAAGAATATCTGGATTTATTTTGAAAATCGCCTAACCGATTCTGATGAAATTTTCAGGGTTCAAATACTAAATGGTAATGCATGTTTCTGAGTACTAACAAAAAATAATACCTTGTCCAGGGCCGGAGTTGGAGAAAATGTGTGCACTATTTTTGAAAAAATAAATGGTATAACATAACTTTTTCAGAACAATAATACTTTTTTCTTAAACTCCGTTCAATTTCCAAAAAATAAGCTATTTTGACTTTTATCTCTCCGACGCACCGTTTTTGAATGAAAATGAAAACCATACTGATGACCTTCAAAGCGTTGATAACCGAACATTTTCAGATTTGGTAAAAGTATGAAGTCCTACTGTTCTACTCGTCGGAGAAAAAAAACTCAAGAGAATTTTTTCATTGAAAATTGAATGAGTTTTTTGAAAGAAAACAAAATTTTGTTCAAAAAACAGTGGCGTGTAGTTTTTGTTATCTCGAATAACAAAACACCCTGTATCTAGGAAACGGGGAACTTCCGGATTTGGGTTCCCCATCCTAGTTGATCTGGGACACCCTGTATATGTAATTGAGTTCGTTTACCGAGGTTGGTGATATCTGGGCCTTTACCAGAAATAGACATGGTTATAGATCTTTTGACGCAAATCTAAGATTTATGAATAACTTTTCACTGATGGATTGACTGCCATTTTCCAGAATAGCTTTGCATAAAACGAGTTATAATTATCTGCAGCCAAACCTCATAGCGGCGAGATCCAAAAATATACTCAGTTCGTGTAGATAATTTTACTTTTATTTATGAAACTATGGATCAACATGTTTACCTACTAACTTTTGTGAGAAAACACTAATAGCCTACATGTTCATAATGATCAGAAACATTCCACAAAACTGATAGAGTGAGAATGGACTGAGAAATATACACCGATGAAGGCTCCGTCTCTTTCAGGCTGCATGAGGACCTCATATAGCCTGAGAGAGACGAAGACATCGTCGGTGTATATTTCTTAGTTGATTGTTATTCAGCATTATCGATAGCACATGTCTGTAAAATGGTTACCATTTGGAAAAATCAAAGCGCAACCGATAAGACACGGAATGCCAAAAATTATTATCTGGACATTATAGTGCTATTAACTTTTATGTCATAATAATAAGAGTTGAGCAATAATGATTACTAATTATTGATGGAGAGCGACTTGGTTGTTGAAGTGGATACTTTTGCTAGAACATCCTGTACGCTTCCCAAATCAATGATGATGAACTCCGAGGTCGACTCAAATATTTTCGCATTTATTTTTGTGGATAAATTATTATTGGTATGCTTAGCTAAAGACCTTAGAGCACTCAAAATTTGACCCCTCTTTGTTTCACATATTGTTTTCAGGAATTATCCGATGCTCATTGATTTTTCTATTAACTAACACAAAATCATTTACCGGCTGGATACATATTTGCTTTTCTCCAGTTATTAAGCAACATATTATTGATCAGTCTCTAACAAGAAGGAACTTCAGCTCAATCGTAACAATGTTACAGTTGAATCTGCGGTTGTATTGTAACATACACCGTAGTTCTGCAGATTCGTACGCACATCTCATTATATGTAACTAGATATACAATTATTGAGTTAATCGAACCCTATAATCACAGTATAATCTAAATTGAGAATTAAAATAATCAACTATGCTTGTAGTAATCATTCAACTTCTCCCCACTTATGGCATGCCTCATGTCTCTTAGGTAAAGCGAAAAATTTCCGCCGTTCCTACCTATCCATCTTTTCTTGATAAGAATGTATATTCCGCATGACATACAGGGTGTCTCACGGTCTATGGTACCTTGGACGTTTACGGAGAACTAGACATAGGATCGATCTGAAAATTTGACTCAGCACATAATCGAGTATAATCTATATTTTAAAATATTTTCAGTTCTGCAGTGTTGCCGCTTCTACCCACAAGTCGTGGCAACTTTTTTATTTTAAATGGACCACCCTGTATATTATTATTTTTTTTTGATTCCTTGACTGATTCTTATCACTTTTGCTTGATATACTCCTATACCTATCGGCAGCGGTTTTCGAGATATAAATTAATTTATAATATTTTTGTCGTAAAACACAGCAATGGATTGAGTTCAATAATTTCGTACTTAAAAACGGTGGAGAGTTGAAATTGCTATGCCTGTCTAGAGGAAGGTAGGTTTATATGGTTCCAATGGAGAAACCGATCTGTAAATATACAGGGTGCTTCAAATTTATTAATCTTTTTCCTATACACAAAAATGATAAAAAAGCTATTTTTTCAAATAAAACCCCCTGTATATTACTTCAAAAATCAAAAGACCAATAAATTTCCTTTCAAATGGTATCCCATGTTCCTATACCTAAACCTTCAAGTTCTACAAGAAAAATGCATTTGTCTAAAAAATAAATTATATTGGTATTATTGATATGAAACATAATGTAGTTGCAGTTTGCTACTAA